>JAPDVR010000005.1:703511-861011 GCA_026230005.1 Gila orcuttii | reverse complement strand
GTCGACCATCAGTTTTAGTAGTAAGTACTGGTGAAGTGATCAAACCTTGTGTTTTATAAGGTTGATCAGTGAAACCAATTGTAAATTATGTTCTTCCTTGTTTTCCAGCATATATATCTAAGCATTATTAAATCAAAATAATTTGACTGGAGAAGGAAAATGACAAAATGAAGTGAGTTTGTGCTTAACAAAAAACAAATATCTCTCAATGGGGTCAGAAAAATAAACTTAATTCAAAGCACTACTAGAAAACTACAGACTGGCATCCCTTCTTCCATTAATTGCTAAAACACTTGAACGAGTCGTTTTCAACCAAGTCTTTACCTTTCTTACACACAACAACCAGTCTGGTTTCAAAAGCGTCACTCAACTGACACAGTTAACCACCAGATCCTGCTGTCAAACTTAATGACGAACCCATCATCTCAGGAACTCCAATAGTTCAGGTCTGACCTCTTAGTAGGTCCTTCAGGGTGTCGTGGAGGGGTGAGGCGTCTAAGACCAACATCTAGCTACTGGAGTTCCTCAGGGCTCAGTGCTGGAACCACTTCTCTTCTCCATCTACATGTCATCACTAGTGTCTGTCATTCAGAAACATGGTTTTTCCCATCACTGTTATCATCTAGCTACTGGAGTGCCTCAGGTCTCAGTGCTGGAACCGCTTCTCTTCTCCATCTACATGTCATCACTAGGATCTCTCATTCAGAAACATGGTTTTTCCCATCACTGGTATCATCTAGATACTGGAGTGCCTCAGGGCTCAGTGCTGGGACCGCTTCTCTTCTCCATCTACATGTCATCACTAGGATCTGTCATTCAGAACATGGTTTCCCCATCACTGTTATCATCTAGATACTGGAGTGCTTCAGGGCTCAGTGCTGGGACCGCTTCTCTTCTCCATCTACATGTCATCACTAGGATCTGGCATTCAGAAATATGGTTTTTCCCATCACTGTTATCATCTAGATACTGGAGTGCCTCAGGGCTCAGTGCTGGGACCACCTCTCTTCTCCATCTACATGTCATCACTAGTGTCTGTCATTCAGAAACATGTTTTTTCCCATCACTGTTATCATCTAGATACTGGAGTGCCTCAGGGCTCAGTGCTGGGACCACCTCTCTTCTCCATCTACATGTCATCACTAGTGTCTGTCATTCAGAAACATGGTTTTTCCCATCACTGTTATCATCTAGATACTGGAGTGCCTCAGAGCTCAGTGCTGGGACCGCTTCTATTCTACATCTACATGTCATCACTAGTGTCTGTCATTCAGAAACATGGTTTTTCCCATCACTGTTATCATCTAGATACTGGAGTGCCTCAGGGCTCAGTGCTGGGACCACTTCTCTTCTCCATCTACATGTCATCACTACTGCCTGGCATTCAGAAACATGGTTTTTCCCATCACTGTTATCATCTAGATACTGGAGTGCCTCAGGGCTCAGTGCTGGGACCACCTCTCTTCTCCATCTACATGTCATCACTAGTGTCTGTCATTCAGAAACATGGTTTTTCCCATCACTGTTATCATCTAGATACTGGAGTGCCTCAGAGCTCAGTGCTGGGACCACTTCTCTTCTCCATCTACATGTCATCACTAGTGTCTGGCATTCCGAAACATGGTTTTTCCCATCACTGTTATCATCTAGATACTGGAGTGCCTCAGGGCTCAGTGCTGGGACCACCTCTCTTCTCCATCTACATGTCATCAATAGTGTCTGTCATTCAGAAACATGTTTTTTCTCATCACGGTTATCATCTAGATACTGGAGTGCCTCAGAGCTCAGTGCTGGGACCACTTCTCTTCTCCATCTACATGTCATCACTAGTGTCTGGCATTCAGAAACATGGTTTTTCCCATCACTGTTATCATCTAGATACTGGAGTGCCTCAGGGCTCAGTGCTGGGACCACTTCTCTTCTCCATCTACATGTCATCACTAGTGTCTGGCATTCAGAAACATGTTTTTTCCCATCACTGTTATCATCTAGATACTGGAGTGCCTCAGGGCTCAGTGCTGGGACCACCTCTCTTCTCCATCTACATGTCATCACTAGTGTCTGTCATTCAGAAACATGGTTTTTCCCATCACTGTTATCATCTAGATACTGGAGTGCCTCAGGGCTCAGTGCTGGGACCGCTTCTATTCTCCATCTACATGTCATCACTAGTGTCTGTCATTCAGAAACATGTTTTTTCCCATCACTGTTATCATCTAGATACTGGAGTGCCTCAGGGCTCAGTGCTGGGACCGCTTCTATTCTCCATCTACATGTCATCACTAGTGTCTGTCATTCAGAAACATGGTTTTTCCCATCACTGTTATCATCTAGATACTGGAGTGCCACAGGGCTCAGTGCTGGGACCACCTCTCTTCTCCATCTATATGTCATCACTAGTGTCTGTCATTCAGAAACATGTTTTTTTTCCCATCACTGTTATCATCTAGATACTGGAGTGCCTCAGGGCTCAGTGCTGGGACTGCTTCTATTCTCCATCTACATGTCATCACTAGTGTCTGTCATTCAGAAACATGGTTTTTCCCATCACTGTTATCATCTAGATACTGGAGTGCCTCAGGGCTCAGTGCTGGGACCGCTTCTATTCTCCATCTACATGTCATCACTAGTGTCTGTCATTCAGAAACATGGTTTTTCCCATCACTGTTATCATCTAGCTACTGGAGTGCCTCAGGGCTCAGTGCTGGGACCGCTTCTCTTCTCCATCTACATGTTTTCCCAGCACTATTAAGCTGATGACACACAACTCTACCTCTCATTCCAGCCCGATGATCCGACGGGGACTGGTCACATGATGGACCATAACCTTCAACTAAACCTTGTGAAGACAGAACTGCTCGTGTTCTTGACCAACCGACTACTACACCACAACTTCTCCATTCAGCTGTAGGTTCATCATCCATAACTGATCAGTTGACCTTCACACAGAACACATTGCTAGAACTGCCGGTCCTGCAGATTTGTCTTATACAACATTAGGATGATCAGGTCCATCCCATCGGAGCTGCACAACTCCTCCTCCAAGCTCTTGTTCTATCCAGACGGGACTATTGTAATGCTCTCTCCTTCCAGCATCACTGTCAAACCTCTGCAACTGGTCCAGATGCTGCAGCAAGAGTGTGTTTATCGAGCCGAAGAGACGCACGTCACTCTCCTCATAAACCTGCACTGGTTGCCAACAGCTTTATCATCCACACTTCACCCATTAATACTCACGCTTACTATTATATAGCTATAAAAAAACCTTGCTATGTGTGCTGTGCTAGTCTAACTGAGACTGAGACTCGTCACAGCACTTGCATATTGTTCCCCTATTGTTGGTTTAATTGCTTCTATTGTTCTCCTTTGGATAAAAGCGTCTGCTGAATGATTAAAAGGGAAAACAAGATTATTTTTCTGACTCCATTGGCAGATTTTTGTTATTGTTTTAAGCACAAACTCACTTCATTTTAATATTTTTTCCATAAACAAGACTTAATATCTTACGTCATTTTGCTTCTCCAGTAAATGTATCTTGATTTAAGAATGTTTAGGGGAAATTCATGCATCTCAGGAGCCAAGAAGAAATTCCCCTTAGATGATCAATGAAAGAATCAAAACTCCCCTCAACCGTCCTTAAATCTTCATCTTACAGAGATTGCGTGGGCCGCGGACAGCTGCTGATACGGCTGGTTTCCCGAGCACACGTGTGGCCGCTGCTCATTGGCTGATTCAAGACGCTGCCAGGTAAAAATAGCATGTGAATTTGCACAGATAATCACTTGAAAGGCTTTATAATAGTGCTGTTGATATGGGCGAGTAGCTCTGTCTAGATAACATCTCAGCTTAGAACTCACTGTTAATTCAGTTCAACCTCCTAAACATGGAATCATATCCGGTTCTTCAACTTCAACCTGAAATCAACAATAATAGCTGTCAAAATCTCATCTGACTTCCTTATTCATGAACCCATTTCCATTCAGATGTAAAATCTGAAGTGCTTCAACAAATAAAGGCTACATATTTGTATTTGTATAATTTATTTGTATGTTTCTTCTGACATAAACAAAGGAGAAACTAATACACAACATAATGAAAGATTGTATATGATGCTCTATGAATTGCATTAATTATTCCTTGTAATGCACCTTATTGTATGATCTAATTAATAATTGTAACCACAGTCAGAGGTGGGCACAAATACATCAAAAACTATTTTGTTACAAAATACAAATACTGACTCATGAAATGTAACAAAATAAAATACAAAATACTGATGTGAAAAATGTATTTAAATAAAATACAAGTAATTAGTATTTTGAAAATACTCCCACAATAATCTTAAGTCTTTTTTTTTTTATTACTGAAAGGTCGATAACACAAATAGTAGCAATAACACAAATATGAGAAATGTGTAAATTCAAGATGGCGAAGTAGCAAAATAAAAAAGTATGGGCATTTCACTAAATCTCTACAGGGCCTGAAATAGCTCCCTCTGACGTAAATGGCATGTATAGCTAAGTTCACATCAATGGTGTGGTAGGCTGCCCTTAATAGCAAAACGTGTTTGATGTAGGCTACGTAGCCATATTATCACCGTTACTCTACTCGTGCCTTAAAGGACAAGTTCGGTATTTTACACTTAAAGCCCTGTTTTAAGATCGTTTCTGATGAAATAGAACGGTTAAGATTGAAATTTGGACAAATGCTGCTGTCCCGAGAATTTTTGGTTTCTGTGTTAGCACCATAGGGGCACTGGAAGAATCATTCATAAAAAAAACTCACTGAGTGGTCTGGGGTGTTCACTGATATGCTTACACAAAAATCACTGCAAAAGATGCTTTCCAACAGGTGTTTTACCATTCGTTGTAAAACTGTGGACCTATTTTTCAAAACGCCTCACAACCGGACATTCTTCCGTTGAGAGCTTGAATAATAGACACTCCAGCCCAGTTGGTGGCGATAATGCACCTTTGCCAATGTTTGGATAGCGTAGCCTACGATACCGCGACTGGAAGACTACAGAAAGAATACAAACAACCCCATTTTCGTTTCCGTCGGCGGAGTAATAACGTACCTCACAGAACATCCAATACAAGTCAATGGAGTTGGGCAAAAACTACGATAAAACCTGTTGGAAAGCATCTTTTGCAGCGATTTTTGTGTAAAAATAACAGACCGAGAATTTGTCACAAAATCAAAATTCCATTTTAATCATAATATATATGATTAATCATTTTAATCATAATATGTGTGGGTTTGTTTTACACACGAGACTCTAACTGCCCTGACCGCGTATGCCTTTTCCATAGTAGAATCGCGCTGCGTGCGCAATTACTGAAAAACAATAGGATTGATGATTATTTTATACAAAATCAATATCAATATTTCTCATATGTAATACGTTTAAAAACGTGTAAAAACTGCGGATGATGTTATATTGTGAACGCTTGCTTAGCATGAAGATTTCAGTGGAGTTACGACAGACTGTTTCATAATAGGTAGGGCCTATGATTTCCTTTTATGAATGACAACACAGTGCATTGATCCCATAAGGCACAATTATTTTCTCTATAATGCCGTTCAGTGTGCAATATGTGTGTGTGTAGACTATATATTTGTCACAAAAAACTTTACCTTAATGCCGTTTTAAAGAGTTAAAAACTCATTCACTTCTTGGAGGGAGCCCGGTCTACAGGGTGTCACGTGATTTTCTTGCATCTAACCTGGACATTGTCATTGCCAACATCAGACAAGTACACCACATCAGACCGAAAATATGGCAAAATCATTTACTATGGGGATTCTTCTTAAGTATTTAAGTATTTGAAATACTCTAAATACACTCCCTCAAAATATTTTGTTACAAACTACATTTTATTTTTTCCACACCTGCAAAATACAAATTACAAAATACACTAAAGTAATTAAATACGTATTTAAAATACATTTAATTGAAATACTGCCCATGTCTGACCACAGTTATAAAATATTAATTGAACACCTTTAGAAAGAACAGTGCATTAAAACACATGACAAACATCCAACTTCAGATGTAACAGGAACCCTCAAATTTTAGAATGCATTTTAACTTTAGTTACAATTATTTATGAAGAGTTATAATGCATTGTGCAAGGCTTTAAGTAAGACAAAATACTGCTGGATGTTAAATAATGAGATGCTAAAGAAATAGAAATGATATTTTACTTGCGCTTGTAGTAAAGCAGTAGCAGAAGTTTGATCACATTCAGAAAAGTGATGATTCACTAATAATGTTAAATGTGCACTAATGTTTAAAGGTTTCGGGTCATTCATCAAGGACGCAAAAGACAGTTGTTGATCAAAAGCGAACAGCAGAAATGTTGTTTTGAACTTTATATTCATTTAAGAATCCTGAAATATAAAACGTATGACGTTTCAACAAAAATATGAACTGTTTTCAACACTGATAATAATCATAAATGTTTCTTAAGCATCAAATCATCATATTATACTGATTTCTGAAGGATCATGTGACACTGAAGACTGGAGTAATGATGCTGAAAATTCAGCTTTGATCACAGGAATAAATTACACTTTACTATATATTCACATAGAAAACAGCTGATTTACATTGGAATAATATTTCAGTTTTTACTGTATTTTTGATCAAATAAACATCTTTGGTGAGCAGAAGAGATTCTTTTAGAAAACTTTTGAGCGGAGAAAAAATGCTCTCATGAAAGGCTTATATCAGCGGATTAAAATGACCATAAACAGAATGATTTGATTCGGTTGATGGGGTTACACAAATGCAAAAGATATTGCACGGGTTATGAGCCCTTTGGAGGAAAATGAAGCGAAGCAAAGCTCCTGTCATGCGAGGTCACATCACACTACCAAAACACACTACCCAAACACACTAGCAAAACACCTCGCGCTTCGGGATCCCGTCGCACACGTGACGTGTGTATCCCACTGATAAACACAACACACGCAGGTCTCTTCTTGTAGCTTGTTGATTCTTTCTTTGACATGTTATTTTTTGCATCTTGGCTGGAGTTAATCACACACTTTCCTCCTCCATGACAGCTACTTGGGCGCTGTTCGTGTGGATTTAGCGGTGTGTGTGTGTGTGTGTGTAGCCGATGTTACGAGTCGAGACATGTGTCTGTGAGAGGACCTGTCATTAAAACGTTTCCCTTTCTACCTTAATATAAACACCATCATTCTGTCATTTAGGAACAGGCAAAGAAGGTAATTTGAGCCCTGCAGTCGTTCATAAAACAAATATCTGTCCTTACAAGCTTGTCGGAGAAACGCTGATGCCAGTCGCCTTCCTCCGACCGAACAAACATGCTGGAAAATTGTAAACTCTGGACAAAAAAAGTCAGTACTGTGAGATAAAATGTCACAATTTACGTTTTTGTTTTCTCTAGCGGAGACAAAAATGAATAAATTCCAAGTTGGAAAAATAGTCAAAATTGTGATACAGACCATTTGTAATGGATAGATGCACTTTTATGATGGACAGATGCACTTTTATGATGGACAGATGCACTTTTATGATGGACAGATGCACTTTTATGATGGACAGATGCACTTTTATGATTGATAGATGCACTTTTATGATGGACAGATGCACTTTTATGATGGACAGATGCACTTTTATGATGATAGATGCACTTTTATGATGGACAGATGCACTTTTATGATGGACAGATGCACTTTTATGATGGATAGATGCACTTTTATGATGGACAGATGCACTTTTATGATGGACAGATGCACTTTTATGATGGACAGATGCACTTTTATGATGGACAGATGCACTTTTATGATGGACAGATGCACTTTTATGATGGATAGATGCACTTTTATGATGGATAGATGCACTTTTATGATGGATAGATGCACTTTTATGATGGACAGATGCACTTTTATGATGGACAGATGCACTTTTATGATGGACAGATGCACTTTTATGATGGATAGATGCACTTTTATGATGGACAGATGCACTTTTATGATGGATAGATGCACTTTTATGATGGACAGATGCACTTTTATGAAGGATAGATGCACTTTTATGATGGACAGATGCACTTTTATGATGGACAGATGCACTTATGATGGATAGATGCACTTTTATGATGGACAGATGCACTTTTATGATGAATAGATGCACTTTTATGATGGATAGATGCACTTTTATGATGGACAGATAAACTTTTATGATGGACAGATGCACTTTTATGATGGACAGATGCACTTTTATGATGGACAGATGCACTTTTATGATGGACAGATGCACTTTTATGATGGACAGATGCACTTTTATGATGGATAGATGCACTTTTATGATGATAGATGCACTTATGATGGACAGATGCACTTTTATGATGGACAGATGCACTTTTATGATGGACAGATAAACTTTTATGATGGACAGATGCACTTTTATGATGGACAGATGCACTTTTATGATGGGACAGATGCACTTTTATGATGGACAGATAAACTTTTATGATGGACAGATGCACTTTTATGATGGATAGATGCACTTTTATGATGGACAGATGCACTTTTATGATGGACAGATGCACTTTTATGATGGACAGATGCACTTTTATGATGGATAGATGCACTTTTATGATGGATAGATGCACTTTTATGATGGATAGATGCACTTTTATGATGGACAGATGCACTTTTATGATGGATAGATGCACTTTTATGATGGACAGATGCACTTTTATGATGATAGATGCACTTTTATGATGGACAGATGCACTTTTATGATGGACAGATGCACTTTTATGATGGATAGATGCACTTTTATGATGGATAGATGCACTTTTATGATGGACAGATACACTTTTATGATGGACAGATGCACTTATGATGGACAGATGCACTTTTATGATGGACAGATGCACTTTTATGATGGATAGATGCACTTTTATGATGGACAGATGCACTTTTATGATGGACAGATGCACTTTTATGATGGGACAGATGCACTTTTATGATGGACAGATGCACTTTTATGATGGACAGATGCACTTTTATGATGGATAGATGCACTTTTATGATGGACAGATGCACTTTTATGATGGACAGATGCACTTTTATGATGATAGATGCACTTTTAAGATGGACAGATGCACTTTTATGATGGACAGATGCACTTTTATGATGGACAGATGCACTTTTATGATGATAGATGCAGTTTTATGATGGACAGATGCACTTTTATGATGGACAGATGCACTTTTATGACGGACAAATGCACTTTTATGATGATAGATGCAGTTTTATGATGGACAGATGCACTTTTATGATGGACAGATGCACTTTAATGATGATAGATGCACTTTTATGATGGACAGATGCACTTTCATGATGGACAGATGCACTTTTATGATGAATAGATGCACTTTTATGATGATAGATGAACTTTTATGATGATAGATGCACTTTTATGATGGACAGATGCACTTTTATGATGGAAAGATGCACTTTTATGATGATAGATACACTTTTATGATGATAGATACACTTTTATGATGGACAGATGAACTTTTATGATGGACAGATGCACTTTTATGATGGACAGATGCACTTTTATGATGGGTAGATGCACTTTTATGATGGACAGATGCACTTTTATGATGGACAGATGCACTTTTATGATGGATAGATGCACCTTTATGATGGACAGATGCACTTTTATGATGGACATATGCACTTTTATGATGGATAGATGCACTTTTATTATGGACAGATGCACTTTTATGATGGACAGATGCACTTTTATGATAGACAGATGCACTTTTATGATGGACAGATGCACTTTTATGATGATAGATGCACTTTTATGATGGACAGATGCACTTTTATGATGGATAGATGCACTTTTATGATGATAGATGCATTTTATGATGGACAGATGCACTTTTATGATGGACAGATGCACTTTTATGATGGATAGATGTACTTTTATGATGGACAGATGCACTTTTATGATGGACAGATGCACTTTTATGATGATAGATGCACTTTAATGATGGAGAGATGCACTTTTATGATGACAGATGCACTTTTATGATGATAGATACACATGATGGACAGATGCACTTTTATGATGGACAGATGCACTTTTATGATGGGCAGATGCACTTTTATGATGGAGAGATGCACTTTTATGATGGACAGATGCACTTTAATGATGATAGATGCACTTTTATGATGGATAGATGCACTTTTATGATGATAGATGAACTTTTATGATGGATAGATGCACTTTTATGATGGACAGATGCACTTTTATGATGATAGATACACATGATGGACAGATGCACTTTTATGATGGACAGATGCACTTTTATGATGGACAGATGCGATGGACAGATGCACTTTTATGATGATAGATACACTTTTATGATGGACAGATGCACTTTTATGATGGATAGATGCACTTTTATGATGGATAGATGCACTTTTATGATGATAGATGAACTTTTATGATGATAGATGCACTTTTATGATGGACAGATGCACTTTTATGATGATAGATGCACTTTTATAATGGACAGATGCACTTATGATGGATAGATGCACTTTTATGAAGGATAAATGCACTTTTATGATGGACAGGTGCACTTTTATGATGGATAGATGCACTTTTATGATGGATAGATGCACTTTTATGATGGATAGATGCACTTTTATGATGGATAGATGCACTTTTATGATGATAGATGAACTTTTATGATGATAGATGCACTTTTATGATGGACAGATGCACTTTTATGATGGATAGATGCACTTTTATGATGATAGATGAACTTTTATGATGATAGATGCACTTTTATGATGGACAGATGCACTTTTATGATGATAGATGAACTTTTATGATGATAGATGCACTTTTATGATGGACAGATGCACTTTTATGATGGATAGATGCACTTTTATGATGGATAGATGCACTTTTATGATGATAGATACACTTTTATGATGGACAGATGCACTTTTATGATGGATAGATGCACTTTTATGATGGATAGATGCACTTTTATGATGATAGATGAACTTTTATGATGATAGATGCACTTTTATGATGGATAGATGCACTTTTATGATGATAGATACACTTTTATGATGGACAGATGCACTTTTATGATGGATAGATGCACTTTTATGATGGATAGATGCACTTTTATGATGGACAGATAAACTTTTATGATGGACAGATGCACTTTTATGATGGACAGATGCACTTTTATGATGGGACAGATGCACTTTTATGATGGACAGATAAACTTTTATGATGGACAGATGCACTTTTATGATGGATAGATGCACTTTTATGATGGACAGATGCACTTTTATGATGGACAGATGCACTTTTATGATGGACAGATGCACTTTTATGATGGATAGATGCACTTTTATGATGGATAGATGCACTTTTATGATGGATAGATGCACTTTTATGATGGACAGATGCACTTTTATGATGGATAGATGCACTTTTATGATGGACAGATGCACTTTTATGATGATAGATGCACTTTTATGATGGACAGATGCACTTTTATGATGGACAGATGCACTTTTATGATGGATAGATGCACTTTTATGATGGATAGATGCACTTTTATGATGGACAGATACACTTTTATGATGGACAGATGCACTTATGATGGACAGATGCACTTTTATGATGGACAGATGCACTTTTATGATGGATAGATGCACTTTTATGATGGACAGATGCACTTTTATGATGGACAGATGCACTTTTATGATGGGACAGATGCACTTTTATGATGGACAGATGCACTTTTATGATGGACAGATGCACTTTTATGATGGATAGATGCACTTTTATGATGGACAGATGCACTTTTATGATGGACAGATGCACTTTTATGATGATAGATGCACTTTTAAGATGGACAGATGCACTTTTATGATGGACAGATGCACTTTTATGATGGACAGATGCACTTTTATGATGATAGATGCAGTTTTATGATGGACAGATGCACTTTTATGATGGACAGATGCACTTTTATGACGGACAAATGCACTTTTATGATGATAGATGCAGTTTTATGATGGACAGATGCACTTTTATGATGGACAGATGCACTTTAATGATGATAGATGCACTTTTATGATGGACAGATGCACTTTCATGATGGACAGATGCACTTTTATGATGAATAGATGCACTTTTATGATGATAGATGAACTTTTATGATGATAGATGCACTTTTATGATGGACAGATGCACTTTTATGATGGAAAGATGCACTTTTATGATGATAGATACACTTTTATGATGATAGATACACTTTTATGATGGACAGATGAACTTTTATGATGGACAGATGCACTTTTATGATGGACAGATGCACTTTTATGATGGGTAGATGCACTTTTATGATGGACAGATGCACTTTTATGATGGACAGATGCACTTTTATGATGGATAGATGCACCTTTATGATGGACAGATGCACTTTTATGATGGACATATGCACTTTTATGATGGATAGATGCACTTTTATTATGGACAGATGCACTTTTATGATGGACAGATGCACTTTTATGATAGACAGATGCACTTTTATGATGGACAGATGCACTTTTATGATGATAGATGCACTTTTATGATGGACAGATGCACTTTTATGATGGATAGATGCACTTTTATGATGATAGATGCATTTTATGATGGACAGATGCACTTTTATGATGGACAGATGCACTTTTATGATGGATAGATGTACTTTTATGATGGACAGATGCACTTTTATGATGGACAGATGCACTTTTATGATGATAGATGCACTTTAATGATGGAGAGATGCACTTTTATGATGACAGATGCACTTTTATGATGATAGATACACATGATGGACAGATGCACTTTTATGATGGACAGATGCACTTTTATGATGGGCAGATGCACTTTTATGATGGAGAGATGCACTTTTATGATGGACAGATGCACTTTAATGATGATAGATGCACTTTTATGATGGATAGATGCACTTTTATGATGATAGATGAACTTTTATGATGGATAGATGCACTTTTATGATGGACAGATGCACTTTTATGATGATAGATACACATGATGGACAGATGCACTTTTATGATGGACAGATGCACTTTTATGATGGACAGATGCGATGGACAGATGCACTTTTATGATGATAGATACACTTTTATGATGGACAGATGCACTTTTATGATGGATAGATGCACTTTTATGATGGATAGATGCACTTTTATGATGATAGATGAACTTTTATGATGATAGATGCACTTTTATGATGGACAGATGCACTTTTATGATGATAGATGCACTTTTATAATGGACAGATGCACTTATGATGGATAGATGCACTTTTATGAAGGATAAATGCACTTTTATGATGGACAGGTGCACTTTTATGATGGATAGATGCACTTTTATGATGGATAGATGCACTTTTATGATGGATAGATGCACTTTTATGATGGATAGATGCACTTTTATGATGATAGATGAACTTTTATGATGATAGATGCACTTTTATGATGGACAGATGCACTTTTATGATGGATAGATGCACTTTTATGATGATAGATGAACTTTTATGATGATAGATGCACTTTTATGATGGACAGATGCACTTTTATGATGATAGATGAACTTTTATGATGATAGATGCACTTTTATGATGGACAGATGCACTTTTATGATGGATAGATGCACTTTTATGATGGATAGATGCACTTTTATGATGATAGATACACTTTTATGATGGACAGATGCACTTTTATGATGGATAGATGCACTTTTATGATGGATAGATGCACTTTTATGATGATAGATGAACTTTTATGATGATAGATGCACTTTTATGATGGATAGATGCACTTTTATGATGGATAGATGCACTTTTATGATGGACAGATGCACTTTTATGATGACAGATGCACTTTTATGAAGGACATATGCACTTTTATGATGGACAGATGCACTTTTATGATGATAGATGCACTTTTATGATGACAGATGCACTTATGATGGATAGATGCACTTATGATGGATAGATGCACTTTTATGAAGGATAGATGCACTTTTATGATGGACAGATGCACGTTTATGATGGACAGATGCACTTATGATGGATAGATGCACTTTTATGATGGACAGATGCAGTTTTATGATGATAGATGCACTTTTATGATGGACAGATGCACTTATGATGGATAGATGCACTTTTATGATGGACAGATGCACTTTTATGATGGACAGATGCACTTTTATGATGATAAATGCACTTTTATGATGGATAGATGCACTTTTATGATGGACAGATGCACTTATGATGGATAGATGCACTTTTATGATGGACAGATGCACTTTTATGATGGACAGATGCACTTATGATGGACAGATGCACTTTTATGATGGACAGATGCACTTTTATGATGGAGAGATGCACTTTTATGATGGACAAACGCACTTTTATGATGGACAGATGCACTTTTATGATTGACAGATGCACTTTTATGATGATAGATGCACTTTTATGATGGATAGATGCACTTTTATGATGGACAGATGCACTTTTATGATGGACAGATGCACTTTTATGATGATAGATGCACTTTTATGATGGACAGATGCACTTTTATGATGGGACAGATGCACTTTTATGATGGACAGATAAACTTTTATGATGGACAGATGCACTTTTATGATGGATAGATGCACTTTTATGATGGACAGATGCACTTTTATGATGGATAGATGCACTTTTATGATGGATAGATGCACTTTTATGATGGACAGATACACTTTTATGATGGACAGATGCACTTTTATGATGGATAGATGCACTTTTATGATGGACAGATGCACTTTTATGATGATAGATGCACTTTTATGATGGACCGATGCACTTTTATGATGGACAGATGCACTTTTATGATGGATAGATGCACTTTTATGATGGATAGATGCACTTTTATGATGGACAGATACACTTTTATGATGGACAGATGCACTTTTATGATGGACAGATGCACTTTTATGATGGACAGATGCACTTTTATGATGGATAGATGCACTTTTATGATGGACAGATGCACTTTTATGATGGAAAGATGCACTTTTATGATGGGACAGATGCACTTTTATGATGGACAGATGCACTTTTATGATGGACAGATGCACTTTTATGATGGATAGATGCACTTTTATGATGGACAGATGCACTTTTATGATGGACAGATGCACTTTTATGATGATAGATGCACTTTTAAGATGGACAGATGCACTTTTATGATGGACAGATGCACTTTTATGATGGACAGATGCACTTTTATGATGGACAGATGCACTTTTATGATGGACAGATGCACTTTTATGATGGACAGATGCACTTTTATGATGGACAGATGCACTTTTATGACGGACAAATGCACTTTTATGATGATAGATGCACTTTTATGATGGACAGATGCACTTTTATGATGGACAGATGCACTTTAATGATGATAGATGCACTTTTATGATGGACAGATGCACTTTCATGATGGACAGATGCACTTTTATGATGGATAGATGCACTTTTATGATGATAGATGAACTTTTATGATGATAGATGCACTTTTATGATGGACAGATGCACTTTTATGATGGAAAGATGCACTTTTATGATGATAGATACACTTTTATGATGATAGATACACTTTTATGATGGACAGATGAACTTTTATGATGGACAGATGCACTTTTATGATGGACAGATGCACTTTTATGATGGGTAGATGCACTTTTATGATGGACAGATGCACTTTTATGATGGACAGATGCACTTTTATGATGGATAGATGCACCTTTATGATGGACAGATGCACTTTTATGATGGACATATGCACTTTTATGATGGATGGATGCACTTTTATTACGGACAGATGCACTTTTATGATGGATAGATGCACTTTTATGATAGACAGATGCACTTTTATGATGGACAGATGCACTTTTATGATGATAGATGCACTTTTATGATGGACAGATGCACTTTTATGATGGATAGATGCACTTTTATGATAGACAGATGCACTTTTATGATGGACAGATGCACTTTTATGATGGATAGATGCACTTTTATGATGGACAGATGCACTTTAATGATGATAGATGCACTTTTATGATGGATAGATGCACTTTTATGATGATAGATGAACTTTTATGATGGATAGATGCACTTTTATGATGGACAGATGCACTTTTATGATGATAGATACACATGATGGACAGATGCACTTTTATGATGGACAGATGCGATGGACAGATGCACTTTTATGATGATAGATACACTTTTATGATGGACAGATGCACTTTTATGATGGATAGATGCACTTTTATGATGGATAGATGCACTTTTATGATGATAGATGAACTTTTATGATGATAGATGCACTTTTATGATGGACAGATGCACTTTTATGATGATAGATGCACTTTTATAATGGACAGATGCACTTATGATGGATAGATGCACTTTTATGAAGGATAAATGCACTTTTATGATGGACAGGTGCACTTTTATGATGGATAGATGCACTTTTATGATGGATAGATGCACTTTTATGATGGATAGATGCACTTTTATGATGGATAGATGCACTTTTATGATGATAGATGAACTTTTATGATGATAGATGCACTTTTATGATGGACAGATGCACTTTTATGATGGATAGATGCACTTTTATGATGATAGATGAACTTTTATGATGATAGATGCACTTTTATGATGGACAGATGCACTTTTATGATGATAGATGAACTTTTAAGATGGACAGATGCACTTTTATGATGGACAGATGCACTTTTATGATGGACAGATGCACTTTTATGATGGACAGATGCACTTTTATGACGGACAAATGCACTTTTATGATGATAGATGCACTTTTATGATGGACAGATGCACTTTTATGATGGACAGATGCACTTTAATGATGATAGATGCACTTTTATGATGGACAGATGCACTTTCATGATGGACAGATGCACTTTTATGATGGATAGATGCACTTTTATGATGATAGATGAACTTTTATGATGATAGATGCACTTTTATGATGGACAGATGCACTTTTATGATGGAAAGATGCACTTTTATGATGATAGATACACTTTTATGATGATAGATACACTTTTATGATGGACAGATGAACTTTTATGATGGACAGATGCACTTTTATGATGGACAGATGCACTTTTATGATGGGTAGATGCACTTTTATGATGGACAGATGCACTTTTATGATGGACAGATGCACTTTTATGATGGATAGATGCACCTTTATGATGGACAGATGCACTTTTATGATGGACATATGCACTTTTATGATGGATAGATGCACTTTTATTATGGACAGATGCACTTTTATGATGGATAGATGCACTTTTATGATAGACAGATGCACTTTTATGATGGACAGATGCACTTTTATGATGATAGATGCACTTTTATGATGGACAGATGCACTTTTATGATGGATAGATGCACTTTTATGATGATAGATGCATTTTATGATGGACAGATGCACTTTTATGATGGACAGATGCACTTTTATGATGGATAGATGTACTTTTATGATGGACAGATGCACTTTTATGATGGACAGATGCACTTTTATGATGATAGATGCACTTTAATGATGGAGAGATGCACTTTTATGATGACAGATGCACTTTTATGATGATAGATACACATGATGGACAGATGCACTTTTATGATGGACAGATGCACTTTTATGATGGACAGATGCACTTTTATGATGGGCAGATGCACTTTTATGATGGAGAGATGCACTTTTATGATGGACAGATGCACTTTAATGATGATAGATGCACTTTTATGATGGATAGATGCACTTTTATGATGATAGATGAACTTTTATGATGGATAGATGCACTTTTATGATGGACAGATGCACTTTTATGATGATAGATACACATGATGGACAGATGCACTTTTATGATGGACAGATGCACTTTTATGATGGACAGATGCGATGGACAGATGCACTTTTATGATGATAGATACACTTTTATGATGGACAGATGCACTTTTATGATGGATAGATGCACTTTTATGATGGATAGATGCACTTTTATGATGATAGATGAACTTTTATGATGATAGATGCACTTTTATGATGGACAGATGCACTTTTATGATGATAGATGCACTTTTATAATGGACAGATGCACTTATGATGGATAGATGCACTTTTATGAAGGATAAATGCACTTTTATGATGGATAGATGCACTTTTATGATGGATAGATGCACTTTTATGATGGATAGATGCACTTTTATGATGGATAGATGCACTTTTATGATGATAGATGAACTTTTATGATGATAGATGCACTTTTATGATGGACAGATGCACTTTTATGATGGATAGATGCACTTTTATGATGATAGATGAACTTTTATGATGATAGATGCACTTTTATGATGGACAGATGCACTTTTATGATGATAGATGAACTTTTATGATGATAGATGCACTTTTATGATGGACAGATGCACTTTTATGATGGATAGATGCACTTTTATGATGGATAGATGCACTTTTATGATGATAGATGAACTTTTATGATGATAGATGCACTTTTATGATGGATAGATGCACTTTTATGATGGATAGATGCACTTTTATGATGGACAGATGCACTTTTATGATGACAGATGCACTTTTATGAAGGACATATGCACTTTTATGATGGACAGATGCACTTTTATGATGATAGATGCACTTTTATGATGACAGATGCACTTATGATGGATAGATGCACTTATGATGGATAGATGCACTTTTATGAAGGATAGATGCACTTTTATGATGGACAGATGCACGTTTATGATGGACAGATGCACTTATGATGGATAGATGCACTTTTATGATGGACAGATGCAGTTTTATGATGATAGATGCACTTTTATGATGGACAGATGCACTTATGATGGATAGATGCACTTTTATGATGGACAGATGCACTTTTATGATGGACAGATGCACTTTTATGATGATAAATGCACTTTTATGATGGATAGATGCACTTTTATGATGGACAGATGCACTTTTATGATGGATAGATGCACTTTTATGATGATAGATGAACTTTTATGATGATAGATGCACTTTTATGATGGACAGATGCACTTTTATGATGATAGATGAACTTTTATGATGATAGATGCACTTTTATGATGGACAGATGCACTTTTATGATGGATAGATGCACTTTTATGATGGATAGATGCACTTTTATGATGATAGATACACTTTTATGATGGACAGATGCACTTTTATGATGGATAGATGCACTTTTATGATGGATAGATGCACTTTTATGATGATAGATGAACTTTTATGATGATAGATGCACTTTTATGATGGATAGATGCACTTTTATGATGGATAGATGCACTTTTATGATGGACAGATGCACTTTTATGATGACAGATGCACTTTTATGAAGGACATATGCACTTTTATGATGGACAGATGCACTTTTATGATGATAGATGCACTTTTATGATGACAGATGCACTTATGATGGATAGATGCACTTATGATGGATAGATGCACTTTTATGAAGGATAGATGCACTTTTATGATGGACAGATGCACGTTTATGATGGACAGATGCACTTATGATGGATAGATGCACTTTTATGATGGACAGATGCAGTTTTATGATGATAGATGCACTTTTATGATGGACAGATGCACTTATGATGGATAGATGCACTTTTATGATGGACAGATGCACTTTTATGATGGACAGATGCACTTTTATGATGATAAATGCACTTTTATGATGGATAGATGCACTTTTATGATGGACAGATGCACTTATGATGGATAGATGCACTTTTATGATGGACAGATGCACTTTTATGATGGACAGATGCACTTATGATGGACAGATGCACTTTTATGATGGACAGATGCACTTTTATGATGGAGAGATGCACTTTTATGATGGACAAACGCACTTTTATGATGGACAGATGCACTTTTATGATTGACAGATGCACTTTTATGATGATAGATGCACTTTTATGATGGATAGATGCACTTTTATGATGGACAGATGCACTTTTATGATGGACAGATGCACTTTTATGATGATAGATGCACTTTTATGATGGACAGATGCACTTTTATGATGGGACAGATGCACTTTTATGATGGACAGATAAACTTTTATGATGGACAGATGCACTTTTATGATGGATAGATGCACTTTTATGATGGACAGATGCACTTTTATGATGGATAGATGCACTTTTATGATGGATAGATGCACTTTTATGATGGACAGATACACTTTTATGATGGACAGATGCACTTTTATGATGGATAGATGCACTTTTATGATGGACAGATGCACTTTTATGATGATAGATGCACTTTTATGATGGACCGATGCACTTTTATGATGGACAGATGCACTTTTATGATGGATAGATGCACTTTTATGATGGATAGATGCACTTTTATGATGGACAGATACACTTTTATGATGGACAGATGCACTTTTATGATGGACAGATGCACTTTTATGATGGACAGATGCACTTTTATGATGGATAGATGCACTTTTATGATGGACAGATGCACTTTTATGATGGAAAGATGCACTTTTATGATGGGACAGATGCACTTTTATGATGGACAGATGCACTTTTATGATGGACAGATGCACTTTTATGATGGATAGATGCACTTTTATGATGGACAGATGCACTTTTATGATGGACAGATGCACTTTTATGATGATAGATGCACTTTTAAGATGGACAGATGCACTTTTATGATGGACAGATGCACTTTTATGATGGACAGATGCACTTTTATGATGGACAGATGCACTTTTATGACGGACAAATGCACTTTTATGATGATAGATGCACTTTTATGATGGACAGATGCACTTTTATGATGGATAGATGCACTTTTATGATGGATAGATGCACTTTTATGATGATAGATGAACTTTTATGATGATAGATGCACTTTTATGATGGATAGATGCACTTTTATGATGGATAGATGCACTTTTATGATGGACAGATGCACTTTTATGATGACAGATGCACTTTTATGAAGGACATATGCACTTTTATGATGGACAGATGCACTTTTATGATGATAGATGCACTTTTATGATGACAGATGCACTTATGATGGATAGATGCACTTATGATGGATAGATGCACTTTTATGAAGGATAGATGCACTTTTATGATGGACAGATGCACGTTTATGATGGACAGATGCACTTATGATGGATAGATGCACTTTTATGATGGACAGATGCAGTTTTATGATGATAGATGCACTTTTATGATGGACAGATGCACTTATGATGGATAGATGCACTTTTATGATGGACAGATGCACTTTTATGATGGACAGATGCACTTTTATGATGATAAATGCACTTTTATGATGGATAGATGCACTTTTATGATGGACAGATGCACTTTTATGATGGATAGATGCACTTTTATGATGATAGATGAACTTTTATGATGATAGATGCACTTTTATGATGGACAGATGCACTTTTATGATGATAGATGAACTTTTATGATGATAGATGCACTTTTATGATGGACAGATGCACTTTTATGATGGATAGATGCACTTTTATGATGGATAGATGCACTTTTATGATGATAGATACACTTTTATGATGGACAGATGCACTTTTATGATGGATAGATGCACTTTTATGATGGATAGATGCACTTTTATGATGATAGATGAACTTTTATGATGATAGATGCACTTTTATGATGGATAGATGCACTTTTATGATGGATAGATGCACTTTTATGATGGACAGATGCACTTTTATGATGACAGATGCACTTTTATGAAGGACATATGCACTTTTATGATGGACAGATGCACTTTTATGATGATAGATGCACTTTTATGATGACAGATGCACTTATGATGGATAGATGCACTTATGATGGATAGATGCACTTTTATGAAGGATAGATGCACTTTTATGATGGACAGATGCACGTTTATGATGGACAGATGCACTTATGATGGATAGATGCACTTTTATGATGGACAGATGCAGTTTTATGATGATAGATGCACTTTTATGATGGACAGATGCACTTATGATGGATAGATGCACTTTTATGATGGACAGATGCACTTTTATGATGGACAGATGCACTTTTATGATGATAAATGCACTTTTATGATGGATAGATGCACTTTTATGATGGACAGATGCACTTATGATGGATAGATGCACTTTTATGATGGACAGATGCACTTTTATGATGGACAGATGCACTTATGATGGACAGATGCACTTTTATGATGGACAGATGCACTTTTATGATGGAGAGATGCACTTTTATGATGGACAAACGCACTTTTATGATGGACAGATGCACTTTTATGATTGACAGATGCACTTTTATGATGATAGATGCACTTTTATGATGGATAGATGCACTTTTATGATGGACAGATGCACTTTTATGATGGACAGATGCACTTTTATGATGATAGATGCACTTTTATGATGGACAGATGCACTTTTATGATGGGACAGATGCACTTTTATGATGGACAGATAAACTTTTATGATGGACAGATGCACTTTTATGATGGATAGATGCACTTTTATGATGGACAGATGCACTTTTATGATGGATAGATGCACTTTTATGATGGATAGATGCACTTTTATGATGGACAGATACACTTTTATGATGGACAGATGCACTTTTATGATGGATAGATGCACTTTTATGATGGACAGATGCACTTTTATGATGATAGATGCACTTTTATGATGGACCGATGCACTTTTATGATGGACAGATGCACTTTTATGATGGATAGATGCACTTTTATGATGGATAGATGCACTTTTATGATGGACAGATACACTTTTATGATGGACAGATGCACTTTTATGATGGACAGATGCACTTTTATGATGGACAGATGCACTTTTATGATGGATAGATGCACTTTTATGATGGACAGATGCACTTTTATGATGGAAAGATGCACTTTTATGATGGGACAGATGCACTTTTATGATGGACAGATGCACTTTTATGATGGACAGATGCACTTTTATGATGGATAGATGCACTTTTATGATGGACAGATGCACTTTTATGATGGACAGATGCACTTTTATGATGATAGATGCACTTTTAAGATGGACAGATGCACTTTTATGATGGACAGATGCACTTTTATGATGGACAGATGCACTTTTATGATGGACAGATGCACTTTTATGACGGACAAATGCACTTTTATGATGATAGATGCACTTTTATGATGGACAGATGCACTTTTATGATGGATAGATGCACTTTTATGATGGATAGATGCACTTTTATGATGATAGATGAACTTTTATGATGATAGATGCACTTTTATGATGGATAGATGCACTTTTATGATGGATAGATGCACTTTTATGATGGACAGATGCACTTTTATGATGACAGATGCACTTTTATGAAGGACATATGCACTTTTATGATGGACAGATGCACTTTTATGATGATAGATGCACTTTTATGATGACAGATGCACTTATGATGGATAGATGCACTTATGATGGATAGATGCACTTTTATGAAGGATAGATGCACTTTTATGATGGACAGATGCACGTTTATGATGGACAGATGCACTTATGATGGATAGATGCACTTTTATGATGGACAGATGCAGTTTTATGATGATAGATGCACTTTTATGATGGACAGATGCACTTATGATGGATAGATGCACTTTTATGATGGACAGATGCACTTTTATGATGGACAGATGCACTTTTATGATGATAAATGCACTTTTATGATGGATAGATGCACTTTTATGATGGACAGATGCACTTTTATGATGGATAGATGCACTTTTATGATGATAGATGAACTTTTATGATGATAGATGCACTTTTATGATGGACAGATGCACTTTTATGATGATAGATGAACTTTTATGATGATAGATGCACTTTTATGATGGACAGATGCACTTTTATGATGGATAGATGCACTTTTATGATGGATAGATGCACTTTTATGATGATAGATACACTTTTATGATGGACAGATGCACTTTTATGATGGATAGATGCACTTTTATGATGGATAGATGCACTTTTATGATGATAGATGAACTTTTATGATGATAGATGCACTTTTATGATGGATAGATGCACTTTTATGATGGATAGATGCACTTTTATGATGGACAGATGCACTTTTATGATGACAGATGCACTTTTATGAAGGACATATGCACTTTTATGATGGACAGATGCACTTTTATGATGATAGATGCACTTTTATGATGACAGATGCACTTATGATGGATAGATGCACTTATGATGGATAGATGCACTTTTATGAAGGATAGATGCACTTTTATGATGGACAGATGCACGTTTATGATGGACAGATGCACTTATGATGGATAGATGCACTTTTATGATGGACAGATGCAGTTTTATGATGATAGATGCACTTTTATGATGGACAGATGCACTTATGATGGATAGATGCACTTTTATGATGGACAGATGCACTTTTATGATGGACAGATGCACTTTTATGATGATAAATGCACTTTTATGATGGATAGATGCACTTTTATGATGGACAGATGCACTTATGATGGATAGATGCACTTTTATGATGGACAGATGCACTTTTATGATGGACAGATGCACTTATGATGGACAGATGCACTTTTATGATGGACAGATGCACTTTTATGATGGAGAGATGCACTTTTATGATGGACAAACGCACTTTTATGATGGACAGATGCACTTTTATGATTGACAGATGCACTTTTATGATGATAGATGCACTTTTATGATGGATAGATGCACTTTTATGATGGACAGATGCACTTTTATGATGGACAGATGCACTTTTATGATGATAGATGCACTTTTATGATGGACAGATGCACTTTTATGATGGGACAGATGCACTTTTATGATGGACAGATAAACTTTTATGATGGACAGATGCACTTTTATGATGGATAGATGCACTTTTATGATGGACAGATGCACTTTTATGATGGATAGATGCACTTTTATGATGGATAGATGCACTTTTATGATGGACAGATACACTTTTATGATGGACAGATGCACTTTTATGATGGATAGATGCACTTTTATGATGGACAGATGCACTTTTATGATGATAGATGCACTTTTATGATGGACCGATGCACTTTTATGATGGACAGATGCACTTTTATGATGGATAGATGCACTTTTATGATGGATAGATGCACTTTTATGATGGACAGATACACTTTTATGATGGACAGATGCACTTTTATGATGGACAGATGCACTTTTATGATGGACAGATGCACTTTTATGATGGATAGATGCACTTTTATGATGGACAGATGCACTTTTATGATGGAAAGATGCACTTTTATGATGGGACAGATGCACTTTTATGATGGACAGATGCACTTTTATGATGGACAGATGCACTTTTATGATGGATAGATGCACTTTTATGATGGACAGATGCACTTTTATGATGGACAGATGCACTTTTATGATGATAGATGCACTTTTAAGATGGACAGATGCACTTTTATGATGGACAGATGCACTTTTATGATGGACAGATGCACTTTTATGATGGACAGATGCACTTTTATGACGGACAAATGCACTTTTATGATGATAGATGCACTTTTATGATGGACAGATGCACTTTTATGATGGACAGATGCACTTTAATGATGATAGATGCACTTTTATGATGGACAGATGCACTTTCATGATGGACAGATGCACTTTTATGATGGATAGATGCACTTTTATGATGATAGATGAACTTTTATGATGATAGATGCACTTTTATGATGGACAGATGCACTTTTATGATGGAAAGATGCACTTTTATGATGATAGATACACTTTTATGATGATAGATACACTTTTATGATGGACAGATGAACTTTTATGATGGACAGATGCACTTTTATGATGGACAGATGCACTTTTATGATGGGTAGATGCACTTTTATGATGGACAGATGCACTTTTATGATGGACAGATGCACTTTTATGATGGATAGATGCACCTTTATGATGGACAGATGCACTTTTATGATGGACATATGCACTTTTATGATGGATGGATGCACTTTTATTACGGACAGATGCACTTTTATGATGGATAGATGCACTTTTATGATAGACAGATGCACTTTTATGATGGACAGATGCACTTTTATGATGATAGATGCACTTTTATGATGGACAGATGCACTTTTATGATGGATAGATGCACTTTTATGATAGACAGATGCACTTTTATGATGGACAGATGCACTTTTATGATGGATAGATGCACTTTTATGATGGACAGATGCACTTTAATGATGATAGATGCACTTTTATGATGGATAGATGCACTTTTATGATGATAGATGAACTTTTATGATGGATAGATGCACTTTTATGATGGACAGATGCACTTTTATGATGATAGATACACATGATGGACAGATGCACTTTTATGATGGACAGATGCGATGGACAGATGCACTTTTATGATGATAGATACACTTTTATGATGGACAGATGCACTTTTATGATGGATAGATGCACTTTTATGATGGATAGATGCACTTTTATGATGATAGATGAACTTTTATGATGATAGATGCACTTTTATGATGGACAGATGCACTTTTATGATGATAGATGCACTTTTATAATGGACAGATGCACTTATGATGGATAGATGCACTTTTATGAAGGATAAATGCACTTTTATGATGGACAGGTGCACTTTTATGATGGATAGATGCACTTTTATGATGGATAGATGCACTTTTATGATGGATAGATGCACTTTTATGATGGATAGATGCACTTTTATGATGATAGATGAACTTTTATGATGATAGATGCACTTTTATGATGGACAGATGCACTTTTATGATGGATAGATGCACTTTTATGATGATAGATGAACTTTTATGATGATAGATGCACTTTTATGATGGACAGATGCACTTTTATGATGATAGATGAACTTTTAAGATGGACAGATGCACTTTTATGATGGACAGATGCACTTTTATGATGGACAGATGCACTTTTATGATGGACAGATGCACTTTTATGACGGACAAATGCACTTTTATGATGATAGATGCACTTTTATGATGGACAGATGCACTTTTATGATGGACAGATGCACTTTAATGATGATAGATGCACTTTTATGATGGACAGATGCACTTTCATGATGGACAGATGCACTTTTATGATGGATAGATGCACTTTTATGATGATAGATGAACTTTTATGATGATAGATGCACTTTTATGATGGACAGATGCACTTTTATGATGGAAAGATGCACTTTTATGATGATAGATACACTTTTATGATGATAGATACACTTTTATGATGGACAGATGAACTTTTATGATGGACAGATGCACTTTTATGATGGACAGATGCACTTTTATGATGGGTAGATGCACTTTTATGATGGACAGATGCACTTTTATGATGGACAGATGCACTTTTATGATGGATAGATGCACCTTTATGATGGACAGATGCACTTTTATGATGGACATATGCACTTTTATGATGGATAGATGCACTTTTATTATGGACAGATGCACTTTTATGATGGATAGATGCACTTTTATGATAGACAGATGCACTTTTATGATGGACAGATGCACTTTTATGATGATAGATGCACTTTTATGATGGACAGATGCACTTTTATGATGGATAGATGCACTTTTATGATGATAGATGCATTTTATGATGGACAGATGCACTTTTATGATGGACAGATGCACTTTTATGATGGATAGATGTACTTTTATGATGGACAGATGCACTTTTATGATGGACAGATGCACTTTTATGATGATAGATGCACTTTAATGATGGAGAGATGCACTTTTATGATGACAGATGCACTTTTATGATGATAGATACACATGATGGACAGATGCACTTTTATGATGGACAGATGCACTTTTATGATGGACAGATGCACTTTTATGATGGGCAGATGCACTTTTATGATGGAGAGATGCACTTTTATGATGGACAGATGCACTTTAATGATGATAGATGCACTTTTATGATGGATAGATGCACTTTTATGATGATAGATGAACTTTTATGATGGATAGATGCACTTTTATGATGGACAGATGCACTTTTATGATGATAGATACACATGATGGACAGATGCACTTTTATGATGGACAGATGCACTTTTATGATGGACAGATGCGATGGACAGATGCACTTTTATGATGATAGATACACTTTTATGATGGACAGATGCACTTTTATGATGGATAGATGCACTTTTATGATGGATAGATGCACTTTTATGATGATAGATGAACTTTTATGATGATAGATGCACTTTTATGATGGACAGATGCACTTTTATGATGATAGATGCACTTTTATAATGGACAGATGCACTTATGATGGATAGATGCACTTTTATGAAGGATAAATGCACTTTTATGATGGATAGATGCACTTTTATGATGGATAGATGCACTTTTATGATGGATAGATGCACTTTTATGATGGATAGATGCACTTTTATGATGATAGATGAACTTTTATGATGATAGATGCACTTTTATGATGGACAGATGCACTTTTATGATGGATAGATGCACTTTTATGATGATAGATGAACTTTTATGATGATAGATGCACTTTTATGATGGACAGATGCACTTTTATGATGATAGATGAACTTTTATGATGATAGATGCACTTTTATGATGGACAGATGCACTTTTATGATGGATAGATGCACTTTTATGATGGATAGATGCACTTTTATGATGATAGATGAACTTTTATGATGATAGATGCACTTTTATGATGGATAGATGCACTTTTATGATGGATAGATGCACTTTTATGATGGACAGATGCACTTTTATGATGACAGATGCACTTTTATGAAGGACATATGCACTTTTATGATGGACAGATGCACTTTTATGATGATAGATGCACTTTTATGATGACAGATGCACTTATGATGGATAGATGCACTTATGATGGATAGATGCACTTTTATGAAGGATAGATGCACTTTTATGATGGACAGATGCACGTTTATGATGGACAGATGCACTTATGATGGATAGATGCACTTTTATGATGGACAGATGCAGTTTTATGATGATAGATGCACTTTTATGATGGACAGATGCACTTATGATGGATAGATGCACTTTTATGATGGACAGATGCACTTTTATGATGGACAGATGCACTTTTATGATGATAAATGCACTTTTATGATGGATAGATGCACTTTTATGATGGACAGATGCACTTATGATGGATAGATGCACTTTTATGATGGACAGATGCACTTTTATGATGGACAGATGCACTTATGATGGACAGATGCACTTTTATGATGGACAGATGCACTTTTATGATGGAGAGATGCACTTTTATGATGATAGATGCACTTTTATGATGGACAGACGCACTTTTATGATGGACAGATGCACTTTTATGATTGACAGATGCACTTTTATGATGATAGATGCACTTTTATGATGGATAGATGCACTTTTATGATGGACAGATACACTTTTATGATGGACAGATGCACTTTTATGATGGACAGATGCACTTTTGATGGATAGATGCACTTTTATGATGGACAGATGCACTTTTATGAAGGATAGATGCACTTTTATGATGGACAGATGCACTTTTGATGGACAGATGCACTTTTATGAAGGATAGATGCACTTTTATGATGGACAGACGCACTTTTATGATGGATAGATGCACTTTTATGATGGACAGATGCACTGTTATGATGGACAGATGCAATTTTATGATGGACAGACGCACTTTTATGATGGATAGATGCACTTTTATGATGGACAGATGCACTTTTGATGGATAGATGCACTTTTATGATGGACAGACGCACTTTTATGATGGATAGATGCACTTTTATGATGGACAGATGCACTTTTATGATGGACAGATGCAATTTTATGATGATAGATGTACTTTTATGATGGATAGATGCACTTTTATGATGGACAGATGCACTTTTATGATGATAGATGCACTTTTATGATGGACAGATGCACTTTTATGAAGGATAGATGCACTTTTATGATGGACAGATGCACTTTTATGATGGACAGATGCACTTATAATGGATAGATGCACTTTTATGAAGGATAGATGCACTTTTATGATGGACAGATGCACTTTTGATGGATAGATGCACTTTTATGATGGACAGATGCACTTTTATGATGGACAGATGCACTTTTATGATGATAGATGCACTTTTATGATGGATAGATGCACTTTTATGATGGACAGATGCACTTATGATGGATAGATGCACTTTTATGAAGGATAGATGCACTTTTATGATGGACAGATGCACTTTTATGATGGACAGATGCACTTATGATGGATAGATGCACTTTTATGATGGATAGATGCACTTTTATGATGGACAGATGCACTTTTATGATGATAGATGCACTTTTATGATGGACAGATGCACTTTTATGATGGACAGATGCACTCATGATGGAGAGATGCACTTTTATGATGATAGATGCACTTTTATGAAGGACAGATGCACTCATGATGGACAGACGCACTTTTATGATGGACAGACGCACTTTTATGATGGATAGATGCACTTTTATGATGGACAGATGCACTTTTATGATGGACAGATGCACTTTTATGATGGACAGATGCACTTTTATGATGGATAGATGCACTTTTATGATGGATAGATGCACTTTTATGATGGACAGATGCACTTTTATGATGGACAGATGCACTTTTATGATGATAGATGCACTTTTATGATGGACAGATGCACTTTTATGATGGACAGATGCACTTTTATGATGGACAGATGCACTTTTATGATGGACAGATGCACTTTTATGATGGACAGATGCACTTTTATGATGGATAGATGCACTTTTATGATGGACAGATGCACTTTTATGATGGACAGATGCACTTTTATGATGGACAGATGCACTTTTATGATGGACAGATGCACTTTTATGATGGACAGATGCACTTTTATGATGGATAGATGCACTTTTATGATGGACAGATGCACTTTTATGAAGGATAGATGCACTTTTATGATGGACAGATGCACTTTTATGATGGACAGATGCACTTATGATGGATAGATGCACTTTTATGATGGACAGATGCACTTTTATGATGAATAGATGCACTTTTATGATGGATAGATGCACTTTTATGATGGACAGATAAACTTTTATGATGGACAGATGCACTTTTATGATGGATAGATGCACTTTTATGATGATAGATGCACTTTTATGATGGACAGATGCACTTTTATGATGGACAGATGCACTTTTATGATGGATAGATGCACTTTCATGATGATAGATGCACTTTTATGATGATAGATGCACTTTTATGATGGACAGATAAACTTATGATGGACAGATGCACTTTTATGATGGACAGATGCACTTTTATGATGGGACAGATGCACTTTTATGATGGACAGATAAACTTTTATGATGGACAGATGCACTTTTATGATGGATAGATGCACTTTTATGATGGACAGATGCACTTTTATGATGATAGATGCACTTTTATGATGGACAGATGCACTTTTATGATGGACAGATGCACTTTAATGATGATAGATGCACTTTTATGAATGACAGATGCACTTTTATGATGATAGATGCACTTTTATGATGGACAGATGCACTTTTATGATGGACAGATGCACTTTTATGATGGACAGATGCACTTTTATGATGAATAGATGCACTTTTATGATGGATAGATGCACTTTTATGATGGACAGATACACTTTTATGATGGACAGATGCACTTTTATGATGGACAGATGCACTTTTATGATGGACAGATGCACTTTTATGATGGATAGATGCACTTTTATGATGGACAGATGCACTTTTATGATGGACAGATGCACTTTTATGATGGGACAGATGCACTTTTATGATGGACAGATGCACTTTTATGATGGACAGATGCACTTTTATGATGGATAGATGCACTTTTATGATGGACAGATGCACTTTTATGATGGACAGATGCACTTTTATGATGATAGATGCACTTTTAAGATGGACAGATGCACTTTTATGATGGACAGATGCACTTTTATGATGGACAGATGCACTTTTATGATGGATAGATGCACTTTTATGATGGACAGATGCACTTTTATGATGGATAGATGCACTTTTATGATGGATAGATGCACTTTTATGATGATAGAATCACTTTTATGATGATAGATTCACTTTTATGATGGACAGATGCACTTTTATGATGGACAGATGCACTTTTATGATGGACAGATGTACTTTTATGATGGATAGATGCACTTTTATGATGGATAGATGCACTTTTATGATGGACAGATACACTTTTATGATGGACAGATGCACTTTTATGATGGACAGATGCACTTTTATGATGGACAGATGCACTTTTATGATGGATAGATGCACTTTTATGATGGACAGATGCACTTTTATGATGGATAGATGCACTTTTATGATGGACAGATGCACTTTTATGATGGACAGATGCACTTTTATGATGGGACAGATGCACTTTTATGATGGACAGATGCACTTTTATGATGGACAGATGCACTTTTATGATGGATAGATGCACTTTTATGATGGACAGATGCACTTTTATGATGGACAGATGCACTTTTATGATGATAGATGCACTTTTAAGATGGACAGATGCACTTTTATGATGGACAGATGCACTTTTATGATGGATAGATGCACTTTTATGATGATAGATGAACTTTTATGATGATAGATGCACTTTTATGATGGACAGATGCACTTTTATGATGGATAGATGCACTTTTATGATGATAGATGAACTTTTATGATGATAGATGCACTTTTATGATGGACAGATGCACTTTTATGATGATAGATGAACTTTTATGATGATAGATGCACTTTTATGATGGACAGATGCACTTTTATGATGGATAGATGCACTTTTATGATGGATAGATGCACTTTTATGATGATAGATACACTTTTATGATGGACAGATGCACTTTTATGATGGATAGATGCACTTTTATGATGGATAGATGCACTTTTATGATGATAGATGAACTTTTATGATGATAGATGCACTTTTATGATGGATAGATGCACTTTTATGATGGATAGATGCACTTTTATGATGGACAGATGCACTTTTATGATGACAGATGCACTTTTATGAAGGACATATGCACTTTTATGATGGACAGATGCACTTTTATGATGATAGATGCACTTTTATGATGACAGATGCACTTATGATGGATAGATGCACTTATGATGGATAGATGCACTTTTATGAAGGATAGATGCACTTTTATGATGGACAGATGCACGTTTATGATGGACAGATGCACTTATGATGGATAGATGCACTTTTATGATGGACAGATGCAGTTTTATGATGATAGATGCACTTTTATGATGGACAGATGCACTTATGATGGATAGATGCACTTTTATGATGGACAGATGCACTTTTATGATGGACAGATGCACTTTTATGATGATAAATGCACTTTTATGATGGATAGATGCACTTTTATGATGGACAGATGCACTTATGATGGATAGATGCACTTTTATGATGGACAGATGCACTTTTATGATGGACAGATGCACTTATGATGGACAGATGCACTTTTATGATGGACAGATGCACTTTTATGATGGAGAGATGCACTTTTATGATGGACAGACGCACTTTTATGATGGACAGATGCACTTTTATGATTGACAGATGCACTTTTATGATGATAGATGCACTTTTATGATGGATAGATGCACTTTTATGATGGACAGATGCACTTTTATGATGGACAGATGCACTTTTATGATGATAGATGCACTTTTATGATGGACAGATGCACTTTTATGATGGGACAGATGCACTTTTATGATGGACAGATAAACTTTTATGATGGACAGATGCACTTTTATGATGGATAGATGCACTTTTATGATGGACAGATGCACTTTTATGATGGATAGATGCACTTTTATGATGGATAGATGCACTTTTATGATGGACAGATACACTTTTATGATGGACAGATGCACTTTTATGATGGATAGATGCACTTTTATGATGGACAGATGCACTTTTATGATGATAGATGCACTTTTATGATGGACCGATGCACTTTTATGATGGACAGATGCACTTTTATGATGGATAGATGCACTTTTATGATGGATAGATGCACTTTTATGATGGACAGATACACTTTTATGATGGACAGATGCACTTTTATGATGGACAGATGCACTTTTATGATGGACAGATGCACTTTTATGATGGATAGATGCACTTTTATGATGGACAGATGCACTTTTATGATGGAAAGATGCACTTTTATGATGGGACAGATGCACTTTTATGATGGACAGATGCACTTTTATGATGGACAGATGCACTTTTATGATGGATAGATGCACTTTTATGATGGACAGATGCACTTTTATGATGGACAGATGCACTTTTATGATGATAGATGCACTTTTAAGATGGACAGATGCACTTTTATGATGGACAGATGCACTTTTATGATGGACAGATGCACTTTTATGATGGACAGATGCACTTTTATGACGGACAAATGCACTTTTATGATGATAGATGCACTTTTATGATGGACAGATGCACTTTTATGATGGACAGATGCACTTTAATGATGATAGATGCACTTTTATGATGGACAGATGCACTTTCATGATGGACAGATGCACTTTTATGATGGATAGATGCACTTTTATGATGATAGATGAACTTTTATGATGATAGATGCACTTTTATGATGGACAGATGCACTTTTATGATGGAAAGATGCACTTTTATGATGATAGATACACTTTTATGATGATAGATACACTTTTATGATGGACAGATGAACTTTTATGATGGACAGATGCACTTTTATGATGGACAGATGCACTTTTATGATGGGTAGATGCACTTTTATGATGGACAGATGCACTTTTATGATGGACAGATGCACTTTTATGATGGATAGATGCACCTTTATGATGGACAGATGCACTTTTATGATGGACATATGCACTTTTATGATGGATAGATGCACTTTTATTACGGACAGATGCACTTTTATGATGGATAGATGCACTTTTATGATAGACAGATGCACTTTTATGATGGACAGATGCACTTTTATGATGATAGATGCACTTTTATGATGGACAGATGCACTTTTATGATGGATAGATGCACTTTTATGATGATAGATGCATTTTATGATGGACAGATGCACTTTTATGATGGATAGATGCACTTTTATGATGGACAGATGCACTTTAATGATGATAGATGCACTTTTATGATGGATAGATGCACTTTTATGATGATAGATGAACTTTTATGATGGATAGATGCACTTTTATGATGGACAGATGCACTTTTATGATGATAGATACACATGATGGACAGATGCACTTTTATGATGGACAGATGCGATGGACAGATGCACTTTTATGATGATAGATACACTTTTATGATGGACAGATGCACTTTTATGATGGATAGATGCACTTTTATGATGGATAGATGCACTTTTATGATGATAGATGAACTTTTATGATGATAGATGCACTTTTATGATGGACAGATGCACTTTTATGATGATAGATGCACTTTTATAATGGACAGATGCACTTATGATGGATAGATGCACTTTTATGAAGGATAAATGCACTTTTATGATGGACAGGTGCACTTTTATGATGGATAGATGCACTTTTATGATGGATAGATGCACTTTTATGATGGATAGATGCACTTTTATGATGGATAGATGCACTTTTATGATGATAGATGAACTTTTATGATGATAGATGCACTTTTATGATGGACAGATGCACTTTTATGATGGATAGATGCACTTTTATGATGATAGATGAACTTTTATGATGATAGATGCACTTTTATGATGGACAGATGCACTTTTATGATGATAGATGAACTTTTAAGATGGACAGATGCACTTTTATGATGGACAGATGCACTTTTATGATGGACAGATGCACTTTTATGATGGACAGATGCACTTTTATGACGGACAAATGCACTTTTATGATGATAGATGCACTTTTATGATGGACAGATGCACTTTTATGATGGACAGATGCACTTTAATGATGATAGATGCACTTTTATGATGGACAGATGCACTTTCATGATGGACAGATGCACTTTTATGATGGATAGATGCACTTTTATGATGATAGATGAACTTTTATGATGATAGATGCACTTTTATGATGGACAGATGCACTTTTATGATGGAAAGATGCACTTTTATGATGATAGATACACTTTTATGATGATAGATACACTTTTATGATGGACAGATGAACTTTTATGATGGACAGATGCACTTTTATGATGGACAGATGCACTTTTATGATGGGTAGATGCACTTTTATGATGGACAGATGCACTTTTATGATGGACAGATGCACTTTTATGATGGATAGATGCACCTTTATGATGGACAGATGCACTTTTATGATGGACATATGCACTTTTATGATGGATAGATGCACTTTTATTATGGACAGATGCACTTTTATGATGGATAGATGCACTTTTATGATAGACAGATGCACTTTTATGATGGACAGATGCACTTTTATGATGATAGATGCACTTTTATGATGGACAGATGCACTTTTATGATGGATAGATGCACTTTTATGATGATAGATGCATTTTATGATGGACAGATGCACTTTTATGATGGACAGATGCACTTTTATGATGGATAGATGTACTTTTATGATGGACAGATGCACTTTTATGATGGATAGATGCACTTTTATGATGATAGATGCACTTTAATGATGGAGAGATGCACTTTTATGATGACAGATGCACTTTTATGATGATAGATACACATGATGGACAGATGCACTTTTATGATGGACAGATGCACTTTTATGATGGACAGATGCACTTTTATGATGGGCAGATGCACTTTTATGATGGAGAGATGCACTTTTATGATGGACAGATGCACTTTAATGATGATAGATGCACTTTTATGATGGATAGATGCACTTTTATGATGATAGATGAACTTTTATGATGGATAGATGCACTTTTATGATGGACAGATGCACTTTTATGATGATAGATACACATGATGGACAGATGCACTTTTATGATGGACAGATGCACTTTTATGATGGACAGATGCGATGGACAGATGCACTTTTATGATGATAGATACACTTTTATGATGGACAGATGCACTTTTATGATGGATAGATGCACTTTTATGATGGATAGATGCACTTTTATGATGATAGATGAACTTTTATGATGATAGATGCACTTTTATGATGGACAGATGCACTTTTATGATGATAGATGCACTTTTATAATGGACAGATGCACTTATGATGGATAGATGCACTTTTATGAAGGATAAATGCACTTTTATGATGGATAGATGCACTTTTATGATGGATAGATGCACTTTTATGATGGATAGATGCACTTTTATGATGGATAGATGCACTTTTATGATGATAGATGAACTTTTATGATGATAGATGCACTTTTATGATGGACAGATGCACTTTTATGATGGATAGATGCACTTTTATGATGATAGATGAACTTTTATGATGATAGATGCACTTTTATGATGGACAGATGCACTTTTATGATGATAGATGAACTTTTATGATGATAGATGCACTTTTATGATGGACAGATGCACTTTTATGATGGATAGATGCACTTTTATGATGGATAGATGCACTTTTATGATGATAGATGAACTTTTATGATGATAGATGCACTTTTATGATGGATAGATGCACTTTTATGATGGATAGATGCACTTTTATGATGGACAGATGCACTTTTATGATGACAGATGCACTTTTATGAAGGACATATGCACTTTTATGATGGACAGATGCACTTTTATGATGACAGATGCACTTATGATGGATAGATGCACTTATGATGGATAGATGCACTTTTATGAAGGATAGATGCACTTTTATGATGGACAGATGCACGTTTATGATGGACAGATGCACTTATGATGGATAGATGCACTTTTATGATGGACAGATGCAGTTTTATGATGATAGATGCACTTTTATGATGGACAGATGCACTTATGATGGATAGATGCACTTTTATGATGGACAGATGCACTTTTATGATGGACAGATGCACTTTTATGATGATAAATGCACTTTTATGATGGATAGATGCACTTTTATGATGGACAGATGCACTTATGATGGATAGATGCACTTTTATGATGGACAGATGCACTTTTATGATGGACAGATGCACTTATGATGGACAGATGCACTTTTATGATGGACAGATGCACTTTTATGATGGAGAGATGCACTTTTATGATGATAGATGCACTTTTATGATGGACAGACGCACTTTTATGATGGACAGATGCACTTTTATGATTGACAGATGCACTTTTATGATGATAGATGCACTTTTATGATGGATAGATGCACTTTTATGATGGACAGATACACTTTTATGATGGACAGATGCACTTTTATGATGGACAGATGCACTTTTGATGGATAGATGCACTTTTATGATGGACAGATGCACTTTTATGAAGGATAGATGCACTTTTATGATGGACAGATGCACTTTTGATGGACAGATGCACTTTTATGAAGGATAGATGCACTTTTATGATGGACAGACGCACTTTTATGATGGATAGATGCACTTTTATGATGGACAGATGCACTGTTATGATGGACAGATGCAATTTTATGATGGACAGACGCACTTTTATGATGGATAGATGCACTTTTATGATGGACAGATGCACTTTTGATGGATAGATGCACTTTTATGATGGACAGACGCACTTTTATGATGGATAGATGCACTTTTATGATGGACAGATGCACTTTTATGATGGACAGATGCACTTTTATGATGATAGATGTACTTTTATGATGGATAGATGCACTTTTATGATGGACAGATGCACTTTTATGATGATAGATGCACTTTTATGATGGACAGATGCACTTTTATGAAGGATAGATGCACTTTTATGATGGACAGATGCACTTTTATGATGGACAGATGCACTTATAATGGATAGATGCACTTTTATGAAGGATAGATGCACTTTTATGATGGACAGATGCACTTTTGATGGATAGATGCACTTTTATGATGGACAGATGCACTTTTATGATGGACAGATGCACTTTTATGATGATAGATGCACTTTTATGATGGATAGATGCACTTTTATGATGGACAGATGCACTTATGATGGATAGATGCACTTTTATGAAGGATAGATGCACTTTTATGATGGACAGATGCACTTTTATGATGGACAGATGCACTTATGATGGATAGATGCACTTTTATGATGGATAGATGCACTTTTATGATGGACAGATGCACTTTTATGATGATAGATGCACTTTTATGATGGACAGATGCACTTTTATGATGGACAGATGCACTCATGATGGAGAGATGCACTTTTATGATGATAGATGCACTTTTATGAAGGACAGATGCACTCATGATGGACAGACGCACTTTTATGATGGACAGACGCACTTTTATGATGGATAGATGCACTTTTATGATGGACAGATGCACTTTTATGATGGACAGATGCACTTTTATGATGGACAGATGCACTTTTATGATGGACAGATGCACTTTTATGATGGATAGATGCACTTTTATGATGGATAGATGCACTTTTATGATGGACAGATGCACTTTTATGATGGACAGATGCACTTTTATGATGATAGATGCACTTTTATGATGGACAGATGCACTTTTATGATGGACAGATGCACTTTTATGATGGACAGATGCACTTTTATGATGGACAGATGCACTTTTATGATGGACAGATGCACTTTTATGATGGATAGATGCACTTTTATGATGGACAGATGCACTTTTATGATGGACAGATGCACTTTTATGATGGACAGATGCACTTTTATGATGGACAGATGCACTTTTATGATGGACAGATGCACTTTTATGATGGATAGATGCACTTTTATGATGGACAGATGCACTTTTATGAAGGATAGATGCACTTTTATGATGGACAGATGCACTTTTATGATGGACAGATGCACTTATGATGGATAGATGCACTTTTATGATGGACAGATGCACTTTTATGATGAATAGATGCACTTTTATGATGGATAGATGCACTTTTATGATGGACAGATAAACTTTTATGATGGACAGATGCACTTTTATGATGGACAGATGCACTTTTATGATGGACAGATGCACTTTTATGATGGATAGATGCACTTTTATGATGATAGATGCACTTTTATGATGGACAGATGCACTTTTATGATGGACAGATGCACTTTTATGATGGATAGATGCACTTTCATGATGATAGATGCACTTTTATGATGATAGATGCACTTTTATGATGGACAGATAAACTTATGATGGACAGATGCACTTTTATGATGGACAGATGCACTTTTATGATGGGACAGATGCACTTTTATGATGGACAGATAAACTTTTATGATGGACAGATGCACTTTTATGATGGATAGATGCACTTTTATGATGGACAGATGCACTTTTATGATGATAGATGCACTTTTATGATGGACAGATGCACTTTTATGATGGACAGATGCACTTTAATGATGATAGATGCACTTTTATGAATGACAGATGCACTTTTATGATGATAGATGCACTTTTATGATGGACAGATGCACTTTTATGATGGACAGATGCACTTTTATGATGGACAGATGCACTTTTATGATGAATAGATGCACTTTTATGATGGATAGATGCACTTTTATGATGGACAGATACACTTTTATGATGGACAGATGCACTTTTATGATGGACAGATGCACTTTTATGATGGACAGATGCACTTTTATGATGGATAGATGCACTTTTATGATGGACAGATGCACTTTTATGATGGACAGATGCACTTTTATGATGGGACAGATGCACTTTTATGATGGACAGATGCACTTTTATGATGGACAGATGCACTTTTATGATGGATAGATGCACTTTTATGATGGACAGATGCACTTTTATGATGGACAGATGCACTTTTATGATGATAGATGCACTTTTAAGATGGACAGATGCACTTTTATGATGGACAGATGCACTTTTATGATGGACAGATGCACTTTTATGATGGACAGATGAACTTTTATGATGGATAGATGCACTTTTATGATGGACAGATGCACTTTTATGATGGATAGATGCACTTTTATGATGGATAGATGCACTTTTATGATGATAGAATCACTTTTATGATGATAGATTCACTTTTATGATGGACAGATGCACTTTTATGATGGACAGATGCACTTTTATGATGGACAGATGTACTTTTATGATGGATAGATGCACTTTTATGATGGATAGATGCACTTTTATGATGGACAGATACACTTTTATGATGGACAGATGCACTTTTATGATGGACAGATGCACTTTTATGATGGACAGATGCACTTTTATGATGGATAGATGCACTTTTATGATGGACAGATGCACTTTTATGATGGATAGATGCACTTTTATGATGGACAGATGCACTTTTATGATGGACAGATGCACTTTTATGATGGGACAGATGCACTTTTATGATGGACAGATGCACTTTTATGATGGACAGATGCACTTTTATGATGGATAGATGCACTTTTATGATGGACAGATGCACTTTTATGATGGACAGATGCACTTTTATGATGATAGATGCACTTTTAAGATGGACAGATGCACTTTTATGATGGACAGATGCACTTTTATGATGGACAGATGCACTTTTATGATGGATAGATGCACTTTTATGATGGACAGGTGCACTTTTATGATGGATAGATGCACTTTTATGATGGATAGATGCACTTTTATGATGATAGATTCACTTTTATGATGATAGATTCACTTTTATGATGGACAGATGCACTTTTATGATGGAAAGATGCACTTTTATGATGATAGATACACTTTTATGATGATAGATACACTTTTATGATGGACAGATGCACTTTTATGATGGACAGATGCACTTTTATGATGGACAGATGCACTTTTATGATGGACAGATGTACTTTTATGATGGATAGATGCACTTTTATGATGGATAGATGCACTTTTATGATGGACAGATACACTTTTATGATGGATAGATGCACTTTTATGATGGATAGATGCACTTTTATGATGGACAGATACACTTTTATGATGGACAGATGCACTTTTATGATGGACAGATGCACTTTTATGATGGACAGATGCACTTTTATGATGGATAGATGCACTTTTATGATGGACAGATGTACTTTTATGATGGATAGATGCACTTTTATGATGGATAGATGCACTTTTATGATGGACAGATACACTTTTATGATGGATAGATGCACTTTTATGATGGATAGATGCACTTTTATGATGGACAGATGCACTTTTATGATGGACAGATGCACTTTTATGATGGGACAGATGCACTTTTATGATGGATAGATGCACTTTTATGATGGACAGATGTACTTTTATGATGGATAGATGCACTTTTATGATGGATAGATGCACTTTTATGATGGACAGATACACTTTTATGATGGATAGATGCACTTTTATGATGGATAGATGCACTTTTATGATGGACAGATGCACTTTTATGATGGACAGATGCACTTTTATGATGGGACAGATGCACTTTTATGATGGACAGATGCACTTTTATGATGGACAGATGCACTTTTATGATGGATAGATGCACTTTTATGATGGACAGATGCACTTTTATGATGGACAGATGCACTTTTATGATGATAGATGCACTTTTAAGATGGACAGATGCACTTTTATGATGGACAGATGCACTTTTATGATGGACAGATGCACTTTTATGATGGATAGATGCACTTTTATGATGGACAGGTGCACTTTTATGATGGATAGATGCACTTTTATGATGGATAGATGCACTTTTATGATGATAGATTCACTTTTATGATGATAGATTCACTTTTATGATGGACAGATGCACTTTTATGATGGAAAGATGCACTTTTATGATGATAGATACACTTTTATGATGATAGATACACTTTTATGATGGACAGATGCACTTTTATGATGGACAGATGCACTTTTATGATGGACAGATGCACTTTTATGATGGATAGATGCACTTTTATGATGGACAGATGCACTTTTATGATGATAGATACACTTTTATGATGGACAGATGCACTTTTATGATGGATAGATGCACTTTTATGATGGATAGATGCACTTTTATGATGGACAGATGCACTTTTATGATGACAGATGCACTTTTATGATGGACAGATGCACTTTTATGATGGATAGAAGCACTTTTATGATGATATATGAACTTTTATGATGATAGATGCACTTTTATGATGGACAGATGCACTTTTATGATGGATAGATGCACTTTTATGATGATAGATGCACTTTTATGATGGACAGATGCACTTTTATGACGGACAAATGCACTTTTATGATGATAGATGCACTTTTATGATGGACAGATGCACTTTTATGATGGACAGATGCACTTTAATGATGATAGATGCACTTTTATGATGGACAGATGCACTTTTATGATGGACATATGCACTTTCATGATGGACAGATGCACTTTTATGATGGATAGATGCACTTTTATGATGATAGATTCACTTTTATGATGATAGATTCACTTTTATGATGGACAGATGCACTTTTATGATGGAAAGATGCACTTTTATGATGATAGATACACTTTTATGATGATAGATACACTTTTATGATGGACAGATGCACTTTTATGATGGACAGATGCACTTTTATGATGGACAGATGCACTTTTATGATGGACAGATGCACTTTTATGATGGACAAATGCACTTTTATGATGATAGATGCACTTTTATGATGGACAGATGCACTTTTATGATGGACAGATGCACTTTAATGATGATAGATGCACTTTTATGATGGACAGATGCACTTTTATGATGGACAGATGCACTTTTATGATGATAGATACACATGATGGACATATGCACTTTCATGATGGACAGATGCACTTTTATGATGGATAGATGCACTTTTATGATGATAGATGAACTTTTATGATGATAGATGCACTTTTATGATGGACAGATGCACTTTTATGATGGAAAGATGCACTTTTATGATGATAGATACACTTTTATGATGATAGATACACTTTTATGATGGACAGATGAACTTTTATGATGGACAGATGCACTTTTATGATGGACAGATGCACTTTTATGATGGGTAGATGCACTTTTATGATGGACAGATGCACTTTTATGATGGACAGATGCACTTTTATGATGGATAGATGCACCTTTATGATGGACAGATGCACTTTTATGATGGACATGTGCACTTTTATGATGGATAGATGCACTTTTATTATGGACAGATGCACTTTTATGATGGATAGATGCACTTTTATGATAGACAGATGCACTTTTATGATGGACAGATGCACTTTTATGATGATAGATGCACTTTTATGATGGACAGATGCACTTTTATGATGGATAGATGCACTTTTATGATGATAGATGCATTTTATGATGGACAGATGCACTTTTATGATGGACAGATGCACTTTTATGATGGATAGATGTACTTTTATGATGGACAGATGCACTTTTATGATGGACAGATGCACTTTTATGATGGACATGTGCACTTTTATGATGGATAGATGCACTTTTATTATGGACAGATGCACTTTTATGATGGATAGATGCACTTTTATGATAGACAGATGCACTTTTATGATGGACAGATGCACTTTTATGATGATAGATGCACTTTTATGATGGACAGATGCACTTTTATGATGGATAGATGCACTTTTATGATGATAGATGCATTTTATGATGGACAGATGCACTTTTATGATGACAGATGCACTTTTATGATGATAGATACACATGATGGACAGATGCACTTTTATGATGGACAGATGCACTTTTATGATGGACAGATGCACTTTTATGATGGGCAGATGCACTTTTATGATGGAGAGATGCACTTTTATGATGGACAGATGCACTTTAATGATGATAGATGCACTTTTATGATGGATAGATGCACTTTTATGATGATAGATGAACTTTTATGATGGATAGATGCACTTTTATGATGGACAGATGCACTTTTATGATGGATAGATGCACTTTCATGATGATAGATGCACTTTTATGATGATAGATGCACTTTTATGATGGACAGATAAACTTATGATGGACAGATGCACTTTTATGATGGACAGATGCACTTTTATGATGGGACAGATGCACTTTTATGATGGACAGATAAACTTTTATGATGGACAGATGCACTTTTATGATGGATAGATGCACTTTTATGATGGACAGATGCACTTTTATGATGATAGATGCACTTTTATGATGGACAGATGCACTTTTATGATGGACAGATGCACTTTAATGATGATAGATGCACTTTTATGAATGACAGATGCACTTTTATGATGATAGATGCACTTTTATGATGGACAGATGCACTTTTATGATGGACAGATGCACTTTTATGATGGACAGATGCACTTTTATGATGGATAGATGCACTTTTATGATGGATAGATGCACTTTTATGATGGACAGATGCACTTTTATGATGGACAGATGCACTTTTATGATGGACAGATGCACTTTTATGATGGATAGATGCACTTTTATGATGGACAGATGCACTTTTATGATGGACAGATGCACTTTTATGATGGGACAGATGCACTTTTATGATGGACAGATGCACTTTTATGATGGACAGATGCACTTTTATGATGGATAGATGCACTTTTATGATGGACAGATGCACTTTTATGATGGACAGATGCACTTTTATGATGATAGATGCACTTTTAAGATGGACAGATGCACTTTTATGATGGAGAGATGCACTTTTATGATGGACAGATGCACTTTTATGATGGACAGATGCACTTTTATGATGGATAGATGCACTTTTATGATGGACAGATGCACTTTTATGATGGATAGATGCACTTTTATGATGGATAGATGCACTTTTATGATGATAGATTCACTTTTATGATGATAGATTCACTTTTATGATGGACAGATGCACTTTTATGATGGACAGATGCACTTTTATGATGGACAGATGTACTTTTATGATGATAGATGCACTTTTATGATGGATAGATGCACTTTTATGATGGACAGATACACTTTTATGATGGACAGATGCACTTTTATGATGGACAGATGCACTTTTATGATGGACAGATGCACTTTTATGATGGATAGATGCACTTTTATGATGGACAGATGCACTTTTATGATGGATAGATGCACTTTTATGATGGACAGATGCACTTTTATGATGGACAGATGCACTTTTATGATGGGACAGATGCACTTTTATGATGGACAGATGCACTTTTATGATGGACAGATGCACTTTTATGATGGATAGATGCACTTTTATGATGGACAGATGCACTTTTATGATGGACAGATGCACTTTTATGATGATAGATGCACTTTTAAGATGGACAGATGCACTTTTATGATGGACAGATGCACTTTTATGATGGACAGATGCACTTTTATGATGGATAGATGCACTTTTATGATGGACAGATGCACTTTTATGATGGATAGATGCACTTTTATGATGGAGAGATGCACTTTTATGATGATAGATTCACTTTTATGATGATAGATTCACTTTTATGATGGACAGATGCACTTTTATGATGGAAAGATGCACTTTTATGATGATAGATACACTTTTATGATGATAGATACACTTTTATGATGGACAGATGCACTTTTATGATGGACAGATGCACTTTTATGATGGACAGATGCACTTTTATGATGGATAGATGCACTTTTATGATGGACAGATGCACTTTTATGATGATAGATACACTTTTATGATGGACAGATGCACTTTTATGATGGATAGATGCACTTTTATGATGGATAGATGCACTTTTATGATGGACAGATGCACTTTTATGATGACAGATGCACTTTTATGATGGACAGATGCACTTTTATGATGGATAGATGCACTTTTATGATGATATATGAACTTTTATGATGATAGATGCACTTTTATGATGGACAGATGCACTTTTATGATGGATAGATGCACTTTTATGATGATAGATGCACTTTTATGATGGACAGATGCACTTTTATGACGGACAAATGCACTTTTATGATGATAGATGCACTTTTATGATGGACAGATGCACTTTTATGATGGACAGATGCACTTTAATGATGATAGATGCACTTTTATGATGGACAGATGCACTTTTATGATGGAAATATGCACTTTCATGATGGACAGATGCACTTTTATGATGGATAGATGCACTTTTATGATGATAGATTCACTTTTATGATGATAGATTCACTTTTATGATGGACAGATGCACTTTTATGATGGAAAGATGCACTTTTATGATGATAGATACACTTTTATGATGGACAGATGCACTTTTATGATGGACAGATGCACTTTAATGATGATAGATGCACTTTTATGATGGATAGAAGCACTTTTATGATGGATAGATGCACTTTTATGATGGACAGATGCACTTTTATGATGGACAGATGCACTTTTATGATGGGACAGATGCACTTTTATGATGGACAGATGCACTTTTATGATGGACAGATGCACTTTTATGATGGATAGATGCACTTTTATGATGGACAGATGCACTTTTATGATGGACAGATGCACTTTTATGATGATAGATGCACTTTTAAGATGGACAGATGCACTTTTATGATGGACAGATGCACTTTTATGATGGACAGATGCACTTTTATGATGGATAGATGCACTTTTATGATGGACAGATGCACTTTTATGATGGATAGATGCACTTTTATGATGGAGAGATGCACTTTTATGATGATAGATTCACTTTTATGATGATAGATTCACTTTTATGATGGACAGATGCACTTTTATGATGGAAAGATGCACTTTTATGATGATAGATACACTTTTATGATGATAGATACACTTTTATGATGGACAGATGCACTTTTATGATGGACAGATGCACTTTTATGATGGACAGATGCACTTTTATGATGGATAGATGCACTTTTATGATGGACAGATGCACTTTTATGATGATAGATACACTTTTATGATGGACAGATGCACTTTTATGATGGATAGATGCACTTTTATGATGGATAGATGCACTTTTATGATGGACAGATGCACTTTTATGATGACAGATGCACTTTTATGATGGACAGATGCACTTTTATGATGGATAGATGCACTTTTATGATGATATATGAACTTTTATGATGATAGATGCACTTTTATGATGGACAGATGCACTTTTATGATGGATAGATGCACTTTTATGATGATAGATGCACTTTTATGATGGACAGATGCACTTTTATGACGGACAAATGCACTTTTATGATGATAGATGCACTTTTATGATGGACAGATGCACTTTTATGATGGACAGATGCACTTTAATGATGATAGATGCACTTTTATGATGGACAGATGCACTTTTATGATGGACATATGCACTTTCATGATGGACAGATGCACTTTTATGATGGATAGATGCACTTTTATGATGATAGATTCACTTTTATGATGATAGATTCACTTTTATGATGGACAGATGCACTTTTATGATGGAAAGATGCACTTTTATGATGATAGATACACTTTTATGATGATAGATACACTTTTATGATGGACAGATGCACTTTTATGATGGACAGATGCACTTTTATGATGGACAGATGCACTTTTATGATGGACAGATGCACTTTTATGATGGACAAATGCACTTTTATGATGATAGATGCACTTTTATGATGGACAGATGCACTTTTATGATGGACAGATGCACTTTAATGATGATAGATGCACTTTTATGATGGACAGATGCACTTTTATGATGGACAGATGCACTTTTATGATGATAGATACACATGATGGACATATGCACTTTCATGATGGACAGATGCACTTTTATGATGGATAGATGCACTTTTATGATGATAGATGAACTTTTATGATGATAGATGCACTTTTATGATGGACAGATGCACTTTTATGATGGACAGATGCACTTTTATGATGGACAGATGCACTTTTATGATGGATAGATGCACTTTTATGATGGACAGATGCACTTTTATGATGGATAGATGCACTTTTATGATGGATAGATGCACTTTTATGATGATAGATTCACTTTTATGATGATAGATTCACTTTTATGATGGACAGATGCACTTTTATGATGGACAGATGCACTTTTATGATGGACAGATGTACTTTTATGATGATAGATGCACTTTTATGATGGATAGATGCACTTTTATGATGGACAGATACACTTTTATGATGGACAGATGCACTTTTATGATGGACAGATGCACTTTTATGATGGACAGATGCACTTTTATGATGGATAGATGCACTTTTATGATGGACAGATGCACTTTTATGATGGATAGATGCACTTTTATGATGGACAGATGCACTTTTATGATGGACAGATGCACTTTTATGATGGGACAGATGCACTTTTATGATGGACAGATGCACTTTTATGATGGACAGATGCACTTTTATGATGGATAGATGCACTTTTATGATGGACAGATGCACTTTTATGATGGACAGATGCACTTTTATGATGATAGATGCACTTTTAAGATGGACAGATGCACTTTTATGATGGACAGATGCACTTTTATGATGGACAGATGCACTTTTATGATGGATAGATGCACTTTTATGATGGACAGATGCACTTTTATGATGGATAGATGCACTTTTATGATGGAGAGATGCACTTTTATGATGATAGATTCACTTTTATGATGATAGATTCACTTTTATGATGGACAGATGCACTTTTATGATGGAAAGATGCACTTTTATGATGATAGATACACTTTTATGATGATAGATACACTTTTATGATGGACAGATGCACTTTTATGATGGACAGATGCACTTTTATGATGGACAGATGCACTTTTATGATGGATAGATGCACTTTTATGATGGACAGATGCACTTTTATGATGATAGATACACTTTTATGATGGACAGATGCACTTTTATGATGGATAGATGCACTTTTATGATGGATAGATGCACTTTTATGATGGACAGATGCACTTTTATGATGACAGATGCACTTTTATGATGGACAGATGCACTTTTATGATGGATAGATGCACTTTTATGATGATATATGAACTTTTATGATGATAGATGCACTTTTATGATGGACAGATGCACTTTTATGATGGATAGATGCACTTTTATGATGATAGATGCACTTTTATGATGGACAGATGCACTTTTATGACGGACAAATGCACTTTTATGATGATAGATGCACTTTTATGATGGACAGATGCACTTTTATGATGGACAGATGCACTTTAATGATGATAGATGCACTTTTATGATGGACAGATGCACTTTTATGATGGAAATATGCACTTTCATGATGGACAGATGCACTTTTATGATGGATAGATGCACTTTTATGATGATAGATTCACTTTTATGATGATAGATTCACTTTTATGATGGACAGATGCACTTTTATGATGGAAAGATGCACTTTTATGATGATAGATACACTTTTATGATGGACAGATGCACTTTTATGATGGACAGATGCACTTTAATGATGATAGATGCACTTTTATGATGGATAGAAGCACTTTTATGATGGATAGATGCACTTTTATGATGGACAGATGCACTTTTATGATGGACAGATGCACTTTTATGATGGGACAGATGCACTTTTATGATGGACAGATGCACTTTTATGATGGACAGATGCACTTTTATGATGGATAGATGCACTTTTATGATGGACAGATGCACTTTTATGATGGACAGATGCACTTTTATGATGATAGATGCACTTTTAAGATGGACAGATGCACTTTTATGATGGACAGATGCACTTTTATGATGGACAGATGCACTTTTATGATGGATAGATGCACTTTTATGATGGACAGATGCACTTTTATGATGGATAGATGCACTTTTATGATGGAGAGATGCACTTTTATGATGATAGATTCACTTTTATGATGATAGATTCACTTTTATGATGGACAGATGCACTTTTATGATGGAAAGATGCACTTTTATGATGATAGATACACTTTTATGATGATAGATACACTTTTATGATGGACAGATGCACTTTTATGATGGACAGATGCACTTTTATGATGGACAGATGCACTTTTATGATGGATAGATGCACTTTTATGATGGACAGATGCACTTTTATGATGATAGATACACTTTTATGATGGACAGATGCACTTTTATGATGGATAGATGCACTTTTATGATGGATAGATGCACTTTTATGATGGACAGATGCACTTTTATGATGACAGATGCACTTTTATGATGGACAGATGCACTTTTATGATGGATAGATGCACTTTTATGATGATATATGAACTTTTATGATGATAGATGCACTTTTATGATGGACAGATGCACTTTTATGATGGATAGATGCACTTTTATGATGATAGATGCACTTTTATGATGGACAGATGCACTTTTATGACGGACAAATGCACTTTTATGATGATAGATGCACTTTTATGATGGACAGATGCACTTTTATGATGGACAGATGCACTTTAATGATGATAGATGCACTTTTATGATGGACAGATGCACTTTTATGATGGACATATGCACTTTCATGATGGACAGATGCACTTTTATGATGGATAGATGCACTTTTATGATGATAGATTCACTTTTATGATGATAGATTCACTTTTATGATGGACAGATGCACTTTTATGATGGAAAGATGCACTTTTATGATGATAGATACACTTTTATGATGATAGATACACTTTTATGATGGACAGATGCACTTTTATGATGGACAGATGCACTTTTATGATGGACAGATGCACTTTTATGATGGACAGATGCACTTTTATGATGGACAAATGCACTTTTATGATGATAGATGCACTTTTATGATGGACAGATGCACTTTTATGATGGACAGATGCACTTTAATGATGATAGATGCACTTTTATGATGGACAGATGCACTTTTATGATGGACAGATGCACTTTTATGATGATAGATACACATGATGGACATATGCACTTTCATGATGGACAGATGCACTTTTATGATGGATAGATGCACTTTTATGATGATAGATGAACTTTTATGATGATAGATGCACTTTTATGATGGACAGATGCACTTTTATGATGGAAAGATGCACTTTTATGATGATAGATACACTTTTATGATGATAGATACACTTTTATGATGGACAGATTAACTTTTATGATGGACAGATGCACTTTTATGATGGACAGATGCACTTTTATGATGGGTAGATGCACTTTTATGATGGACAGATGCACTTTTATGATGGACAGATGCACTTTTATGATGGATAGATGCACCTTTATGATGGACAGATGCACTTTTATGATGGACATATGCACTTTTATGATGGATAGATGCACTTTTATTATGGACAGATGCACTTTTATGATGGATAGATGCACTTTTATGATAGACAGATGCACTTTTATGATGGACAGATGCACTTTTATGATGATAGATGCACTTTTATGATGGACAGATGCACTTTTATGATGGATAGATGCACTTTTATGATGATAGATGCATTTTATGATGGACAGATGCACTTTTATGATGGACAGATGCACTTTTATGATGGATAGATGTACTTTTATGATGGACAGATGCACTTTTATGATGGACAGATGCACTTTTATGATGATTGATGCACTTTAATGATGGAGAGATGCACTTTTATGATGACAGATGCACTTTTATGATGATAGATACACATGATGGACAGATGCACTTTTATGATGGACAGATGCACTTTTATGATGGACAGATGCACTTTTATGATGGAGAGATGCACTTTTATGATGGACAGATGCACTTTAATGATGATAGATGCACTTTTATGATGGATAGATGCACTTTTATGATGATAGATGAACTTTTATGATGGATAGATGCACTTTTATGATGGACAGATGCACTTTTATGATGATAGATACACATGATGGACAGATGCACTTTTATGATGGACAGATGCACTTTTATGATGGACAGATGCGATGGACAGATGCACTTTTATGATGATAGATACACTTTTATGATGGACAGATGCACTTTTATGATGGATAGATGCACTTTTATGATGGATAGATGCACTTTTATGATGATAGATGAACTTTTATGATGATAGATGCACTTTTATGATGGACAGATGCACTTTTATGATGATAGATGCACTTTTATAATGGACAGATGCACTTATGATGGATAGATGCACTTTTATGAAGGATAAATGCACTTTTATAATGGACAGGTGCACTTTTATGATGGATAGATGCACTTTTATGATGGATAGATGCACTTTTATGATGGATAGATGCACTTTTATGATGATAGATGAACTTTTATGATGATAGATGCACTTTTATGATGGACAGATGCACTTTTATGATGGATAGATGCACTTTTATGATGATAGATGAACTTTTATGATGATAGATGCACTTTTATGATGGACAGATGCACTTTTATGATGATAGATGAACTTTTATGATGATAGATGCACTTTTATGATGGACAGATGCACTTTTATGATGGATAGATGCACTTTTATGATGATAGATGCACTTTTATGATGATAGATACACTTTTATGATGGACAGATGCACTTTTATGATGGATAGATGCACTTTTATGATGGATAGATGCACTTTTATGATGATAGATGAACTTTTATGATGATAGATGCACTTTTATGATGGATAGATGCACTTTTATGATGGATAGATGCACTTTTATGATGGACAGATCCACTTTTATGATGACAGATGCACTTTTATGAAGGACATATGCACTTTTATGATGGACAGATGCACTTTTATGATGATAGATGCACTTTTATGATGGACAGATGCACTTTTATGATGGACAGATGCACTTTAATGATGATAGATGCACTTTTATGATGGACAGATGCACTTTTATGATGGACAGATGCACTTTTATGATGATAGATACACATGATGGACATATGCACTTTCATGATGGACAGATGCACTTTTATGATGGATAGATGCACTTTTATGATGATAGATGAACTTTTATGATGATAGATGCACTTTTATGATGGACAGATGCACTTTTATGATGGAAAGATGCACTTTTATGATGATAGATACACTTTTATGATGATAGATACACTTTTATGATGGACAGATGAACTTTTATGATGGACAGATGCACTTTTATGATGGACAGATGCACTTTTATGATGGGTAGATGCACTTTTATGATGGACAGATGCACTTTTATGATGGACAGATGCACTTTTATGATGGATAGATGCACCTTTATGATGGACAGATGCACTTTTATGATGGACATATGCACTTTTATGATGGATAGATGCACTTTTATTATGGACAGATGCACTTTTATGATGGATAGATGCACTTTTATGATGGACAGATGCACTTTTATGATGATAGATGCACTTTAATGATGGAGAGATGCACTTTTATGATGACAGATGCACTTTTATGATGATAGATACACATGATGGACAGATGCACTTTTATGATGGACAGATGCACTTTTATGATGGACAGATGCACTTTTATGATGGGCAGATGCACTTTTATGATGGAGAGATGCACTTTTATGATGGACAGATGCACTTTAATGATGATAGATGCACTTTTATGATGGATAGATGCACTTTTATGATGATAGATGAACTTTTATGATGGATAGATGCACTTTTATGATGGACAGATGCACTTTTATGATGATAGATACACATGATGGACAGATGCACTTTTATGATGGACAGATGCACTTTTATGATGGACAGATGCGATGGACAGATGCACTTTTATGATGATAGATACACTTTTATGATGGACAGATGCACTTTTATGATGGATAGATGCACTTTTATGATGGATAGATGCACTTTTATGATGATAGATGAACTTTTATGATGATAGATGCACTTTTATGATGGACAGATGCACTTTTATGATGATAGATGCACTTTTATAATGGAAAGATGCACTTATGATGGATAGATGCACTTTTATGAAGGATAAATGCACTTTTATAATGGACAGGTGCACTTTTATGATGGATAGATGCACTTTTATGATGGATAGATGCACTTTTATGATGGATAGATGCACTTTTATGATGGATAGATGCACTTTTATGATGATAGATGAACTTTTATGATGATAGATGCACTTTTATGATGGACAGATGCACTTTTATGATGGATAGATGCACTTTTATGATGATAGATGAACTTTTATGATGATAGATGCACTTTTATGATGGACAGATGCACTTTTATGATGATAGATGAACTTTTATGATGATAGATGCACTTTTATGATGGACAGATGCACTTTTATGATGGATAGATGCACTTTTATGATGATAGATGCACTTTTATGATGATAGATACACTTTTATGATGGACAGATGCACTTTTATGATGGATAGATGCACTTTTATGATGGATAGATGCACTTTTATGATGATAGATGAACTTTTATGATGATAGATGCACTTTTATGATGGATAGATGCACTTTTATGATGGATAGATGCACTTTTATGATGGACAGATGCACTTTTATGATGACAGATGCACTTTTATGAAGGACATATGCACTTTTATGATGGACAGATGCACTTTTATGATGATAGATGCACTTTTATGATGACAGATGCACTTATGATGGATAGATGCACTTATGATGGATAGATGCACTTTTATGAAGGATAGATGCACTTTTATGATGGACAGATGCACGTTTATGATGGACAGATGCACTTATGATGGATAGATGCACTTTTATGATGGACAGATGCAGTTTTATGATGATAGATGCACTTTTATGATGGACAGATGCACTTATGATGGATAGATGCACTTTTATGATGGACAGATGCACTTTTATGATGGACAGATGCACTTTTATGATGATAAATGCACTTTTATGATGGATAGATGCACTTTTATGATGGACAGATGCACTTATGATGGATAGATGCACTTTTATGATGGACAGATGCACTTTTATGATGGACAGATGCACTTATGATGGACAGATGCACTTTTATGATGGACAGATGCACTTTTATGATGGAGAGATGCACTTTTATGATGATAGATGCACTTTTATGATGGACAGACGCACTTTTATGATGGACAGATGCACTTTTATGATTGACAGATGCACTTTTATGATGATAGATGCACTTTTATGATGGATAGATGCACTTTTATGATGGACAGATACACTTTTATGATGGACAGATGCACTTTTATGATGGACAGATGCACTTTTATGATGGACAGATGCACTTTTGATGGATAGATGCACTTTTATGATGGACAGATGCACTTTTATGAAGGATAGATGCACTTTTATGATGGACAGATGCACTTTTGATGGAAAGATGCACTTTTATGAAGGATAGATGCACTTTTATGATGGACAGACGCACTTTTATGATGGATAGATGCACTTTTATGATGGACAGATGCACTGTTATGATGGACAGATGCAATTTTATGATGGACAGACGCACTTTTATGATGGATAGATGCACTTTTATGATGGACAGATGCACTTTTGATGGATAGATGCACTTTTATGATGGACAGACGCACTTTTATGATGGATGGATGCACTTTTATGATGGACAGATGCACTTTTATGATGGACAGATGCACTTTTATGATGATAGATGCACTTTTATGATGGATAGATGCACTTTTATGATGGACAGATGCACTTTTATGATGGATAGATGCACTTTTATGATGGAGAGATGCACTTTTATGATGATAGATTCACTTTTATGATGATAGATTCACTTTTATGATGGACAGATGCACTTTTATGATGGAAAGATGCACTTTTATGATGATAGATACACTTTTATGATGATAGATACACTTTTATGATGGACAGATGCACTTTTATGATGGACAGATGCACTTTTATGATGGACAGATGCACTTTTATGATGGATAGATGCACTTTTATGATGGACAGATGCACTTTTATGATGATAGATACACTTTTATGATGGACAGATGCACTTTTATGATGGATAGATGCACTTTTATGATGGATAGATGCACTTTTATGATGGACAGATGCACTTTTATGATGACAGATGCACTTTTATGATGGACAGATGCACTTTTATGATGGATAGATGCACTTTTATGATGATATATGAACTTTTATGATGATAGATGCACTTTTATGATGGACAGATGCACTTTTATGATGGATAGATGCACTTTTATGATGATAGATGCACTTTTATGATGGACAGATGCACTTTTATGACGGACAAATGCACTTTTATGATGATAGATGCACTTTTATGATGGACAGATGCACTTTTATGATGGACAGATGCACTTTAATGATGATAGATGCACTTTTATGATGGACAGATGCACTTTTATGATGGACATATGCACTTTCATGATGGACAGATGCACTTTTATGATGGATAGATGCACTTTTATGATGATAGATTCACTTTTATGATGATAGATTCACTTTTATGATGGACAGATGCACTTTTATGATGGAAAGATGCACTTTTATGATGATAGATACACTTTTATGATGGACAGATGCACTTTTATGATGGACAGATGCACTTTAATGATGATAGATGCACTTTTATGATGGATAGAAGCACTTTTATGATGGATAGATGCACTTTTATGATGGACAGATGCACTTTTATGATGGACAGATGCACTTTTATGATGGGACAGATGCACTTTTATGATGGACAGATGCACTTTTATGATGGACAGATGCACTTTTATGATGGATAGATGCACTTTTATGATGGACAGATGCACTTTTATGATGGACAGATGCACTTTTATGATGATAGATGCACTTTTAAGATGGACAGATGCACTTTTATGATGGACAGATGCACTTTTATGATGGACAGATGCACTTTTATGATGGATAGATGCACTTTTATGATGGACAGATGCACTTTTATGATGGATAGATGCACTTTTATGATGGAGAGATGCACTTTTATGATGATAGATTCACTTTTATGATGATAGATTCACTTTTATGATGGACAGATGCACTTTTATGATGGAAAGATGCACTTTTATGATGATAGATACACTTTTATGATGATAGATACACTTTTATGATGGACAGATGCACTTTTATGATGGACAGATGCACTTTTATGATGGACAGATGCACTTTTATGATGGATAGATGCACTTTTATGATGGACAGATGCACTTTTATGATGATAGATACACTTTTATGATGGACAGATGCACTTTTATGATGGATAGATGCACTTTTATGATGGATAGATGCACTTTTATGATGGACAGATGCACTTTTATGATGACAGATGCACTTTTATGATGGACAGATGCACTTTTATGATGGATAGATGCACTTTTATGATGATATATGAACTTTTATGATGATAGATGCACTTTTATGATGGACAGATGCACTTTTATGATGGATAGATGCACTTTTATGATGATAGATGCACTTTTATGATGGACAGATGCACTTTTATGACGGACAAATGCACTTTTATGATGATAGATGCACTTTTATGATGGACAGATGCACTTTTATGATGGACAGATGCACTTTAATGATGATAGATGCACTTTTATGATGGACAGATGCACTTTTATGATGGACATATGCACTTTCATGATGGACAGATGCACTTTTATGATGGATAGATGCACTTTTATGATGATAGATTCACTTTTATGATGATAGATTCACTTTTATGATGGACAGATGCACTTTTATGATGGAAAGATGCACTTTTATGATGATAGATACACTTTTATGATGATAGATACACTTTTATGATGGACAGATGCACTTTTATGATGGACAGATGCACTTTTATGATGGACAGATGCACTTTTATGATGGACAGATGCACTTTTATGATGGACAAATGCACTTTTATGATGATAGATGCACTTTTATGATGGACAGATGCACTTTTATGATGGACAGATGCACTTTAATGATGATAGATGCACTTTTATGATGGACAGATGCACTTTTATGATGGACAGATACACATGATGGACATATGCACTTTCATGATGGACAGATGCACTTTTATGATGGATAGATGCACTTTTATGATGATAGATGAACTTTTATGATGATAGATGCACTTTTATGATGGACAGATGCACTTTTATGATGGAAAGATGCACTTTTATGATGATAGATACACTTTTATGATGATAGATACACTTTTATGATGGACAGATGAACTTTTATGATGGACAGATGCACTTTTATGATGGACAGATGCACTTTTATGATGGGTAGATGCACTTTTATGATGGACAGATGCACTTTTATGATGGACAGATGCACTTTTATGATGGATAGATGCACCTTTATGATGGACAGATGCACTTTTATGATGGACATATGCACTTTTATGATGGATAGATGCACTTTTATTATGGACAGATGCACTTTTATGATGGATAGATGCACTTTTATGATAGACAGATGCACTTTTATGATGGACAGATGCACTTTTATGATGATAGATGCACTTTTATGATGGACAGATGCACTTTTATGATGGATAGATGCACTTTTATGATGATAGATGCATTTTATGATGGACAGATGCACTTTTATGATGGACAGATGCACTTTTATGATGGATAGATGTACTTTTATGATGGACAGATGCACTTTTAAGATGGACAGATGCACTTTTATGATGATAGATGCACTTTAATGATGGAGAGATGCACTTTTATGATGACAGATGCACTTTTATGATGATAGATACACATGATGGACAGATGCACTTTTATGATGGACAGATGCACTTTTATGATGGACAGATGCACTTTTATGATGGGCAGATGCACTTTTATGATGGAGAGATGCACTTTTATGATGGACAGATGAACTTTAATGATGATAGATGTACTTTTATGATGGATAGATGCACTTTTATGATGATAGATGAACTTTTATGATGGATAGATGCACTTTTATGATGGACAGATGCACTTTTATGATGATAGATACACATGATGGACAGATGCACTTTTATGATGGACAGATGCACTTTTATGATGGACAGATGCGATGGACAGATGCACTTTTATGATGATAGATACACTTTTATGATGGACAGATGCACTTTTATGATGGATAGATGCACTTTTATGATGGATAGATGCACTTTTATGATGATAGATGAACTTTTATGATGATAGATGCACTTTTATGATGGACAGATGCACTTTTATGATGATAGATGCACTTTTATAATGGACAGATGCACTTATGATGGATAGATGCACTTTTATGAAGGATAAATGCACTTTTATAATGGACAGGTGCACTTTTATGATGGATAGATGCACTTTTATGATGGATAGATGCACTTTTATGATGGATAGATGCACTTTTATGATGATAGATGAACTTTTATGATGATAGATGCACTTTTATGATGGACAGATGCACTTTTATGATGGATAGATGCACTTTTATGATGATAGATGAACTTTTATGATGATAGATGCACTTTTATGATGGACAGATGCACTTTTATGATGATAGATGAACTTTTATGATGATAGATGCACTTTTATGATGGACAGATGCACTTTTATGATGGATAGATGCACTTTTATGATGATAGATGCACTTTTATGATGATAGATACACTTTTATGATGGACAGATGCACTTTTATGATGGATAGATGCACTTTTATGATGGATAGATGCACTTTTATGATGATAGATGAACTTTTATGATGATAGATGCACTTTTATGATGGATAGATGCACTTTTATGATGGATAGATGCACTTTTATGATGGACAGATGCACTTTTATGATGACAGATGCACTTTTATGAAGGACATATGCACTTTTATGATGGACAGATGCACTTTTATGATGATAGATGCACTTTTATGATGGACAGATGCACTTTTATGATGGACAGATGCACTTTAATGATGATAGATGCACTTTTATGATGGACAGATGCACTTTTATGATGGACAGATGCACTTTTATGATGATAGATACACATGATGGACATATGCACTTTCATGATGGACAGATGCACTTTTATGATGGATAGATGCACTTTTATGATGATAGATGAACTTTTATGATGATAGATGCACTTTTATGATGGACAGATGCACTTTTATGATGGAAAGATGCACTTTTATGATGATAGATACACTTTTATGATGATAGATACACTTTTATGATGGACAGATGAACTTTTATGATGGACAGATGCACTTTTATGATGGACAGATGCACTTTTATGATGGGTAGATGCACTTTTATGATGGACAGATGCACTTTTATGATGGACAGATGCACTTTTATGATGGATAGATGCACCTTTATGATGGACAGATGCACTTTTATGATGGACATATGCACTTTTATGATGGATAGATGCACTTTTATTATGGACAGATGCACTTTTATGATGGATAGATGCACTTTTATGATGGACAGATGCACTTTTATGATGATAGATGCACTTTAATGATGGAGAGATGCACTTTTATGATGACAGATGCACTTTTATGATGATAGATACACATGATGGACAGATGCACTTTTATGATGGACAGATGCACTTTTATGATGGACAGATGCACTTTTATGATGGGCAGATGCACTTTTATGATGGAGAGATGCACTTTTATGATGGACAGATGCACTTTAATGATGATAGATGCACTTTTATGATGGATAGATGCACTTTTATGATGATAGATGAACTTTTATGATGGATAGATGCACTTTTATGATGGACAGATGCACTTTTATGATGATAGATACACATGATGGACAGATGCACTTTTATGATGGACAGATGCACTTTTATGATGGACAGATGCGATGGACAGATGCACTTTTATGATGATAGATACACTTTTATGATGGACAGATGCACTTTTATGATGGATAGATGCACTTTTATGATGGATAGATGCACTTTTATGATGATAGATGAACTTTTATGATGATAGATGCACTTTTATGATGGACAGATGCACTTTTATGATGATAGATGCACTTTTATAATGGACAGATGCACTTATGATGGATAGATGCACTTTTATGAAGGATAAATGCACTTTTATAATGGACAGGTGCACTTTTATGATGGATAGATGCACTTTTATGATGGATAGATGCACTTTTATGATGGATAGATGCACTTTTATGATGGATAGATGCACTTTTATGATGATAGATGAACTTTTATGATGATAGATGCACTTTTATGATGGACAGATGCACTTTTATGATGGATAGATGCACTTTTATGATGATAGATGAACTTTTATGATGATAGATGCACTTTTATGATGGACAGATGCACTTTTATGATGATAGATGAACTTTTATGATGATAGATGCACTTTTATGATGGACAGATGCACTTTTATGATGGATAGATGCACTTTTATGATGATAGATGCACTTTTATGATGATAGATACACTTTTATGATGGACAGATGCACTTTTATGATGGATAGATGCACTTTTATGATGGATAGATGCACTTTTATGATGATAGATGAACTTTTATGATGATAGATGCACTTTTATGATGGATAGATGCACTTTTATGATGGATAGATGCACTTTTATGATGGACAGATGCACTTTTATGATGACAGATGCACTTTTATGAAGGACATATGCACTTTTATGATGGACAGATGCACTTTTATGATGATAGATGCACTTTTATGATGACAGATGCACTTATGATGGATAGATGCACTTATGATGGATAGATGCACTTTTATGAAGGATAGATGCACTTTTATGATGGACAGATGCACGTTTATGATGGACAGATGCACTTATGATGGATAGATGCACTTTTATGATGGACAGATGCAGTTTTATGATGATAGATGCACTTTTATGATGGACAGATGCACTTATGATGGATAGATGCACTTTTATGATGGACAGATGCACTTTTATGATGGACAGATGCACTTTTATGATGATAAATGCACTTTTATGATGGATAGATGCACTTTTATGATGGACAGATGCACTTATGATGGATAGATGCACTTTTATGATGGACAGATGCACTTTTATGATGGACAGATGCACTTATGATGGACAGATGCACTTTTATGATGGACAGATGCACTTTTATGATGGAGAGATGCACTTTTATGATGATAGATGCACTTTTATGATGGACAGACGCACTTTTATGATGGACAGATGCACTTTTATGATTGACAGATGCACTTTTATGATGATAGATGCACTTTTATGATGGATAGATGCACTTTTATGATGGACAGATACACTTTTATGATGGACAGATGCACTTTTATGATGGACAGATGCACTTTTGATGGATAGATGCACTTTTATGATGGACAGATGCACTTTTATGAAGGATAGATGCACTTTTATGATGGACAGATGCACTTTTGATGGAAAGATGCACTTTTATGAAGGATAGATGCACTTTTATGATGGACAGACGCACTTTTATGATGGATAGATGCACTTTTATGATGGACAGATGCACTGTTATGATGGACAGATGCAATTTTATGATGGACAGACGCACTTTTATGATGGATAGATGCACTTTTATGATGGACAGATGCACTTTTGATGGATAGATGCACTTTTATGATGGACAGACGCACTTTTATGATGGATGGATGCACTTTTATGATGGACAGATGCACTTTTATGATGGACAGATGCACTTTTATGATGATAGATGCACTTTTATGATGGATAGATGCACTTTTATGATGGACAGATGCACTTTTATGATGATAGATGCACTTTTATGATGGACAGATGCACTTTTATGAAGGATAGATGCACTTTTATGATGGACAGATGCACTTTTATGATGGACAGATGCACTTATAATGGATAGATGCACTTTTATGAAGGATAGATGCACTTTTATGATGGACAGATGCACTTTTGATGGATAGATGCACTTTTATGATGGACAGATGCACTTTTATGATGGACAGATGCACTTTTATGATGATAGATGCACTTTTATGATGGATAGATGCACTTTTATGATGGACAGATGCACTTATGATGGATAGATGCACTTTTATGAAGGATAGATGCACTTTTATGATGGACAGATGCACTTTTATGATGGACAGATGCACTTATGATGGATAGATGCACTTTTATGATGGATAGATGCACTTTTATGATGGACAGATGCACTTTTATGATGATAGATGCACTTTTATGATGGACAGATGCACTTTTATGATGGACAGATGCACTCATGATGGAGAGATGCACTTTTATGATGATAGATGCACTTTTATGAAGGACAGATGCACTCATGATGGACAGACGCACTTTTATGATGGACAGACGCACTTTTATGATGGATAGATGCACTTTTATGATGGACAGATGCACTTTTATGATGGACAGATGCACTTTTATGATGGACAGATGCACTTTTATGATGGACAGATGCACTTTTATGATGGATAGATGCACTTTTATGATGGACAGATGCACTTTTATGATGGACAGATGCACTTTTATGATGATAGATGCACTTTTAAGATGGACAGATGCACTTTTATGATGGACAGATGCACTTTTATGATGGACAGATGCACTTTTATGATGGACAGATGCACTTTTATGATGGACAGATGCACTTTTATGATGGATAGATGCACTTTTATGATGGACAGATGCACTTTTATGAAGGACAGATGCACTTTTATGATGGACAGATGCACTTTTATGATGGACAGATGCACTTATGATGGATAGATGCACTTTTATGATGGACAGATGCACTTTTATGATGAATAGATGCACTTTTATGATGGATAGATGCACTTTTATGATGGACAGATAAACTTTTATGATGGACAGATGCACTTTTATGATGGACAGATGCACTTTTATGATGGACAGATGCACTTTTATGATGGACAGATGCACTTTTATGATGGATAGATGCACTTTTATGATGATAGATGCACTTTTATGATGGACAGATGCACTTTTATGATGGACAGATGCACTTTTATGATGGATAGATGCACTTTCATGATGATAGATGCACTTTTATGATGATAGATGCACTTTTATGATGGACAGATAAACTTATGATGGACAGATGCACTTTTATGATGGACAGATGCACTTTTATGATGGGACAGATGCACTTTTATGATGGACAGATGCACTTTTATGATGGACAGATGCACTTTTATGATGGATAGATGCACTTTTATGATGGACAGATGCACTTTTATGATGATAGATGCACTTTTATGATGGACAGATGCACTTTTATGATGGACAGATGCACTTTAATGATGATAGATGCACTTTTATGAATGACAGATGCACTTTTATGATGATAGATGCACTTTTATGATGGACAGATGCACTTTTATGATGGACAGATGCACTTTTATGATGGACAGATGCACTTTTATGATGGATAGATGCACTTTTATGATGGATAGATGCACTTTTATGATGGACAGATACACTTTTATGATGGACAGATGCACTTTTATGATGGACAGATGCACTTTTATGATGGACAGATGCACTTTTATGATGGATAGATGCACTTTTATGATGGACAGATGCACTTTTATGATGGACAGATGCACTTTTATGATGGGACAGATGCACTTTTATGATGGACAGATGCACTTTTATGATGGACAGATGCACTTTTATGATGGATAGATGCACTTTTATGATGGACAGATGCACTTTTATGATGGACAGATGCACTTTTATGATGATAGATGCACTTTTAAGATGGACAGATGCACTTTTATGATGGACAGATGCACTTTTATGATGGACAGATGCACTTTTATGATGGATAGATGCACTTTTATGATGGACAGATGCACTTTTATGATGGATAGATGCACTTTTATGATGGATAGATGCACTTTTATGATGATAGATTCACTTTTATGATGATAGATTCACTTTTATGATGGACAGATGCACTTTTATGATGGAAAGATGCACTTTTATGATGATAGATACACTTTTATGATGATAGATACACTTATGATGGACAGATGCACTTTTATGATGGACAGATGCACTTTTATGATGGACAGATGCACTTTTATGATGGATAGATGCACTTTTATGATGGACAGATGCACTTTTATGATGATAGATACACTTTTATGATGGACAGATGCACTTTTATGATGGATAGATGCACTTTTATGATGGATAGATGCACTTTTATGATGGACAGATGCACTTTTATGATGACAGATGCACTTTTATGATGGACAGATGCACTTTTATGATGATAGATGCACTTTTATGATGATAGATGAACTTTTATGATGATAGATGCACTTTTATGATGGACAGATGCACGTTTATGATGGATAGATGCACTTTTATGATGATAGATGCACTTTTATGATGGACAGATGCACTTTTATGACGGACAAATGCACTTTTATGATGATAGATGCACTTTTATGATGGACAGATGCACTTTTATGATGGACAGATACACTTTTATGATGATAGATACACATGATGGACATATGCACTTTTATGATGGACAGATGCACTTTTATGATGATAGATACACTTTTATGATGATAGATACACTTTTATGATGGACATATGCACTTTTATGATGGACAGATGCACTTTTATGATGGACAGATGCACTTTTATGATGGACAGATGCACTTTTATGACGGACAAATGCACTTTTATGATGATAGATGCACTTTTATGATGGACAGATGCACTTTTATGATGGACAGATGCACTTTAATGATGATAGATGCACTTTTATGATGGACAGATGCACTTTTATGATGGATAGATGCACTTTTATGATGATAGATGCACTTTTATGATGGACAGATGCACTTTTATGATGGACAGATGCACTTTTATGATGGATAGATGCACTTTCATGATGATAGATGCACTTTTATGATGATAGATGCACTTTTATGATGGACAGATAAACTTATGATGGACAGATGCACTTTTATGATGGACAGATGCACTTTTATGATGGGACAGATGCACTTTTATGATGGACAGATAAACTTTTATGATGGACAGATGCACTTTTATGATGGATAGATGCACTTTTATGATGATAGATGCACTTTTATGATGGACAGATGCACTTTTATGATGGACAGATGCACTTTTATGATGGATAGATGCACTTTTATGATGGACAGATGCACTTTTATGATGGATAGATGCACTTTCATGATGATAGATGCACTTTTATGATGATAGATGCACTTTTATGATGGACAGATAAACTTATGATGGACAGATGCACTTTTATGATGGACAGATGCACTTTTATGATGGGACAGATGCACTTTTATGATGGACAGATAAACTTTTATGATGGACAGATCAGAGTTTCCGCTAGAAAAAAATGGTGCCGGTCAAAGTGACCGGCAGAGGTTTCGTTTTACGGACATTTTTATGATATGCCGGTCAAATATGGCCTCTTAATTAGTCAAGTTGAGGAAAACTGGAGGCAGTCTATGTAACTTAAAAAATGACATAATCAGGTTGTATAGAATGCAACGTTATTATTAGCTTAACTTTCAAATAGACAGAAAAAAACATGAACGTCCGATTGGTGTCAATCAACGCCAATTGTTTTGTTTTTTAATGCGGTTTCACACACATTCACTTTTTGAAACATTGAAGCACGGATGTACCTAATACAAATAAATAAAACATCTCCAGTTAGCTAGCAGATAATTCATTTAGTTCGTTATTAAATAAGAGATCTAGCGCTAAAATCTGTTGATTTTGAAATCAAGCTGAGCGCTCGTGTCCACTGCTATCAGTTGGATGTACGACGCGCTGCGCGAGTTGCGCAATCTTCACTCGGACGCGTATGAAGGTAAAATGATGTCTAAAAGAATCGCATGCGCAGGGTAAGATTTGTGAAAGTGTGCATAAGATTGCAAGCGTAAATTAAATTTGCAAGCGTAAATTAAATTTGCATGCGCAAGAGAAGATTTGTAAAGGTGTAAATTGTGTTTCAAGCGTAAAAAGAAAAAAAACTGCAACATTTTGCTGGTTTTCGCAAGTGTAATTAATGTATTGTGAAACTGCAGCTTCATGTTAACGCAAAATAAACATTATCTGTACTCTTCTGACTTACATTTTTCCGCGCTTACACTTTTGCCACGTTTATTTCGCCTAAATACGGCCAAAATCATTGCAAGCCTGTGAACAGTGATTTGCAACCGAAAACAACAGTTTAAAGAACTGCAAACCGGATTGAAAGTGTAAAACCAATCTGTAGGCGTAAAAAATAAAACGTTGCACTTGTCTAAACTACTTGTTGTGTGCGTAGGGTAAATGCTCCCGAAGTAACCTGGTTTGCACAGTTCCGAATTCTGCGCTCAGTTTTGACACGATTCTCTCACTCACTGAGTTTTGCAAGCGCGAAGAGGAGGGCGGGTCCACCTTCATCATGTAGCCAATCAAACGAGCTTCTCGCTGACACTTGATTTACTCTGATCTGATTGGTTCAATAAACACGCCAGTCACCAGAACACATCTTTATCTTGATTTGGCTCTGAAATGTTCTCTTTCATGAAATGGTACTTTTTACACCTTTACAAATCTTCTCTTGCGCATGCAAATTTAATTTACGCTTGCAATCTAATGCACACTTTCACAAATCTTACCCTGCGAATGTGATTCTTTTAGACATCATTTTACCTTCATAGACGCGCGTTTCAATCTATCGCCGTTGCGGAGACTCTGTTCATTCCGGTGAAATCACAGAATAAAATGTAAGTCCCTGCTTGATATAGACTAACCACTGATGAACATAGGCTATTCAGTTTTGATGAGAGAAAAAAAAACTGTACCAGTGCGCGGATTAGAACCACTAGGCTATAATGAGATGTTCCTGATTCACCATCGCCTGGCCTCTGAAAAAAGCTTTCAAGGCTAGTCTGCCTGGGCCTGGACATATTTGAAACGTCTTACTCAATCGTTCGTTGTTTAGGTCTATATTACAGCCGTTTTAGGCGTGCGCTTTATTTGAAATGCAGCATGCGATGTTGTTTCATATAACTTTCAAACGGTAGAGCCTGTTCCTTTATAACATAGCCAAAGATCGGTGTATTTTTGCCTTATACATTTTAGGCTTATTCTCAAATTCAGATTGTGTTAGGGGGGCGGGATTATTAGGCAATTTTAATCGGACAATTTGACCGGAGAGATTTAATTTTGTCGGACATTTCATTTTTTTACCGGCCGATGTCCGGTAATTACCGGACAACGGAAACCCTGGGACAGATGCACTTTTATGATGGATAGATGCACTTTTATGATGGACAGATGCACTTTTATGATGATAGATGCACTTTTATGATGGACAGATGCACTTTTATGATGGACAGATGCACTTTAATGATGATAGATGCACTTTTATGAATGACAGATGCACTTTTATGATGATAGATGCACTTTTATGATGGACAGATGCACTTTTATGATGGACAGATGCACAGATGCACTTTTATGATGGACAGATGCACTTTTATGATGGATAGATGCACTTTTATGATGGATAGATGCACTTTTATGATGGACAGATACACTTTTATGATGGACAGATGCACTTTTATGATGGACAGATGCACTTTTATGATGGACAGATGCACTTTTATGATGGACAGATGCACTTTTATGATGGACAGATGCACTTTTATGATGGGACAGATGCACTTTTATGATGGACAGATGCACTTTTATGATGGACAGATGCACTTTTATGATGGATAGATGCACTTTTATGATGGACAGATGCACTTTTATGATGGACAGATGCACTTTTATGATGACAGATGCACTTTTATGATGGACAGATGCACTTTTATGATGGACAGATGCACTTTTATGATGGACAGATGCACTTTTATGATGGACAGATGCACTTTTATGATGGATAGATGCACTTTTATGATGGACAGATGCACTTTTATGATGGATAGATGCACTTTTATGATGGATAGATGCACTTTTATGATGATAGATTCACTTTTATGATGATAGATTCACTTTTATGATGGACAGATGCACTTTTATGATGGAAAGATGCACTTTTATGATGATAGATACACTTTTATGATGATAGATACACTTTTATGATGGACAGATGCACTTTTATGATGGACAGATGCACTTTTATGATGGACAGATGCACTTTTATGATGGATAGATGCACTTTTATGATGGACAGATGCACTTTTATGATGACAGATGCACTTTTATGATGGACAGATGCACTTTTACGATGGATAGATGCACTTTTATGATGATAGATGAACTTTTATGATGATAGATGCACTTTTATGATGGACAGATGCACTTTTATGATGGATAGATGCACTTTTATGATGATAGATGCACTTTTATGATGGACAGATGCACTTTTATGACGGACAAATGAACTTTTATGATGATAGATGCACTTTTATGATGGACAGATGCACTTTTATGATGGACAGATGCACTTTTATGATGATAGATACACATGATGGACATATGCACTTTTATGATGGACAGATGCACTTTTATGATGATAGATACACATGATGGACATATGCACTTTCATGATGGACAGATGCACTTTTATGATGATAGATTCACTTTTATGATGATAGATTCACTTTTATGATGGACAGATGCACTTTTATGATGGATAGATGCACTTTTATGATGATAGATTCACTTTTATGATGATAGATTCACTTTTATGATGGACAGATGCACTTTTATGATGGAAAGATGCACTTTTATGATGATAGATACACTTTTATGATGATAGATACACTTTTATGATGGACATATGCACTTTTATGATGGACAGATGCACTTTTATGATGGACAGATGCACTTTTATGATGGACAGATGCACTTTTATGACGGACAAATGCACTTTTATGATGATAGATGCACTTTTATGATGGACAGATGCACTTTTATGATGGACAGATGCACTTTAATGATGATAGATGCACTTTTATGATGGACAGATGCACTTTTATGATGGACAGATGCACTTTTATGATGATAGATGCACTTTTATGATGGACAGATGCACTTTTATGATGGAAAGATGCACTTTTATGATGATAGATACACTTTTATGATGATAGATACACTTTTATGATGGACAGATGCACTTTTATGATGGACAGATGCACTTTTATGATGGACAGATGCACTTTTATGATGATAGATTCACTTTTATGATGGACAGATGCACTTTTATGATGGACAGATGCACTTTTATGATGGACAGATGCACTTTTATGATGGATAGATGCACTTTTATGATGATAGATGCATTTTATGATGGACAGATGCACTTTTATGATGGACAGATGCACTTTTATGATGGATAGATGTACTTTTATGATGGACAGATGCACTTTTATGATGGACAGATGCACTTTTATGATGATAGATGCACTTTAATGATGGATAGATGCACTTTTATGATGGACAGATGCACTTTTATGATGGAGAGATGCACTTTTATGATGGACAGATGCACTTTAATGATGATAGATGCACTTTTATGATGATAGATACACATGATGGACAGATGCACTTTTATGATGGACAGATGCACTTTTATGATGGACAGATGCACTTTTATGATGGGCAGATGCACTTTTATGATGGAGAGATGCACTTTTATGATGGACAGATGCACTTTTATGATGGATAGATGCACTTTTATGATGATAGATGAACTTTTATGATGGATAGATGCACTTTTATGATGGACAGATGCACTTTTATGATGATAGATACACATGATGGACAGATGCACTTTTATGATGGACAGATGCACTTTTATGATGGACAGATGCGATGGACAGATGCACTTTTATGATGATAGATACCTTTTTATGATGGACAGATGCACTTTTATGATGGATAGATGCACTTTTATGATGGATAGATGCACTTTTATGATGATAGATGAACTTTTATGATGATAGATGCACTTTTATGATGGACAGATGCACTTTTATGATGGGACAGATGCACTTTTATGATGGACAGATGCACTTTTATGATGGACAGATGCACTTTTATGATGGATAGATGCACTTTTATGATGGACAGATGCACTTTTATGATGGACAGATGCACTTTTATGATGACAGATGCACTTTTATGATGGACAGATGCACTTTTATGATGGACAGATGCACTTTTATGATGGACAGATGCACTTTTATGATGGATAGATGCACTTTTATGATGGACAGATGCACTTTTATGATGGATAGATGCACTTTTATGATGGATAGATGCACTTTTATGATGATAGATTCACTTTTATGATGATAGATTCACTTTTATGATGGACAGATGCACTTTTATGATGGAAAGATGCACTTTTATGATGATAGATACACTTTTATGATGATAGATACACTTTTATGATGGACAGATGCACTTTTATGATGGACAGATGCACTTTTATGATGGACAGATGCACTTTTATGATGGATAGATGCACTTTTATGATGGACAGATGCACTTTTATGATGACAGATGCACTTTTATGATGGACAGATGCACTTTTACGATGGATAGATGCACTTTTATGATGATAGATGAACTTTTATGATGATAGATGCACTTTTATGATGGACATATGCACTTTCATGATGGACAGATGCACTTTTATGATGATAGATGCACTTTTATGATGGACAGATGCACTTTTATGATGGATAGATGCACTTTTATGATGATAGATGCACTTTTATGATGGACAGATGCACTTTTATGACGGACAAATGCACTTTTATGATGATAGATGCACTTTTATGATGGACAGATGCACTTTTATGATGGACAGATGCACTTTTATGATGATAGATACACATGATGGACATATGCACTTTTATGATGGACAGATGCACTTTTATGATGATAGATACACATGATGGACATATGCACTTTCATGATGGACAGATGCACTTTTATGATGATAGATTCACTTTTATGATGATAGATTCACTTTTATGATGGACAGATGCACTTTTATGATGGATAGATGCACTTTTATGATGATAGATTCACTTTTATGATGATAGATTCACTTTTATGATGGACAGATGCACTTTTATGATGGAAAGATGCACTTTTATGATGATAGATACACTTTTATGATGATAGATACACTTTTATGATGGACATATGCACTTTTATGATGGACAGATGCACTTTTATGATGGACAGATGCACTTTTATGATGGACAGATGCACTTTTATGACGGACAAATGCACTTTTATGATGATAGATGCACTTTTATGATGGACAGATGCACTTTTATGATGGACAGATGCACTTTAATGATGATAGATGCACTTTTATGATGGACAGATGCACTTTTATGATGGACAGATGCACTTTTATGATGATAGATGCACTTTTATGATGGACAGATGCACTTTTATGATGGAAAGATGCACTTTTATGATGATAGATACACTTTTATGATGGACAGATGCACTTTTATGATGGACAGATGCACTTTAATGATGATAGATGCACTTTTATGATGGACAGATGCACTTTTATGATGGACAGATGCACTTTTATGATGATAGATGCACTTTTATGATGGACAGATGCACTTTTATGATGGAAAGATGCACTTTTATGATGATAGATACACTTTTATGATGATAGATACACTTTTATGATGGACAGATGCACTTTTATGATGGACAGATGCACTTTTATGATGGACAGATGCACTTTTATGATGATAGATTCACTTTTATGATGGACAGATGCACTTTTATGATGGACAGATGCACTTTTATGATGGACAGATGCACTTTTATGATGGATAGATGCACTTTTATGATGATAGATGCATTTTATGATGGACAGATGCACTTTTATGATGGACAGATGCACTTTTATGATGGATAGATGTACTTTTATGATGGACAGATGCACTTTTATGATGGACAGATGCACTTTTATGATGATAGATGCACTTTAATGATGGATAGATGCACTTTTATGATGGACAGATGCACTTTTATGATGGAGAGATGCACTTTTATGATGGACAGATGCACTTTAATGATGATAGATGCACTTTTATGATGATAGATACACATGATGGACAGATGCACTTTTATGATGGACAGATGCACTTTTATGATGGACAGATGCACTTTTATGATGGGCAGATGCACTTTTATGATGGAGAGATGCACTTTTATGATGGACAGATGCACTTTAATGATGATAGATGCACTTTTATGATGGATAGATGCACTTTTATGATGATAGATGAACTTTTATGATGGATAGATGCACTTTTATGATGGACAGATGCACTTTTATGATGATAGATACACATGATGGACAGATGCACTTTTATGATGGACAGATGCACTTTTATGATGGACAGATGCGATGGACAGATGCACTTTTATGATGATAGATACCTTTTTATGATGGACAGATGCACTTTTATGATGGATAGATGCACTTTTATGATGGATAGATGCACTTTTATGATGATAGATGAACTTTTATGATGATAGATGCACTTTTATGATGGACAGATGCACTTTTATGATGGGACAGATGCACTTTTATGATGGACAGATGCACTTTTATGATGGACAGATGCACTTTTATGATGGATAGATGCACTTTTATGATGGACAGATGCACTTTTATGATGGACAGATGCACTTTTATGATGACAGATGCACTTTTATGATGGACAGATGCACTTTTATGATGGACAGATGCACTTTTATGATGGATAGATGCACTTTTATGATGGACAGATGCACTTTTATGATGGATAGATGCACTTTTATGATGGATAGATGCACTTTTATGATGATAGATTCACTTTTATGATGATAGATTCACTTTTATGATGGACAGATGCACTTTTATGATGGAAAGATGCACTTTTATGATGATAGATACACTTTTATGATGATAGATACACTTTTATGATGGACAGATGCACTTTTATGATGGACAGATGCACTTTTATGATGGACAGATGCACTTTTATGATGGATAGATGCACTTTTATGATGGACAGATGCACTTTTATGATGACAGATGCACTTTTATGATGGACAGATGCACTTTTACGATGGATAGATGCACTTTTATGATGATAGATGAACTTTTATGATGATAGATGCACTTTTATGATGGACAGATGCACTTTTATGATGGATAGATGCACTTTTATGATGATAGATGCACTTTTATGATGGACAGATGCACTTTTATGACGGACAAATGCACTTTTATGATGATAGATGCACTTTTATGATGGACAGATGCACTTTTATGATGGACAGATGCACTTTTATGATGATAGATACACATGATGGACATATGCACTTTTATGATGGACAGATGCACTTTTATGATGATAGATACACATGATGGACATATGCACTTTCATGATGGACAGATGCACTTTTATGATGATAGATTCACTTTTATGATGATAGATTCACTTTTATGATGGACAGATGCACTTTTATGATGGATAGATGCACTTTTATGATGATAGATTCACTTTTATGATGATAGATTCACTTTTATGATGGACAGATGCACTTTTATGATGGAAAGATGCACTTTTATGATGATAGATACACTTTTATGATGATAGATACACTTTTATGATGGACATATGCACTTTTATGATGGACAGATGCACTTTTATGATGGACAGATGCACTTTTATGATGGACAGATGCACTTTTATGACGGACAAATGCACTTTTATGATGATAGATGCACTTTTATGATGGACAGATGCACTTTTATGATGGACAGATGCACTTTAATGATGATAGATGCACTTTTATGATGGACAGATGCACTTTTATGATGGACAGATGCACTTTTATGATGATAGATGCACTTTTATGATGGACAGATGCACTTTTATGATGGAAAGATGCACTTTTATGATGATAGATACACTTTTATGATGATAGATACACTTCTATGATGGACAGATGCACTTTTATGATGGACAGATGCACTTTTATGATGGACAGATGCACTTTTATGATGATAGATTCACTTTTATGATGGACAGATGCACTTTTATGATGGACAGATGCACTTTTATGATGGACAGATGCACTTTTATGATGGATAGATGCACTTTTATGATGATAGATGCATTTTATGATGGACAGATGCACTTTTATGATGGACAGATGCACTTTTATGATGGATAGATGTACTTTTATGATGGACAGATGCACTTTTATGATGGACAGATGCACTTTTATGATGATAGATGCACTTTAATGATGGATAGATGCACTTTTATGATGGACAGATGCACTTTTATGATGGAGAGATGCACTTTTATGATGGACAGATGCACTTTAATGATGATAGATGCACTTTTATGATGATAGATACACATGATGGACAGATGCACTTTTATGATGGACAGATGCACTTTTATGATGGACAGATGCACTTTTATGATGGGCAGATGCACTTTTATGATGGAGAGATGCACTTTTATGATGGACAGATGCACTTTAATGATGATAGATGCACTTTTATGATGGATAGATGCACTTTTATGATGATAGATGAACTTTTATGATGGATAGATGCACTTTTATGATGGACAGATGCACTTTTATGATGGACAGATGCACTTTTATGATGGACAGATGCGATGGACAGATGCACTTTTATGATGATAGATACCTTTTTATGATGGACAGATGCACTTTTATGATGGATAGATGCACTTTTATGATGGATAGATGCACTTTTATGATGATAGATGAACTTTTATGATGATAGATGCACTTTTATGATGGACAGATGCACTTTTATGATGATAGATACACTTTTATAATGGACAGATGCACTTATGATGGATAGATGCACTTTTATGAAGGATAAATGCACTTTTATGATGGACAGGTGCACTTTTATGATGGATAGATGCACTTTTATGATGGATAGATGCACTTTTATGATGGATAGATGCACTTTTATGATGATAGATGAACTTTTATGATGATAGATGCACTTTTATGATGGACAGATGCACTTTTATGATGGATAGATGTACTTTTATGATGATAGATGAACTTTTATGATGATAGATGCACTTTTATGATGGACAGATGCACTTTTATGATGATAGATGAACTTTTATGATGATAGATGCACTTTTATGATGGACAGATGCACTTTTATGATGGATAGATGCACTTTTATGATGATAGATGCACTTTTATGATGATAGATACACTTTTATGATGGACAGATGCACTTTTATGATGGATAGATGCACTTTTATGATGGATAGATGCACTTTTATGATGATAGATGAACTTTTATGATGATAGATGCACTTTTATGATGGATAGATGCACTTTTATGATGGATAGATGCACTTTTATGATGGACAGATGCACTTTTATGATGACAGATGCACTTTTATGAAGGACATATGCACTTTTATGATGGACAGATGCACTTTTATGATGATAGATGCACTTTTATGATGACAGATGCACTTATGATGGATAGATGCACTTATGATGGATAGATGCACTTTTATGAAGGATAGATGCACTTTTATGATGGACAGATGCACGTTTATGATGGACAGATGCACTTTTATGATGATAGATGCACTTTTATGATGGACAGATGCACTTTTATGAAGGATAGATGCACTTTTATGATGGACAGATGCACTTTTATGATGGACAGATGCACTTATAATGGATAGATGCACTTTTATGAAGGATAGATGCACTTTTATGATGATAAATGCACTTTTATGATGGATAGATGCACTTTTATGATGGACAGATGCACTTTTATGATGGACAGATGCACTTTTATGATGATAGATGCACTTTTATGATGGATAGATGCACTTTTATGATGGACAGATGCACTTATGATGGATAGATGCACTTTTATGAAGGATAGATGCACTTTTATGATGGACAGATGCACTTTTATGATGGACAGATGCACTTATGATGGATAGATGCACTTTTATGATGGATAGATGCACTTTTATGATGGACAGATGCACTTTTATGATGATAGATGCACTTTTATGATGGACAGATGCACTTTTATGATGGACAGATGCACTCATGATGGAGAGATGCACTTTTATGATGATAGATGCACTTTTATGAAGGACAGATGCACTCATGATGGACAGACGCACTTTTATGATGGATAGATGCACTTTTATGATGGACAGATGCACTTTTATGATGGACAGACGCACTTTTATGATGGACAGACGCACTTTTATGATGGATAGATGCACTTTTATGATGGACAGATGCACTTTTATGATGGACAGATGCACTTTTATGATGATAGATGCACTTTTATGATGGATGGATGCACTTTTATGATGGACAGATGCACTTTTATGATGATAGATGCACTTTTATGATGTTAGATGCACTTTTATGAAGGATAGATGCACTTTTATGATGGACAGATGCACTTTTATGATGGACAGATGCACTTATAATGGATAGATGCACTTTTATGAAGGATAGATGCACTTTTGATGGATAGATGCACTTTTATGATGGACAGATGCACTTTTATGATGGACAGATGCACTTTTATGATGATAGATGCACTTTTATGATGGACAGATGCACTTTTATGATGGACAGATGCACTTTTATGATGGATAGATGCACTTTTATGATGGACAGATGCACTTATGATGGATAGATGCACTTTTATGAAGGATAGATGCACTTTTATGATGGACAGATGCACTTTTATGATGGACAGATGCACTTATGATGGATAGATGCACTTTTATGATGGACAAATGCACTTTTATGATGATAGATGCACTCTTATGATGGATAGATGCACTTTTATGATGGACAGATGCACTTTTATGATGGACAGATGCACTTATGATGGATAGATGCACTTTTATGAAGAATAGATGCACTTTTATGATGGACAGATGCACTTTTATGATGGACAGATGCACTTATGATGGATAGATGCACTTTTATGATGGACAGATGCACTTATGATGGACAGATGCACTTATGATGGACAGATGCACTTATGATGGATAGATGCACTTTTATGATGGATAGATGCACTTTTATGATGATAGATGCACTTTTATGATGGACAGATGCACTTTTATGATGGATAGATGCACTTTTATGATGGATAGACGCACATTTATGATGGATAGATGCACTTTTATGATGGACAGATGTACTTTTATGATGGACAGATGTACTTTTATGATGGACAGATGCACTTTTATGATGGACAGATGCACTTTTATGGACTTCCAAAAACAAAAACCTATTCACTGCCATTATAAAGATTGGAAGAGCCAGGACATTTTTTTATATAACTCTGATTGTATTCGTCTGAGAGAATAATGTCATATACACCTAGGATGGCTTGAGGGTGAGTAAATCATGGGTTAATTTACATTTTTGGGTCAACTATCCCTTTAAAGCCCAACACATGCGTGACGAGACGCTGCTGTGCGATCTGACCTCATGTCCGCCTGTCAGCGTCTCAGAGATGAAGAGCTCGTCCTCACGCAACAGCAGCCCGAGGAGACACTCCTTACTCGCCCGGCCGGTTCCTGCTCGCCGATGAGGTGTGTGTGTGTGTGTGAGAGAGAGAAAGAGAGAGAGAGAGAGAGAGAGAGAGAGAGAGGGTAAACCCCAGAGGAAGTGAAGGTGAAGAGTTTGAGCCCGAGGCTAAGAGAGTTTAGACAGAGCTGCAATCACGCCTCGGGATCGAGCCACGCCGCTAACATTCAATATGCACACACACACACACATACACACACACACACACACACGATAACCTTCTACAATCAGGGCTGAAGAGAATCAATTAATGCTTCTGTCTCTAAAAACATATTTATCTCTGGATAGTGAAAATATGTATTTTGTGTATACAATATGCATATAGTGTAAATGTTTTGTTTTGTAAGTAATGATTTATTTAGAAACATGTAAAAACATTTTTCAGATTTTTATATTCCCTCTCAAGTGTATCATTATCATGTACGTCAAACAGTGTAAACATTAAAGGTGAAATTAATTTCTCCGCTGACAGCAACACATGAAAACATTCACATAAACAGCGTCTGACAAGAGTTACGATGGTTTGAAAGGTTCTTGAGAACAAACACCTGGCAAATACCAACAGCAGCCAAACCTCAGTGATGCAGTGTGTGTGTTCGGATCGAACGCAGGCCTTAAAACAGGCCGAGAGAGAGAGAGAGAGAGAGAGAGAGAGAGAGCCTGAGGCCTGGTAGCCCAGATTTGAGAATGAGTTAGCGTGTGAAGGTTGTGTGTTGCGTGTTGCAGAAGACCACGCCTGCACACTCACACACACACACACTCACTCCACGCCTGCACCTGTCAGGTGACCGAAAGCTTCTGATCACACACATCTGTCACGTCTTCATGCTCACATGTAAGTGTGTGACACTCTGTCATTTCACTAATGCACTGTGAGGCTCAGCGGAAACACCTAAATATTTACAGTCACACACACACACACACACACACACACACACACTAACCCGACTCCTAAACCTGCCCATCACACTCAACTTTCTGTGTTTTTACATTTAAAAAAAAATAATTCTGTATGATTTATAAACTTGTTTCCTCCATGACAAGGGTCCCCATGAGTGTGTGAATTCCGGTTAAAGACCCAGGGATGCAAACAGCGCTTTTCGGCACCTCCCACTTTTTTCACGTCAGTTTGGGTGACTTGTGTGAATCGTGCAGATCCGAAGAGTTTTTTTAAAGTGGGTGGGGGGGGGGGGGGGGGATGGGGCTAGGGTCTTATTATAATTTCACCAACAGTAATTCTGGATCAGTAATTCTTTTACTGTCTATGTTGTCTGCCAGTGCAACACATTTCTCCCTGAGACCAGAGTTCGGCGCTGGAGGTAAGGATATTTTTGGTTTATAATGTTATATAATCTACTAGTCATGTAATTTACTAAACATTTCAACTAGGCCTATTTCAATTGGGTAGGTAATATGTTGTGCAGGGTTTTTCCTGAATAGAGAATTACGAGGCGGCCGCCTCCGTCAAATTTAGTGCCGCCTCCGGGTCTCGACAAAACTCGGACAGACAGTCACATGCTCAGATACACTTTTTCCACTGTGACGGTTCTGTTAGTCGAAATTCGGCACAACACCGACCTATGTCCGTTCTCCAACCAATAGTTTGCCGATAGTGCTGCGCGGATCATAACCCGCGGGTCCGGCGTAGTAATAAAAACGTAACATTCCAATTAATCGAGGGTGGATGACAGATAAATAATTATAATGTTTGAGTTTAATAAAGACACGGATCTCTCATCACGGTAAAACGCAATAAACGTGCGTCACTCTTACTTTCGTTTTCAACAACCTAATTCTCTTCAGGGAAAACCAATCAAGGAAAATATCAGGGCTCAACATTAACGCTCGTCCGGGACACGTGTGTGTGTGTGTGTGTGTGTGTGTGTGTGTGTGTGTGTGTTTTTTTAAGGGACAAGTGAAAGAGGATTGTACTTGCCCAACCAGACAAATGCCCTGATTAAAACAATTTTCAATATCAAAAAAATAAAATAAAAAATAACTAGGGAATCAGCGAAATCGCGAGGATGATTCTGATTTTATTTCATTTAATGTAAGTGGCGATTAATAGCCTATAGTTTATAATGTAGGCCTACTGACGGTAACACAGTTGCGCTGTTAATGCTCGCGCAGTTATTTATAACATATTATACAGTTAAGAAACATCACATGACCAGGGTCCTGTTTTCCTGAATAGCTACCATCCCGATTGAAACCGAGACACTGATTTTATAACGGTCCAATAAACAAATAGTTAAAATTAAGTCACTTACACTTACTCTGTGCCTATAGGGATGGCAGGGGTTGGTGGCAATGTAAGTATCTAGATATTTGCTGCGGGGCGAGGGCTTCGATTACCTCTCTATTTTTTGACCATACACGTGTTTGCATCCCTGAAGACCCCACCGGGATAGAAAAACATGTACACACACACACACTCACACACACACACACACACTCACTCTAATCACTAGTTCTGTCACTCGTGGAGTGAGCGTGTGATCCGCTTCTGGAGCTGCGGTCTGGTGTGTGTCTGTGTGTGTGTGTGTGTGTGTGTGTGTGTGTGTGTGTGAGATCTGTGATCTGATAAGCAGAGCTCCTGTAATCACGGCTCGCATGCACTTCCTGCAGGTGTTTCTGCACTCGAGTGTTTCTCACGTGATTCTGCTGGATCGAGGCACATCTGGTGCTCAGAGCGGTTAAAGACACTCTTTACCTGCAGACACACACACACACACACACACACACAGGCTGAACACTTTATAATCTCTAACTGAGCATTCCTGCAGATCAATAGCATGGCATGCGACGACACACACTCCTACATGCAAGTCTTCTGAAATTTAGATGATGATACAGGAACAGTTCATCCATATGAAAAATTGGCTTTGGCAACATTGCAAGTCAAAAGTCAAAGCGAATACAATCCCAGTTGAGATTGTATGGAGACCAAATGAGACTTTTGCATAAGTTTCCTCAATTTCATCCCTACATGCAAGAGTCTCAGATGAGTTTCCATCCAAAGTTCAAATTTCACTTATGCACAAAATTGGAATATCAGTAATAAAGCAGCGTTTCCATCCCATGTGTTCAAGAGAACAAAATCATCACTTCCTTGGTGTAAAATATCAGTAATAAATGCATAAGTTTCTGCAATCGGCTGTTTTCCCTCCATCATAAACAAGTGTCTCGAGCGTCAGACGAAACACAATCGAATGCTGGTGTTTGGGAACACACTCGTGTGTGTGAGACGCTTCCTGAGGCATTAAACCCAATCATTCTGATCACACACTTCCACTCCAGCGTTTCAGAAAAACCAAACCAACATTAGAGACGCTGCGATGCCATTGGTCCGCTGGTTACTTTAGTTATCCAATCACAGCTGACGCTGAGGCAAAATCACACAATGAAGAATTTATTCTGTAAATGTGTTTCCGTCGTAGTTTATGCATGGGTCTTCTTTTTTGTATAAAAATGACCGGTCTCAATTGAGTGCATACGTTTTTTATTATGCACATGTTTCAGTTTCCAACCACGCAATAGCCAAAAATGCATATTAAATTCTGTGTAGGTCTCAAAATTTGTTGCTCTACATTCATTTTTGGCTACTTATTTGTGACTATTTTTAGTCCTCCTGAAGATCAAACGTGTTGCGTAACACGAGAATGAACCTCATTGGTTCTTGCAGAAGATCAAACGTGTTGCGTAACACGAGAATGAACCTCATTGGTTCTTGCAGAAGCTCAAACGTGTTGCGTAACACGAGAATGAACCTCATTGGTTCTTGCTGAATCTCAGATGTGATGCGTAACACGAGAATGAACCTCATTGGTTCTTGCAGAAGCTCAAACATGTTGCGTATCAAGAATGAACCTCATTGGTTCTTGCAGAAGCTCAAACGTGTTGCGTAACACGAGAATGAACCTCATTGGTTCTTGCAGAAGATCAAACGTGTTGCGTAACAGGAGAATGAACCTCATTGGTTCTTGCAGAAGATCAAACGTGTTGCGTAACAGGAGAATGAGCCTCATTGGTTCTTGCAGAAGCTCAAACGTGTTGCGTAACACGAGAATGAACCTCATTGGTTCTTGCAGAAGATCAAACGTGTTGCGTAACAGGAGAATGAGCCTCATTGGTTCTTGCAGAAACTCAAACGTGTTGCGTAACACGAGAATGAACCTCATTGGTTCTTGCAGAAGCTCAAACGTGTTGCGTAACACGAGAATGAACCTCATTGGTTCTTGCAGAAGCTCAAACGTGTTACGTAACAAGAATGAACCTCATTGGTTCTTGCAGAAGATCAAACATGTTGCGTTACAAGAATGAACCTCATTGGTTCTTGCAGAAGATCAAACGTGTTGCGTAACACGAGAATGAACCTCATTGGTTCTTGCAGAAGATCAAATGTGTTGCGTAACACGAGAATGAACCTCATTGGTTCTTGCAGAAGCTCAAACGTGTTGCGTAACAAGAATGAACCTCATTGGTTCTTGCAGAAGCTCAAATGTGTTGCGTAACAAGAATGAACCTCATTGGTTCTTGCAGAAGCTCAAACATGTTGCGTAACACGAGAATGAGCCGCATTGGTTCTTGCAGAAGCTCAAACATGTTGCGTAACACGAGAATGAACCGCATTGGTTCTTGCTGAAGCTCAAACGTGCTGCGTAACACGAGAATGAACCTCATTGGTTCTTGCAGAAGCTCAAACGTGTTGCGTAACACGAGAATGAACCTCATTGGTTCTTGCAGAAGCTCAAACGTGTTGCGTAACACGAGAATGAACCTCATTGGTTCTTGCAGAAACTCAAACGTGTTGCGTAACACGAGAATGAACCTCATTGGTTCTTGCAGAAGCTCAAACGTGTTGCGTAACACGAGAATGAACCTCATTGGTTCTTGCAGAAGCTCAAACGTGTTACATAACAAGAATGAACCTCATTGGTTCTTGCAAAAGATCAAACATGTTGCGTTACAAGAATGAACCTCATTGGTTCTTGCAGAAGATCAAACGTGTTGCGTAACACGAGAATGAACCTCATTGGTTCTTGCAGAAGATCAAATGTGTTGCGTAACACGAGAATGAACCTCATTGGTTCTTGCAGAAGCTCAAACGTGTTGCGTAACAAGAATGAACCTCATTGGTTCTTGCAGAAGCTCAAACGTGTTGCGTAACAAGAATGAACCTCATTGGTTCTTGCAGAAGCTCAAACATGTTGCGTAACACGAGAATGAGCCGCATTGGTTCTTGCAGAAGCTCAAACGTGTTGCGTAACAAGAATGAACCTCATTGGTTCCTGCAGAAGATCAAACATGTTGCGTAACAAGAATGAACCTCATTGGTTCTTGCAGAAGATCAAACATGTTGCGTAACACGAGAATGAACCTCATTGGTTCTTGCAGAAGATCAAACGTGTTGCGTAACACGAGAATGAGCCGCATTGGTTCTTGCAGAAGCTCAAACATTTTGCGTAACACGAGAATGAACCTCATTGGTTCCTGCAGAAGATCAAACATGTTGCGTAACAAGAATGAACCTCATTGGTTCTTGCAGAAGATCAAACATGTTGCGTAACACGAGAATGAACCTCATTGGTTCTTGCAGAAGATCAAACGTGTTGCGTAACACGAGAATGAACCTCATTGGTTCTTGCAGAAGCTCAAACATGTTGCGTAACAAGAATGAACCTCATTGGTTCTTGCAGAAGATCAAACATGTTGCGTAACACGAGAATGAACCTCATTGGTTCTTGCAGAAGATCAAACGTGTTGCGTAACACGAGAATGAACCTCATTGGTTCTTGCAGAAGATCAAACGTGTTGCGTAACACGAGAATGAACCTCATTGGTTCTTGCAGAAGATCAAACGCGCTGCGTAACACGAGAATGAGCCGCATTGGTTCTTGCAGAAGCTCAAACATTTTGCGTAACACGAGAATGAACCTCATTGGTTCCTGCAGAAGATCAAACATGTTGCGTAACAAGAATGAACCTCATTGGTTCTTGCAGAAGATCAAACATGTTGCGTAACACGAGAATGAACCTCATTGGTTCTTGCAGAAGCTCAAACATGTTGCGTAACACGAGAATGAACCTCATTGGTTCTCGCTCGTCAAGTGAACATGCTTGAAGCTTCTGTTCACAACTGTTGTTCATTGATGAATGTGCATAAAAACCTAAATTCATTCTGTTCATCATATAAAGTTATCGAGTCTTCAGAAAATTGGACTAAACCGCTCAAATCATATGGATTAGTTTTATGATCTCTTTATGAACTTTTTGAAGTGGTAGTTGCGTAGTTGTCAATGGAGGGACAGAAAGCTCTAAGATTTCATCAAAAATATATTCATTTTTGTTCCGAAGATGAATGAAAGACTTACGGGTTTGGACCAACATGAAGGCGAGTAATTAATGACAGAATTTTCGTTTTTGGGTGAACTAACCCTAAACTTATCTGAGCTTTGAGAGAGCACCATCTGAGCACATGTTTCCTCTGTGCTGAACTGATCTCAACTGCCTGATTTTTTATTTTATTGCAAAATGTAACTATATTATCAATTGTCCAGCTCTAATCTGATAAATGCAAATATAAGGCATGAAGAAATTAAATTACTATAAACATCAAGATTTTCTGTGTGAAAAATGCTATAGAAATACTGTTAAGGTACTAAATGTGGTTATTTTGTTAATTTTGCACTGAATTAGAAAAGGTGGAGCATCAATAAATAAATAAATATTTTTTTTATATAATGAATAAATCATTATTTTAGTTATATATAGTTATAAAATAAGTTATATATTAATTATTAATCATAAAAATATAATTTTATTTATGCATAGTTGTTTACAATAAATGACTTCTCTTAATGCATTCAAGTTTCGTGTTGTGGTTTCATGCTGAAGTTACATAAACCTGAACAATAGCTGAGTAAAGTATGCGGTCGGTCTGCATGCTGTGAGCTCCAGTGATCTTCTCACGTCTCCTCTAGAGGTGCACTAGTGTCATGAACACGCCACATTATTAAGCAGTGACTAGTTATTAAGTAGGCTACTAAACGGATTAGTTTACAGCTGATGGATTCTGTAAGAAAGTCTTGTAAAAATAACTAATGTTCAACTCATTCAGAGAACTGTGTTCATATCTTAAGAAGATTGATGATACTATCCTATTTTGCAAAACGCAAATGTACAAAAATAAGCTTGAAGGGAAATTACTTTTACTGAGGCTATATTCATTTTACCTTTTTCCTTATGCTTTCAGCACATTGAGCCAAAATGATGCAGCAGATGATTTTTAATCTCTAGTGATTCTCTGAACATTAGCTTGAACAGTTTTAGTTTGGCTCCACCTGCAGGATAAAACAGTGTTACATCCTGAATTATTGAATTCTGCACACTGTAGACGACATAAAACACACAACTAAACTGATAATTCTTTGAGAAGATGTTTCTGGTAATCTTCTGGTCACTCGCATGAGATCCACCATAGCAAACCACAACCATCCAATCATCCAATTAGGGATGCACCGATATGGGAATTTTGGCCGATACCGATATCTATCTGCGTTTGAAAGCCGATAACTGATATATTGGCCGATATATCTAAATTCAAATTTTGATATACTTTGATAGCCTGAATACAAAAACAAAAGCCACACCATTAAAAGCCATGTCCCAAACACTTCAACATAAATCAAACATACAATACAGTATCCTAGTTTGAACCAGTGTAAGATTCCTTAACTTTTCAAATTAATTTTACAGTCCTATGGCCAATTTCGTTTTAAAAAATTGGTAACACTTTATAATAAGGTTTAATTTTGTTAGCATTAGTTTACATGAACCAACAATAAATGAACAACACTTCTACAGCATTTATTAATCTTAATGTTAAGCTCAACATTTTCTAAGACATTTTTAAGATCCAAAGTTGTATCTGTTAACCTTAGTTAATGCCCTGTGAACTAACATGAACACAAATATTTTATTAACTAACATTAACAAAGGCTATATTGCTCTCTGTTAGTTTATGTTAATTAAGGCATTAAAGGGATAGTTCACCCAAAACTGTAAATTCTGTCAGTATTTACTCTCCCTCATGTTGTTCAACCCCGTAAGACCTTCGTTCATCTTTGGAACACGAATTAAAATATTTTTGATGAGATCTGAGAGCTGGATCACTCCTCCATAGGCTTCTTGAGGGATTGAACTTGCAGGCCCCGAAAAGTTATAACAGACATCGTTAAAATAGTTCAAGTGACTACAGTGGCTCAATCTTAAGTTTATCAAGCGACGAGAATACTTTTTGTGCGCAAAAACAAACAAAAATAACGACTTTATTTCAACTATTGATTTCCTTCTCTGTGGGCCTCGAGTGAGTTCACTAGTGTAACAGCGCAGCGCTTCTGTGTTGTACGTCACACGCATCACATGACCAGCGTCGGCCAATAGTGAGCCTACGTGTGACGTAGCTCTACGCTATCACACTACGCTAACTGACTAGAGGCCCAAAGAGAAGGAAATGAATAGTTTAAATAAAGTCGTTTTTTTTTTTTTTTTTTTTTGCGCACAAAAAGTATTCTCGTCGCTTGATAAACTTAAGATTGAGCCACTGTAGTCACTTGAACTATTTTAACGATGTCTTTAATAACTTTTCGGGGAACAAGTGTCAATCCCTTAGAAGCCTATGGAGGAGTGATCCAGCTCTCAGATTTAATCACAAATATCTTAATTCGTGTTTACGAAGGTCTTACGGGGTTGAACAACATGAGGGAGAGTAAATACTGACAGAATTATCATTTTTGGTTGAACTATCCCTTTAACAAATGAGACCTTATTGTAAAGTGTTACCAAAAAATATATTGCCTAACAAAATTTTTTAAATAAAATACCTAAATAATGCAAACAAGTCATTGGATAACATTGGGCTGCATATAAAGAAACAAAATGCATGCATGTGCTATGGAATCGCCTCTGCACGGACAATAAGGAAATTATTTTAATCAAACCACATTGTTGATGAAAATAATACGAGAACAAAAAAGTGCTAGTTATTAATAATAACGCATCAATGTTTTTGAAAAAATAAAACATTTTGAATATTACAGTAATAGTAAACATCTTTAATAAAAGGCTTACTGTTTCAAATGACATCATTGCTGTTCGATCGCACGCTGAAGCTGAAGAGAACGAGCACCGGGAAACTGAAGAACTTTAGCGGGTTGTTTAAATCAAAGAAACTCATCCTTTGTTACAATAATCAGATATTTATATTACATAAACTTAATATTATGATTTATATCTGCACAAAATGACGTGAATGCACAAGCGAACTTGCTGTTCTGGACGCACTATTTCCATAACAACGCGCCGAAACATCAACTAAACCCAATTCACAAAGTTTTATTACAATAGTGTTCTCATTATAATGATATGACAGTCCCAATCATTGGTTATAAATGTGCATTGCTGTTTAGGCTGCGCACGCTGAAGATAGCGATCAGCGGTACAAGCGCTAATGCATCATTAACTCAACCAAAACTTAATTAAACAGACATAAAAAATAAACATATTTGCACTTAAAGACACAAAATGCTGCGAATGCTCAAGCGAACTTGTGCTTGTCATGAAGGCTTAACTCCACAGACGCGCTCTTTAACACGCTGAAACAGACAAGAATTCACAAAATTATTTTACAGTAGTGTTCTTTAATGTTATGAAGCCTATGTGACAGATTTGTGCTGCACATGTTCCACTGAACTGTATCTTCCTTTTCGAAGTGATTCCAATCATTCAAAAGCATCATGGCGAACAGCGCTCAACTGAAGTAATCTATTATCTATCGGCTTTAATATATCGGCCTCATTTTCTTATCGGATCGATAACGATAACATCAAAAATGACCATTTATCAGCCGATATCGATATGTGGTCGAAATATCGTGCCTCTACATCCAGTCAATTCCACGTACATTTACAAAATCAAGCCCCGCCCACATGTGTTCTTGTTCGAGAAGCCTTCAACCACCTTATTCCGACGCCCCATGGCGCTTTGCGCAAATTATGGGTGTGACTTCTGTTAAGCTGTAAACAATCAGTGAAAGGCTTGCTCTGCACAATAGGTTAAAAAGATGACATTAATCTACTCACCCTTCAACTATTGAACATTAAAGGGGTGGTAAAACACGATTTCACTTTTCTAACTTTAGCTAGTGTGAAATGTTGCTGTTTGAGCATAAACAACATCTGCAAAGTTACAACGCTCAAAGTTCAAAGCAAAGGGAGATATTCGCTTTTAAAGAAAAGGACTACAACAAACGGCTGGTAGTGACTACACGACATTCCTCCCGGGTTAGTGACATCAGCAACCCTAAAATCTACATAAACTCCGCCCTCGGGACACGCAGTCCATGTGGAGACGAGGAAAAGTTGTTGTATAAGAGTACATTTGTGACTCAGCTCAAACTTTAGCACACTTCTTTTCACATGCAATAAAAAGTCACTCTGTGTGCATCTCACAACAGTTCCTATAAGAGCGATTTATAGATTATCATGGCAGAATATGCTAATTGAAGATAGTTAACTCCACATCAGCAACATAAATTCATCAACTAACCATTCAGAGACGTCCTGTTGCATTCTACATGTTGTCACTTCTTCTTGAGTCTCTCCATCTTTGTCTGACTCTGTTTTAACATTAAAGGCAGAACAGTTTCTGTCATTTTAGTGTGTCTGCGTGAGGTAATCACAGCTGCTAACACACACGAGAGCTCTTGAAACCCCGCCCTCTGAGGCAGCACATTTGCATTTAAAGGGCCAGGAACAAAACGGTGCGTTTTTGCTAACCCTCAAAAAGGGTTCTGATAAGGCATATGTTATTTTATGTTGCCAGTATATTCAAATACGAGGCATCATCAATGAATTATTCTTTACATAAACTAATAAGGGAGATTACAGTTCAACCTAAACCCCACTGTACAGAACGTGTTCATGATTCAATAAATGTCTTTACCTTCAAACTCCAGAACACTCGTGATCATCTCCAAAACAGCTGAAGTTCGGGATAAACTTACAGACATATAAACAAGCAGGTTTTCATCAACCATAAGTCTTCTCATAGTTTATTGATCTCAGAAATCTCTCAAAAAGTGTTTATGAATTTTACCGTTATCACTGACGAGGTTCTTATGGTGAATACAGGAATATTTTGCCGCGCTTTGGAGGTCAACATCATTTCCGGTCGAATGCGCGCGCTATTCGTGTGTTCTCGAAGATAATCACTCACTCCTCGTGTCTGTATATGCGTGTAACGTTTTTAAATAAATTGTTCACCTACAATTGTACCCTCTTTTATGCTTTTATTTATTGTTTTGGGTTTTTTTTTTTGGAGCTTGACAGTATTTGTAAATTGCAAATACTGTCCTTGTTTGGGAAAGAACTATGTGAAGATTCAGCAATTTTCCATTTATTGAAGGCTAGCAAACTGTTAATTTTTTATATTTATCATATATATTTTTAATCTTAATCTATTCATATGTTTTTTTTTTATAATTATTGATGTTGATAGTATCAGATCCAGTCCAGCAGGTGTCGCTGCGTGTCGTCCGCCGTGTGACGCAGCAGTGAAGAAGTGTGTTACAGCATGTGGAGGAAGATCTGTCAGGTTGGTTTGGTTGTAATATTCCCATGAGTTCCAGTCTGGGTAAGAAAACAACATCGACGTCACTTGATATTACTGCGATGTTATGGTTTTGTTGTTTATTTCAGTTTGTGTGTGTGCTGCTGTCTCTCTGTGTGTGTGTGTGTGTGTGTGTGTGTGTGTGTGTGTGTGTGTGTGTGTGGGCGCGCGCGCGAGAGAGAGAGAGAGAGCGAGAGAGGGTGTGTGTGTGTGTGTGTGTGTGTGTGTGTGTTAGAGAGGGTGTGTGTGTGTTAGAGAGAGAGAGTGTGTGTGTGTGTGTGTGTGTGTGTAAGAGAGAGAGAGTGTGTGTGTGTGTATGAGAGAGAGAGAGAGAGTGTGTGTGTGTGTGTGTGTGTGTGTGTGTGTAAGAGAGAGAGAGTGTGTGTGTGTGTATGAGAGAGAGAGAGAGAGAGTGTGTGTGTGTGTGTGTGTGTGTGTGAGTGAGTGAGTGAATGTGTCTGTCTGTCAGAGAGAGAGAGAGAGTGTGTGTGTGTGTGTCAGAGAGAGAGAGAATGTGTGTGTGTGTGTGTGTGTGTAGGTAGACAAATGTTGAAGTATTTGCACTTTCTGTCTATGATTAACGGTATTTTCATCTTTACTTTATCCAACTGGTTCTTCTCAACTGGTTCTTCAAACAATCTCTGTTACTTTTATTTCCTATTATCACTGTAAAGCTGCTTTGAAGCAGTCCATATTGTTAAAAGCGCTGTATAAATGAAGGTGACTTGACTTGATTTGAATTGAGATTACAGCCGGGTTATTAGTAGGAATTACCCAACGATTTTAAAATATGACCCAACATTTTTGGGAAATAAGAAATAACCCAACAATGTGTGACCCAATATGTATAACCCAACAGTTGGGTTAAAAAATAACCCAACGTTTTTTTTACTGTCTTTCACAGAATCTGAGCTGTTGTTGTTATAGAGACGACAGCAGGAAAATTAGGCTGCTGTCACTTTAAGAGCTGCACGGATCCAATATACTGATACACACCTGTGAAAAACACAGAAAACAAAACAGAGTCTCTCGTGCTTGAATGGTTTAAAGTCATATTGAAATGCTCACAAAGGAATCGATAAGAGGAATCGAAATTAAAATTTTATAACAGGTATCCGATTCCTGACCTCAAGTATTCGATTTCAGAATTGGAATTGATTTTCGATTTCGAGTGAAGGTCTGTCACTGAAGCGGAGCTGTGTTCACCGTCAGGTTTCTGCGATGACTAACACGGAGGGTGTGAAGGTTCTGCCGGCGGATGCGTCGGACACACACACTCAGCGCTGTCGCATGGGCCCGGCTCTGATGTGCAGGTTAGGCCTGAGACTGGGTTCTCCGGTTCTGATCCGGGTTCTGCAGGGGGCGTGTGTGTGTACCGCATGGCCTCGACGGGACCTCGCGGACGGGTTCCTGCAGATCAGCACCCAGTGCTCCACACCGGACCTCGGCGGGCTCATCAACCCACATATCAAACCACTAAAGTGCCCTAAACTCACCAGTGTGAGCGTGAAAGTGTTCGTGCGAAATCTGAAACACAAGAGCGGATCCGTTCACGAGCTGCTCAAGGGGCTTTACGTGCACGAGGGTCACTTAGTGAATCTGGGTGTGGAAACCGAGATCAGGTTTGTTCTGGTTGAGACAGTGAACTCGGGCTCGCAGAAAGCGGGTTTGGTTACAGCTAAAACTCGCGTGGATGTCGTCGCGATACAATCCGTTAAACACATGGAGAGGCGGAAGGTTTCCGGATCAACTCTAGGTGGTGTTGAGGACGTTTACGCCTCGCTGAAAGAAATGATTACGTTTCCGTTGCGTTACCCGGTGGTTTTGCGGACTCTGGGTCTGTCGTGTCCACGAGGGCTTCTGCTAATCGGGCCGCCCGGCGTCGGGAAGACGCTTCTAGTACGCCACGTCGCGCAGGACATCGGAGCCGCGCTAGTGACCGTGAACGGGCCTGACGTCACGGGTTCTCGACCCGGAGAGAGTGAGGAGAACCTGCGGCGGGTGTTCGATCAGGCCCGGGCCGAGGCGGAGGAGGGTCCGTGTGTTCTGCTCATCGATGAGATCGACTCGCTGTGCCCGAGGAGAACGGAGACCAGTGGAGCGCCGGAGAACCGACTCGTCGCGCAGCTGCTAACGCTAATGGACGCCATCGGAAGTCGTGAGGGATTCGTGATCATCGGAGCCACTAACCAACCGGACGCTCTTGACCCAGCGCTCAGGAGACCCGGGAGGTTCGACAGAGAGGTACTTCTGATCACTCTTTAAAGGGATAGTTCACCCAAAAATGAAAATTCTGTCAGTAATTACTCCCCCTCATGTTGTTCAACCCCGTAAGACCTTCGTTCATCTTCGCAACACAAATTAAGATATTTTTGATTGAATCTGAGAGCTGGATCACTCCTCCATAGGCTTCTAAGGGATTGAAACTTGCCGCCCCGAAAAGTTATTAAAGACATCGTTAAAATAGTCCAAGCGATTTCAGTGGCTCAATCTTAAACTTATCAAGCGACGAGAATACTTTTTGTGCGCAAGACTCTGAAAACCTAACTGACACAGTAATTTTCATTTTAGGTGAATTATACACAACACATATTGTCACTATCAACAATACATATTGATGCATTTTTGTATTGCGATAGATTGTGACACAATATATTGTTACAGCCCTACACTTTAAGAGCCACCTAGTGCCAAGTATGCATAATTTGAGACTATGGTAATTACGACACGTCGTGAACACATCATCATGAGCGCTGGATGAGGTGTTGTACTATAGGAAACAACAACAAAAAGTGCTTTGAATTGCTGTCCTGTGCGTTTGAAATCCCCTTGTGGTGTTTATTGTTCTGGCGTGTCCCGCAGGTGATCATCGGCGTGCCCTCGCTGCTGCAGAGGCGCAGTATTCTGACGTGTGTGTGTCGAGAGATGCCGCTCTCCCCTGATGTGGATCTGAACGCGGTGGCTGAGATGACCTGTGGCTTCGTCGGGGCGGATCTGAGCGCGCTCAGTAGAGAGGCAGCGCTGCAGGCCATGAGGCACTCACAGGTACAATCACTGGTCTGCTGTTTTAACAATAAAAGCCTCTGATTTACTCCCTTGTAATGTGTGATGAGGTGTGATGAGTTGGGATGAGTCATGAGTGAGTTGTTGTGATTGTGATGAGTGAGTTGTTGTGATTGTGATAAGTTGTGATTGTAATGAGTCGTGATTAGTGAGTTGTGATTGTGATGAGTCATGATGAACGAGTCGTGATGAGTGAGTTGTTGTGATTGTGATGAGTTGTGATGAGTGAGTTGTTGTGATTGTGATAAGTTGTGATGAGTCATGAGTGAGTTGATGTGATTGTGATGAGTTGTGATGAGTCATGAGTGAGTTGTGATTGTGAATTGTGATGAGTCATGATGAATGAGTCGTGATGAGTGAGTTGTTGTGATTGTGATAAGTTGTGATGAGTCATGAGTGAGTTGATGTGATTGTGATGAGTTGTGATGAGTCATGAGTGAGTTGTTGTGAATGTGAATTGTGATGAGTCATGATGAATGAGTCGTGATGAGTGAGTTGTGATTGTGATGAGTTGTAATGAGTCGTGATGAGTGAGTTGTTATGAGTTGTGATTGTGATGAGTTGTAATGAGTCGTGATGGGTGAGTTGTTATGAGTTGTGATTGTGATGAGTTGTAATGAGTCGTGATGAGTGAGTTGTGATTGTGATGAGTTGTAATGAGTCGTGATGAGTGAGTTGTTATGAGTGAGTTGTGATTGTGATGAGTTGTAATGAGTCGTGATGAGTGAGGTGTGATGAGTCGTTATGAATGAGTTGTGATTGTGATAAGTTGTGATGAGTGAGTTGTTGTGATTGTGATGAGTCATGATGAATGAGTTGTGATGAGTTGTAATGAGTCATGATGAGTGAGTTGTGATTGTGATGAGTTGTAATGAGTCATGATGAGTGAGTTGTGATTGTGATGAGTCGTGATGAATGAGTCGTGATGAGTGAGTTGTGATTGTGATGAGTTGTAATGAGTCGTGATGAATGAGTTGCGATGTGTGATGAGTCGTGATGAATGAGTTGTTGTGATTGTGATGAGTTGTAATGAGTCGTGATGAGTGAGGTGTGATGAGTCGTTATGAATGAGTTGTGATTGTGATGAGTTGTGATGAGTCATGAGTGAGTTGTTGTGATTGTGTTGAGTTGTGATGAGTGAGTTGTGATTGTGATGAGTTGTGATGAGTCATGATGAATGAGTCGTGATGAGTGAGTTGTGATGTGTGATGAGTGAGTTGTGATTGTGATGAGTTGTAATGAGTCGTGATGAGTGAGTTGTGATTGTGATGAGTTGTAATGAGTCGTGAGGTGTGATGAGTCGTTATGAATGAGTTGTTGTGATTGTGATGAGTCGTGATGAATGAGTCGTGATGAGTGAGTTGTGATGTCAAGTCAAGTCAAATATATTTATATAGCGCTTTTCACAATACAGATTGTATCAAAGCTGCTTCACAGTATCAATCAAAACAACTTAACAATGTTTGTTTATTACTGGAAAAAAGACATCCAAGTTTGGTAGAGCTGATCAATGGTATGATTGGTTAATTAATTTGAATATGTGTTGAAAAAAATATTAATTTGAATATGTGATGTGTGATGAGTCGTGATGAATGAGTTGTTGTGATTGTGATGAGTTGTCGTGGTCGTTCAGGCGGGAGCGAGTGAGCCGGTGTCGATGCAGCACTTCATGCGAGCGCTGCGTCACGTGCAGCCGTCGTGTTTGAGGAGCAGTATCGGAGCGACTGACTTCAAACCCATCAGCTGGGAGGAGATCGGAGGGCTAGAGGACGTGAAGCTCAAACTCAAACAGGTACAAGAGTTCACTTGGTTACTGGCAGCCAATAGAGAGTATGCACCGACGTCACTTTCCCGCGGGAACACACTCCCTCAGCCGGCCGGAGTGGCAGAAGAGCTGCTGAGTGACTGGATTTAACAGAGGAAACTGCGAAAACACGACTAAAACGTTGGACTTGATATAGTGTTCCTTAAAACTTATGAAAGATCCAGTGATCATGGATATTGACATGCAGCAGGAATCGTGTTTCCTGACATCTATATGAGCCTGATTTCGACGCCGGGGAAATACATAAAGCAAATTTACCTGTGAACGCTTTATATAAATACAATATAGGTCTAAATCCATGTGATCACTTATATCAATGTTATATATAACATCAAATCTTCCAGCCTTAAAATTTGTACAGTTTTTGTCAGTGTTTATTTATAAACATCCAATTATCCAGAATACACAATGGTAAATATTTAATTGATGAGTTGTCAATACAATATATAGCGTATGATTTTACCCCGTATTTCAGCATATTGACACACAATGAAAACTGCAAATCCAGCTTTCTCTGCCTGGAGTCGTTGTTTCTGTGAATTGCAACGATCAATTGCTTCTCTGTTCTGCAGCTTTCATCAGTCTGTAAAAATACACCTCAGATTTATTGTCAAATCTATTTATACAGTCAATCTCAAAGCTCTTTCCGGTTTTAAATGCGTTTTGTGTTTTTCGCGGCTGAAAACAAATGCTGCCGTTCAGTGTGTGTAACAGCCGACGGTGACGTACACACACACACTACGCCACACTATAGACCAGGGATGGGCAACTCCGGTCCTCGAGGGCCACTGTCCTGCAGAGTTTAGCTCCAACCCTAATTAAACACACCTGAACAAGCTAATCAATGTTTTCAGGATTACAAAAAAATAATTTTTGTCAGGGTTGGAGCTAAACTCTGCAGGACAGTGGCCCTCGAGGAATGGAGTTGGCCATCCCTGCTATAGACCGTATGTAGCCCCGCCCCTTTTCAGTGCGGCACTCGTCTTTTGTCTTCCGGTTTGTATTTCCACTGCGATCTTACGTATTTATGAATGAACGGCTCGTTTTAAAGAAACTTCCCGGTCTAGTACTGACATTTGTTAAGACATCTGCTTTAAACCTTACAATGCTCGTGATAACTTTCGTTTACTCTACAAGTAAATCCACTTCACCAGCTAATTACTCCTTGACAGCAATGCCATAGAAAATGCCATAAAAACAGAAGTTCAAAGACAATATTCTAAAGATGGCTGCGCTTTTGTTTCTCTGGCGCATAAGGTCTATAAAGGAAGAGTTCAGTTCTTCTGTTTAATGACATGACGCTTGTGTTCAGAGTATCGAGTGGCCCATGAGGTTTCCAGAAGCACTGGTGCGGATGGGTGTTTCTCGGCCCAGAGGAGTGTTGCTGTACGGGCCCCCCGGGTGTGCGAAGACCTCGCTGGTGAAGGCAGCCGCCTCTTCATCACACTGCACCTTCTTCTCCATCAGCGGAGCACAGCTGTTCTCTCCTTACGTGGGAGACTCAGAGAAAACACTCGCACAGGTCTGACATCACACACTTAAAGGGATAGTTCACCCAAAAATAAAAATTAGTCCATGATTTACTCACCCTGAAGTCATCCTAGGTGTATATGACTTTCTACTTTCAGACGAATACAATCAGAGTTATATTAATAAACACCCTGGCTCTTCCGAGCTTTATAATGGCAGTGAATTGCAACCATCAGTTTGAAGCTCATAAAAGTGCATCTATCCGTGATAAAAGTGCATCTATCCGTGATAAAAGTGCATCTATCCATGATAAAAGTGCATCTATCCGTGATAAAAGTGCATCTATCATGATAAAAGTGCATCTATCGTGATAAAAGTGCATCTATCCGTGATAAAAGTGCATCTATCCGTGATAAAAGTGCATCTGTCTGTGATAAAAGTGCATCTATCATTATAAAACTGCATCTATCCATGATAAAAGTGCATCTATCAGTGATAAAAGTGCATCTATCAGTGATAAAAGTGCATCTATCCGTGATAAAAGTGCATCTATCATTATAAAAGTGCATCTATCAGTGATAAAAGTGCATCTATCCATGGTAAAAGTGCATCTATCCATGATAAAAGTGCATCTATCATTATAAAAGTGCATCTATCCATGATAAAAGTGCATCTATCAGTGATAAAAGTGCATCTATCCGTGATAAAAGTGCATCTATCCGTGATAAAAGTGCATCTATCATTATAAAAGTGCATCTATCCATGATAAAAGTGCATCTATCAGTGATAAAAGTGCATCTATCCATGATAAAAGTGCATCTATCAGTGATAAAAGTGCATCTATCCGTGATAAAAGTGCATCTATCCGTGATAAAAGTGCATCTATCCGTGATAAAAGTGCATCTATCATTATAAAAGTGCATCTATCCATGATAAAAGTGCATCTATCAGTGATAAAAGTGCATCTATCCATGGTAAAAGTGCATCTATCCATGATAAAAGTGCATCTATCATTATAAAACTGCATCTATCCATGATAAAAGTGCATCTATCCATGATAAAAGTGCATCTATCCGTGATAAAAGTGTATCTATCCGTGATAAAAGTGCATCTATCCGTGATAAAAGTGCATCTTTCATTATAAAACTGCATCTATCATTATAAAACTGCATCTATCATTATAAAAGTGCATCTATCCGTGATAAAAGTGCATCTATCCATGATAAAAGTGCATCTATCCGTGATAAAAGTGCATCTCTCGTGATAAAAGTGCATCTATCCGTGATAAAAGTGCATCTATCCGTGATAAAAGTGCATCTATCCGTGATAAAAGTGCATCTATCATTATAAAACTGCATCTATCTGTGATAAAAGTGCATCTATCCGTGATAAAAGTGCATCTATCCGTGATAAAAGTGCATCTATCATTATAAAACTGCATCTATCTGTGATAAAAGTGCATCTATCCGTGATAAAAGTGCATCTATCATTATAAAAGTGCATCTATCCGTGATAAAAGTGCATCTATCATTATAAAACTGCATCTATCTGTGATAAAAGTGCATCTATCCGTGATAAAAGTGCATCTATCATGATAAAAGTGCATCTATCCATGATAAAAGTGCATCTATTCGTGATAAAAGTGCATCTATCCGTGATAAAAGTGCATCTATCTGTGATAAAAGTGCATCTATCATTATAAAAGTGCATCTATCCGTGATATAAGTGCATCTATCCGTGATAAAAGTGCATCTATCCGTGATAAAAGTGCATCTATCCGTGATAAAAGTGCATCTATCATTATAAAAGTGCATCTATCCATGATAAAAGTGCATCTATCAGTGATAAAAGTGCATCTATCCATGGTAAAAGTGCATCTATCCATGATAAAAGTGCATCTATCATTATAAAACTGCATCTATCCATGATAAAAGTGCATCTATCCATGGTAAAAGTGCATCTATCCATGATAAAAGTGCATCTATCATGATAAAAGTGCATCTATCCATGATAAAAGTGCATCTATCATTATAAAACTGCATCTATCCGTGATAAAAGTGCATCTATCAGTGATAAAAGTGCATCTATCAGTGATAAAAGTGCATCTATCCGTGATAAAAGTGCATCTATCCGTGATAAAAGTGCATCTATCCGTGATAAGTGCATCTATCCATGATAAAAGTGCATCTATCCATGATAAAAGTGCATCTATCAGTGATAAAAGTGCATCTATCCGTGATAAAAGTGCATCTATCCGTGATAAAAGTGCATCTATCATTATAAAACTGCATCTATCCATGATAAAAGTGCATCTATCATTATAAAAGTGCATCTATCCATGATAAAAGTGCATCTATCCATGGTAAAAGTGCATCTATCCATGATAAAAGTGCATCTATCATGATAAAAGTGCATCTATCCATGCTAAAAGTGCATCTATCATTGTAAAACTGCATCTATCCATGATAAAAGTGCATCTATCAGTGATAAAAGTGCATCGATCATAAAAGTGCATCGATCATAAAAGTGCATCTATCAGTGATAAAAGTGCATCTATCCATGATAAAAGTGCATCTATCTGTGATAAAAGTGCATCTATCCGTGATAAAAGTGCATCTATCCGTGATAAAAGTGCATCTATCCGTGATAAAAGTGCATCTATCCGTGATAAAAGTGCATCTATCATTATAAAACTGCATTTATCCATGATAAAAGTGCATCTATCATTATAAAAGTTTATCTATCCATGATAAAAGTGCATCTATCCGTGATAAAAGTGCATCTATCATTATAAAACTGCATCTATCCATGATAAAAGTGCATCTATCCGTGACAAAAGTGCATCTATCCATGATAAAAGTGCATCTATCCGTGATAAAATGCATCTCTCCGTGATAAAAGTGCATCTATCGTGATAAAAGTGCATCTATCATTATAAAAGTGCATCTATGCATGATAAAAGTGCATCTGTCCGTGATAAAAGTGCATCTATCCGTGATAAAAGTGCATCTATCCGTGATAAAAGTGCATCTGTCCGTGATAAAAGTGCATCTATCATTATAAAAGTGCATCTATGCATGATAAAAGTGCATCTATCCGTGATAAAAGTGCATCTATCCGTGATAAAAGTGCATCTATCCGTGATAAAAGTGCATCTATCATTATAAAACTGCATCTATCTGTGATAAAAGTGCATCTATCCGTGATAAAAGTGCATCTATCCGTGATAAAAGTGCATCTATCCGTGATAAAAGTGCATCTATCCGTGATAAAAGTGCATCTATCCGTGATAAAAGTGCATCTATCCGTGATAAAAGTGCATCTATGCATGATAAAAGTGCATCTATCCGTGATAAAAGTGCATCTATCAGTGATAAAAGTGCATCTGTCCGTGATAAAAGTGCATCTATCCGTGATAAAAGTGCATCTATCATTATAAAACTGCATCTATCCATGATAAAAGTGCATCTATCCATGATAAAAGTGCATCTATCCATGATAAAAGTGCATCTATCCGTGATAAAAGGGCATCTCTCCGTGATAAAAGTGCATCTATCATTATAAAAGTGCCTCTATCCGTGATAAAAGTGCATCTATCATTATAAAACTGCATCTATCTGTGATAAAAGTGCATCTATCCGTGATAAAAGTGCATCTATCATTATAAAAGTGCATCTATCCGTGATAAAAGTGCATCTATCATTATAAAACTGCATCTATCTGTGATAAAAGTGCATCTATCCGTGATAAAAGTGCATCTATCCGTGATAAAAGTGCATCTATCATTATAAAAGTGCATCTATGCATGATAAAAGTGCATCTATCTGTGATAAAAGTGCATCTATCCGTGATAAAAGTGCATCTATCGTGATAAAAGTGCATCTATCATTATAAAAGTGCATCTATGCATGATAAAAGTGCATCTATCCGTGATAAAAGTGCATCTATCCGTGATAAAAGTGCATCTATCGTGATAAAAGTGCATCTATCATTATAAAAGTGCATCTATGCATGATAAAAGTGCATCTATCCGTGATAAAAGTGCATCTATCCGTGATAAAAGTGTATCTATCCGTGATAAAAGTGCATCTATCCGTGATAAAAGTGCATCTTTCATTATAAAACTGCATCTATCATTATAAAACTGCATCTATCATTATAAAAGTGCATCTATCCATGATAAAAGTGCATCTATCCATGATAAAAGTGCATCTATCCGTGATAAAAGTGCATCTCTCGTGATAAAAGTGCATCTATCCGTGATAAAAGTGCATCTATCCGTGATAAAAGTGCATCTATCCGTGATAAAAGTGCATCTATCATTATAAAACTGCATCTATCTGTGATAAAAGTGCATCTATCCGTGATAAAAGTGCATCTATCATTATAAAAGTGCATCTATCCGTGATAAAAGTGCATCTATCATTATAAAACTGCATCTATCTGTGATAAAAGTGCATCTATCCGTGATAAAAGTGCATCTATCATGATAAAAGTGCATCTATCCATGATAAAAGTGCATCTATCCGTGATAAAAGTGCATCTATCCGTGATAAAAGTGCATCTATCTGTGATAAAAGTGCATCTATCATTATAAAAGTGCATCTATCCGTGATAAAAGTGCATCTATCCGTGATAAAAGTGCATCTATCCGTGATAAAAGTGCATCTATCCGTGATAAAAGTGCATCTATCATTATAAAAGTGCATCTATCCATGATAAAAGTGCATCTATCAGTGATAAAAGTGCATCTATCCATGGTAAAAGTGCATCTATCCATGATAAAAGTGCATCTATCATGATAAAAGTGCATCTATCCATGATAAAAGTGCATCTATCATTATAAAACTGCATCTATCCGTGATAAAAGTGCATCTATCAGTGATAAAAGTGCATCTATCAGTGATAAAAGTGCATCTATCAGTGATAAAAGTGCATCTATCCGTGATAAAAGTGCATCTATCCGTGATAAAAGTGCATCTATCCGTGATAAGTGCATCTATCCATGATAAAAGTGCATCTATCCATGATAAAAGTGCATCTATCAGTGATAAAAGTGCATCTATCCGTGATAAAAGTGCATCTATCCGTGATAAAAGTGCATCTATCATTATAAAACTGCATCTATCATTATAAAACTGCATCTATCCATGATAAAAGTGCATCTATCCATGGTAAAAGTGCATCTATCCATGATAAAAGTGCATCTATCATGATAAAAGTGCATCTATCATGATAAAAGTGCATCTATCCATGATAAAAGTGCATCTATCATTATAAAACTGCATCTATCCGTGATAAAAGTGCATCTATCAGTGATAAAAGTGCATCTATCAGTGATAAAAGTGCATCTATCCGTGATAAAAGTGCATCTATCCGTGATAAAAGTGCATCTATCCGTGATAAGTGCATCTATCCATGATAAAAGTGCATCTATCAGTGATAAAAGTGCATCTATCCGTGATAAAAGTGCATCTATCCGTGATAAAAGTGCATCTATCATTATAAAACTGCATCTATCCATGATAAAAGTGCATCTATCATTATAAAAGTGCATCTATCCATGATAAAAGTGCATCTATCCATGATAAAAGTGCATCTATCATGATAAAAGTGCATCTATCCATGCTAAAAGTGCATCTGTCATTATAAAACTGCATCTATCCATGATAAAAGTGCATCTATCAGTGATAAAAGTGCATCGATCATAAAAGTGCATCGATCATAAAAGTGCATCTATCAGTGATAAAAGTGCATCTATCCATGATAAAAGTGCATCTATCCGTGATAAAAGTGCATCTATCCGTGATAAAAGTGCATCTATCCGTGATAAAAGTGCATCTATCCGTGATAAAAGTGCATCTATCCGTGATAAAAGTGCATCTATCATTATAAAACTGCATTTATCCATGATAAAATTGCATCTATCATTATAAAAGTTTATCTATCCATGATAAAAGTGCATCTATACGTGATAAAAGTGCATCTATCATTATAAAACTGCATCTATCCATGATAAAAGTGCATCTATCCGTGATAAAAGTGCATCTATCCATGATAAAAGTGCATCTATCCATGATAAAAGTGCATCTATCCGTGATAAAATGCATCTCTCCGTGATAAAAGTGCATCTATCGTGATAAAAGTGCATCTATCATTATAAAAGTGCATCTATGCATGATAAAAGTGCATCTGTCCGTGATAAAAGTGCATCTATCCGTGATAAAAGTGCATCTATCCGTGATAAAAGTGCATCTGTCCGTGATAAAAGTGCATCTATCATTATAAAAGTGCATCTATGCATGATAAAAGTGCATCTGTCCGTGATAAAAGTGCATCTATCCGTGATAAAAGTGCATCTATCCGTGATAAAAGTGCATCTGTCCGTGATAAAAGTGCATCTATCCGTGATAAAAGTGCATCTATCCGTGATAAAAGTGCATCTATCATTATAAAACTGCATCTCTCAGTGATAAAAGTGCATCTATCCGTGATAAAAGTGCATCTGTCCGTGATAAAAGTGCATCTATCCGTGATAAAAGTGCATCTATCCGTGATAAAAGTGCATCTGTCCGTGATAAAAGTGCATCTATCCGTGATAAAAGTGCATCTATCCGTGATAAAAGTGCATCTGTCCGTGATAAAAGTGCATCTATCCGTGATAAAAGTGCATCTCTCCGTGATAAAAGTGCATCTATCATTATAAAAGTGCATCTATCCGTGATAAAAGTGCATCTATCTGTGATAAAAGTGCATCTATCCGTGATAAAAGTGCATCTATCCGTGATAAAAGTGCATCTATCCGTGATAAAAGTGCATCTATCATTATAAAACTGCATCTATCTGTGATAAAAGTGCATCTATCTGTGATAAAAGTGCATCTATCCGTGATAAAAGTGCATCTATCCGTGATAAAAGTGCATCTATCCGTGATAAAAGTGCATCTATCCGTGATAAAAGTGCATCTATCATTATAAAAGTGCATCTATGCATGATAAAAGTGCATCTATCCGTGATAAAAGTGCATCTATCAGTGATAAAAGTGCATCTGTCCGTGATAAAAGTGCATCTATCCGTGATAAAAGTGCATCTATCCGTGATAAAAGTGCATCTATCATTATAAAACTGCATCTATCCATGATAAAAGTGCATCTATCCATGATAAAAGTGCATCTATCCATGATAAAAGTGCATCTATCCGTGATAAAAGGGCATCTCTCCGTGATAAAAGTGCATCTATCATTATAAAAGTGCCTCTATCCGTGATAAAAGTGCATCTATCATTATAAAACTGCATCTATCTGTGATAAAAGTGCATCTATCCGTGATAAAAGTGCATCTATCATTATAAAAGTGCATCTATCCGTGATAAAAGTGCATCTATCATTATAAAACTGCATCTATCTGTGATAAAAGTGCATCTATCCGTGATAAAAGTGCATCTATCCGTGATAAAAGTGCATCTATCATTATAAAAGTGCATCTATGCATGATAAAAGTGCATCTATCTGTGATAAAAGTGCATCTATCCGTGATAAAAGTGCATCTATCGTGATAAAAGTGCATCTATCATTCTAAAAGTGCATCTATGCATGATAAAAGTGCATCTATCCGTGATAAAAGTGCATCTATCCGTGATAAAAGTGCATCTATCCGTGATAAAAGTGCATCTATCCGTGATAAAAGTGCATCTATCATTATAAAACTGCATCTATCCATGATAAAAGTGCATCTATCCATGATAAAAGTGCATCTATCCATGATAAAAGTGCATCTATCCGTGATAAAAGGGCATCTCTCCGTGATAAAAGTGCATCTATCATTATAAAAGTGCCTCTATCCGTGATAAAAGTGCATCTATCATTATAAAACTGCATCTATCTGTGATAAAAGTGCATCTATCCGTGATAAAAGTGCATCTATCATTATAAAAGTGCATCTATCCGTGATAAAAGTGCATCTATCATTATAAAACTGCATCTATCTGTGATAAAAGTGCATCTATCCGTGATAAAAGTGCATCTATCCGTGATAAAAGTGCATCTATCATTATAAAAGTGCATCTATGCATGATAAAAGTGCATCTATCTGTGATAAAAGTGCATCTATCCGTGATAAAAGTGCATCTATCGTGATAAAAGTGCATCTATCATTCTAAAAGTGCATCTATGCATGATAAAAGTGCATCTATCCGTGATAAAAGTGCATCTATCCGTGATAAAAGTGCATCTATCCGTGATAAAAGTGCATCTATCCGTGATAAAAGTGCATCTATCGTGATAAAAGTGCATCTATCATTATAAAAGTGCATCTATGCATGATAAAAGTGCATCTATCCGTGATAAAAGTGCATCTATCCGTGATAAAAATGTATCTATCCGTGATAAAAGTGCATCTATCCGTGATAAAAGTGCATCTATCATTATAAAACTGCATCTATCATTATAAAAGTGCATCTATCATTATAAAAGTGCATCTATCCGTGATAAAAGTGCATCTATCCATGATAAAAGTGCATCTATCCGTGATAAAAGTGCATCTCTCGTGATAAAAGTGCATCTATCCGTGATAAAAGTGCATCTATCCGTGATAAAAGTGCATCTATTCGTGATAAAAGTGCATCTATCATTATAAAACTGCATCTATCTGTGATAAAACTGCATCTATCCGTGATAAAAGTGCATCTATCCGTGATAAAAGTGCATCTATCATTATAAAAGTGCATCTATGCATGATAAAAGTGCATCTATCCGTGATAAAAGTGCATCTATCCGTGATAAAAGTGCATCTATCATTATAAAACTGCATCTATCTGTGATAAAAGTGCATCTATCCGTGATAAAAGTGCATCTATCGTGATAAAAGTGCATCTATCATTATAAAAGTGCATCTATGCATGATAAAAGTGCATCTATCCATGATAAAAGTGCATCTATCAGTGATAAAAGTGCATCTATCCGTGATAAAAGTGCATCTATCCGTGATAAAAGTGCATCTATCATTATAAAACTGCATCTATCTGTGATAAAAGTGCATCTATCCGTGATAAAAGTGCATCTATCGTGATAAAAGTGCATCTATCATTATAAAAGTGCATCTATGCATGATAAAAGTGCATCTATCCATGGTAAAAGTGCATCTATCCATGATAAAAGTGCATCTATCATGATAAAAGTGCATCTATCCGTGATAAAAGTGCATCTATCCGTGATAAAAGTGCATCTATCATTATAAAAGTGCATCTATGCATGATAAAAGTGCATCTATCTGTGATAAAAGTGCATCTATCCGTGATAAAAGTGCATCTATCGTGATAAAAGTGCATCTATCATTATAAAAGTGCATCTATGCGTGATAAAAGTGCATCTATCCGTGATAAAAGTGCATCTATCCGTGATAAAAGTGCATCTATCATTATAAAAGTGCATCTATGCATGATAAAAGTGCATCTATCTGTGATAAAAGTGCATCTATCCGTGATAAAAGTGCATCTATCGTGATAAAAGTGCATCTATCATTATAAAAGTGCATCTATGCGTGATAAAAGTGCATCTATCCGTGATAAAAGTGCATCTATCGTGATAAAAGTGCATCTATCATTATAAAAGTGCATCTATCCGTGATAAAAGTGCATCTATCCGTGATAAAAGTGTATCTATCCGTGATAAAAGTGCATCTATCCGTGATAAAAGTGCATCTATCATTATAAAACTGCATCTATCATTATAAAACTGCATCTATCATTATAAAACTGCATCTATCATTATAAAAGTGCATCTATCCGTGATAAAAGTGCATCTATCCGTGATAAAAGGGCATCTATCCGTGATAAAAGTGCATCTATCCGTGATAAAAGTGCATCTATCATTATAAAACTGCATCTATCTGTGATAAAAGTGCATCTATCCGTGATAAAAGTGCATCTATCCGTGATAAAAGTGCATCTATCATTATAAAAGTGCATCTATGCATGATAAAAGTGCATCTATCCGTGATAAAAGTGCATCTATCCGTGATAAAAGTGCATCTATCATTATAAAACTGCATCTATCTGTGATAAAAGTGCATCTATCCGTGATAAAAGTGCATCTATCGTGATAAAAGTGCATCTATCATTATAAAAGTGCATCTATGCATGATAAAAGTGCATCTATCCATGATAAAAGTGCATCTATCAGTGATAAAAGTGCATCTATCCGTGATAAAAGTGCATCTATCCGTGATAAAAGTGCATCTATCCGTGATAAAAGTGCATCTATCATTATAAAACTGCATCTATCTGTGATAAAAGTGCATCTATCCGTGATAAAAGTGCATCTATCGTGATAAAAGTGCATCTATCGTGATAAAAGTGCATCTATCATTATAAAAGTGCATCTATGCATGATAAAAGTGCATCTATCCGTGATAAAAGTGCATCTATCCGTGATAAAAGTGCATCTATCCGTGATAAAAGTGCATCTATCATTATAAAAGTGCATCTATGCATGATAAAAGTGCATCTATCCGTGATAAAAGTGCATCTATCCGTGATAAAAGTGCATCTATCCGTGATAAAAGTGCATCTATCCGTGATAAAAGTGCATCTATCCGTGATAAAAGTGCATCTATCCGTGATAAAAGTGCATCTATCATGATAAAAGTGCATCTATCATTATAAAACGGCATCTATCCAAGATAAAAGTGCATCTATGAGTGATAAAAGTGCATCTATCCATGGTAAAAGTGCATCTATCCATGATAAAAGTGCATCTATCATGATAAAAGTGCATCTATCATTATAAAACTGCATCTATCCATGATGAAAGTGCATCTATCAGTGATAAAAGTGCATCTATCCATGATAAAAGTGCATCTATCATTATAAAAGTGCATCTATTCATGATAAAAGTGCATTTTATGATGGATAGATGCACTTTTATGAGCTTCAAACTGATGGTTGCAATTCACTGCCATTTATAAAGCTCGGAAGCGTCTGTGTTTATTAATATAACTCGTCTGAAAGAAGACAGTCATATACACCTAGGATGACTTGAGGATGAGTAAATCATGGACTAATTTTGATTTTAAAGTGAATTACTCCTTTAACACTGAGTTGATTTCAGCGACTCGTCGTCTTTAAGAGTGATGTTCTGGATGTTTCTCTCGGTCTGTCTGCAGTTGTTTGCTCAAGCGCGTGCGTGTGCGCCATCCATCGTGTTCCTGGACGAGATCGACAGTATGGTGGGCTCTCGAGCGGACAGCGCTTCGTCTCACAGCGTTCAGTCGCAGGTTCTGTCGGTTCTGCTGACCGAGCTGGACGGCGTGGGGTTTCGGACCGTGGAGAGGCGGGGCGAGGGAAGAAAGATCGCTCAGATAGAGGGAGGAGAGCAGGAGGAAACCAGAACACATCAGGTCAGAGATGCTCTTTATCCACTACTGAGCTGAAGTACACGAGTCCTTTTACACCCTCATCCTTCCCTCGTGTTCTCGAACAAATCTTTCTCTCGCGGGTCGAAATTAGCCGAAGCCCTAAAATTATACTTACTTTTTTTAATGTTAAGAAAGCTTCCTTTTTTTTTCATTTTGTTATTTTTTTCTATTTTTAATGCAATTTTTTGGGAGATTTTTTAATTTGATATTTTATTTATCTTTAAAATTACTAGATTTGATTAATAACAGAGTAATTTAAGCACATTCCTCACATTCTTTCAACTTAAATTCAGAATAACTCACAATTTCATGCATAACCCTTTTAATTCACTGTGATTAACTGACTTACTGTGAATTTGTATATGTACAAACTTAGACTGTCACCTCTGATAACAGATCACTCTAAATTGTAATATTTTTTGTAAAGCTGCTTTGAAAATGAGTATTGTGAAAAGAGCTTTACAAATAAATGTGAATTGAATTGAAAATGAGCTGTTCCGCTGGGTCCTAAAGTCAGTTTCTTCAGAGTGAATTCAGACACACATGTAGACATTATAAAGTAATTTTTTGGTAAAGTTTTAGCATTTTTAGTTTGAATTTTGAGCATGTTTAGGTTTTTCTATGTGTACTGAAGCATTCCTCACATTCCATTCATTCCTAATGGAGTCAAATTGACTCGAGAGGGAAGGATTTGTTACTTTTTTAAATTTCAACCACAAAACTCTTCGAATCTATTACATTTTCTCTGTGTGTATTCGTGGTTCATGTGCGACAAAAGTCCTAGGGTCGGACCCCTCTGATGAACTTTTTTTTTTTAGATAACAAATGAGTTTCAAGTGATGTTAACACTGCGTGTGTGTGTGTGTGTGTGTGAGATTTCAGATGGAACTCCAGGAAGTGTGTAATAAGGATGTTTTGATTGTGGCTGCCACTAATAGAGCAGAGGTTCTGGACAGCGCTTTGCTCAGACCCGGCCGACTCGACCAGATTATATACGTGCCGCCGCCAGACCGAGAGGTGAGACAGTCCTAGCATCAGACACACACACTTCACTGCGTTAAAGTCACCTTCAAATCTTCATAAAATTTCATGATGTCTGTGCTCTTCGTGTTTTAAGTTTTTTTTTTTTTTTTATTACGAATTTCCTCTAGTGGAAGCGTTTGGTACTGCAGCCGAACACACACTCACTGAACGCTCATTTACTGAGATATCAGCCTCACATTTGGAGCACAACTTGTTTAGATTTATGGCTTTGGTGTTCTTGCAGTTTTAGAGTAAAACATGATTTTGAAAATATATATTTCATATAAAAATGAATATTGTTTTTTTTTTTTTACTTTTTAGCAATAATCTGGCAAGTGTCGTCTTTGAAAAGAGATCAAACTTCAATCTGTGCTTTAAAGCATTCAAAATTTATCATAGTTTAAGTTGGAAATTTAATTTTAAGGTCAATACTCTAAAAGTGAATAAATGGATTATAAATACACGAAAATATATTTTAGTACCATAAAATCCCTAATCCATAAAAAACATAAAATCCCCTAAAAAACATTATCAAACTAAAATATAGTACATTAATTTCATTGACAAAAACGACACGTGAAGACCACCAGAGGGTTGCGCTGCTGTTTTCTTCCCAATTGTGACGTTTATGCAAGTGAACCAGAACAAGGGCGGGGCTTGATTTTCCATGCGGATTTGATTGGCTGATGGTGATTATAGAACTGATGTTGATTTCTCTGCTGTCTCGTGATCAGGGGCGTCTGGCCGTGCTGAACGTCTGCACTAAACGTGTCCCTCTTCATCAGGACGTGTGTTTGCAGGATCTGGCTGATCAGACGGAGCTCTTCTCTGGAGCCGATCTAGAAAACCTGTGCAAAGAGGTGAATCTCACACTCCCCGTTAGGATTCACTCGCTTTCCTTCTGTCCTGTAAGTCTGAGCTCGTGTGTTCCAGGCGGCTCTCCTGGCGCTGCGTGAGGATGGACTCGATGTTCCCTGCGTGAGGCACAAGTACTTTATGGCGGCGCTTCGGATTTTGAGTCCATCGCTGAGTCCTGAGCAACTTCAGCAGAACTTACACTCATGTCTCTAACAATAAAAATGTTTGTAGTTTGTATACAAAATGTCATGTTTTCCAGTTTTTAATCTTAATTTTCGAAGTAAAGTGTGTTTTTACAACTTGCCAAAATAGGAAAAAAGAGATTGATAACGGCAGTCAGATGAGAGAAATGTGTCATTTTTGCCGTCACTCACTGCAAAAATAACTTGTTTTTGGGGAATTTTATGCAAAGGTAATATAATACATTATTACAGTATTATAAATGGACATACAGTACATTTACAAAAAACATTTTTTATATCTGCCAGCTCAGTTATGATTGTTATGATATGACCATGATGGTTACTGTGATCAGTGAGAGTGACGTGTTTCAGGTCGATGAGGAAGTGCTATAGATTGAGAGTAGAAGGACTCTGAATGAAATGCATGTTTTAAACAGATGTTGTTTGTGGGTTCTACATCTGTACAAAAACAGGCACAGTCAGTAAATGGGTTCATAAGTGCTTTAGTTTAAAAAAAAATGATAGTAGTAATTACAGGATATGGGTTTGTTTAGAATCTATTTACATTATACTAATTCCTAATTCTTAGATTCCTAATCCCGTAATTCTGTCACAGAGCAGTTGTTCCTGTATTGCTGGGAGAGCACAGCACACTACTCTCACTACTCAACCTCACTGCACACTACTCAACCTCACTGCACACCAGGGTGGGAATTATGTCATTTTAGGGGCAAGGCCATTTGGCCTCCACCTTTTCTTTTTTGGGGGGGCACCAAGGCCATATGACAGGGCACAAAGGCCACTGAGTACAATTCGATGGTTTTCCCATTCAGATTGATAACATAACATGGTAATTCCCTGTGCATCATGGTGAGCCTGACTGGCCTTACTGCAATGGATTCAGAGAAATCAAATTGTGCAATTTACAAAAACACAATTGCATCGGGAAATGCACATGTGCTGGTCTGCAATGTATTGTCTATGGAGGCCTATACGATTGTACAAATAAGAAAATGAATGAACTGTTTCTGAAACAGATACAGTTCATGAACCCTTTGTACTAAAAGCACTAGTATGATCTCATTTGAAAGCTGACACCTGGTAGTTTATTGTAAATGTAGAATTAATTATTGTCATAATGAAAAAAATAGTTATAAATAGATTTTAAAAAATAAAGTTATGAGAATTTTTTTTTTATGAAACATCTTCATGAAAATAAAATTGAAGTTGGCATTGTATCAATCTAGAAATGCACTGCAGCTAAAGCCACGTCTGACCATGTTATACTTAAAATCTGAAGACGATATGTCTAAAACTCTGTATTTAGGGAAATGTTTTTCAAGATCATGTCATATGACTATTTATTAGTTTAGCACACCATCAATACACTACAATTTATGAGATTAAAACCATGTTTGTGCTCCAAACTCACTTTATAACTCAAGTCGAGTGTTCTAAATAACCTTCTGTGATCTGATTTGGCTTCAGATAAAAAAGAAAATCAGACAGAAAGTATAATATTTTATGTATAATGCAAAGATGATAAAGTCTATCGATTAGCATAAAATTATACATATAATCTATTATTATGAAAATGCCTGACATGGCTCGAAGAACACAGGTAAGTCAAATATCATTTAAAAAAATGTTTATTGTCTTCAAAACGATATAATCTGCATGTTACAGCGATCTGTTAGCTCTGTTTGTGGTCGGGGATTTGGGATTTCCTGCATTGTCGAACGCTCTTCTTCATGTGTTTCAAATATGGACTATAATGTTCATTAGAGCGCCCTCAGGCTGCTGGTATGAATTGAAAACACAGCACATCAGTATACAGCGCTCATAATGATTACATCGGCGCATTGGCGCTTTATACATGGAACTTGGACAGGGCCAGGGCACACAGGCCACTGTGGCCGTACAATGACTTTTTTTTCACGGGGCATGAAGGCCAAAGTGTAGGAAAACGGTGGCCGCGGTATAATTCCCACGCTGCTGCACACTACTCAACAGCACACTACTCAACCTCACTGCACACTACTCACACTACTCAACCAGACAGCACACTACTCAACCTGACAGCACACTACTCACACTACTCAACCAGACAGTACACTACTCACACTACTCAACATCACAGCACATTACTCACTGCACACTACTCAGCACACTACTCCACCTCACTGCACACTATTCGCACTACTCAACCTCACAGCACACTACTCACACTACTCAACATCACAGCACATTACTCACTGCACACTACTCAGCACACTACTCCACCTCACTGCACACTATTCGCACTACTCAACCTCACAGCACACTACTCACACTACTCAACATCACAGCACACTACTCAACCAGACAGCACACTACTCGCACTACTCAACCAGACAGCACCCTACTCGCACTACTCAACCAGACAGCACCCTACTCACACTACTCAACCAGACAGCACCCTACTCGCACTACTCAACCAGACAGCACCCTACTCGCACTACTCAACCAGACAGCACACTACTCACACTACTCAACCAGACAGCACACTACTCACACTACTCAACCAGACAGCACACCACTCAACCAGACAGCGCACTACTCAACCTGACAGCACCCTACTCACACTACTCAACCAGACAGCACCCTACTCGCACTACTCAACCAGACAGCACACTACTCACACTACTCAACCAGACAGCACACCACTCAACCAGACAGCGCACTACTCAACCTGACAGCACCCTACTCACACTACTCAACCAGACAGCACACTACTCAACCAGACAGCACCCTACTCAACCAGACAGCACCCTACTCAACATGACAGCACACTACTCAACCAGACAGCACCCTACTTACACTACTCAACCAGACAGCACCCTACTTACACTACTCAACCAGACAGCACCCTACTCACACTACTCAGACAGCACACTACTCAACCAGACAGCACACTACTCGCACTACTCAACCAGACAGCACCCTACTCACACTACTCAACCAGACAGCACACTACTCACACTACTCAACCTGAAAGCACACTACTCAACCAGACAGCACCCTACTCAGACTACTCAACCAGACAGCACCCTACTCGCACTACTCAACCAGACAGCACCCTACTCACACTACTCAACCAGACAGCACACTACTCACACTACTCAACCTGACAGCACACTACTCACACTACTCAACCTGACAGCACACTACTCAACCAGACAGCACCCTACTCACACTACTCAACCAGACAGCACACTACTCACACTACTCAACCTGACAGCACACTACTCACACTACTCAACCTGACAGCACACTACTCAACCAGACAGCACCCTACTCAGACTACTCAACCAGACAGCACCCTACTCACACTACTCAACCAGACAGCACACTACTCGCACTACTCAACCAGACAACACCCTACTTGCACTACTCAACCAGACAGCACCCTACTCACACTACTCAACCAGACAGCACACTACTCAACCAGACAGCACACTACTCGCACTACTCAACCAGACAGCACCCTACTCACACTACTCAACCAGACAGCACACTACTCAACCTAGCAGCACACTACTCAACCAGACAGCACACTACTCGCACTACTCAACCAGACAGCACACTACTCACACTACTCAACCATACAGCGCACTACTCAACCTGACAGCACCCTACACAGACTACTAAACCAGACAGCAAACTACTCAACCAGACAGCACACTACTCAACCAGACAGCACACTACTTAACCAGACAGCACACTACTCGCACTACTCAACCAGACAGCGCACTACTCAACCTGACAGCACCCTACTCAACTAGACAGCACACTACTCAACCAGACAGCACACTACTCAACATGACAGCACACTACTCAACCAGACAGCACACTACTCAACCAGACAGCACACTACTCGCACTACTCAACCAGACAGCACCCTACTCACACTACTCAACCAGACAGCACACTACTCACACTACTCAACTAGACAGCACCCTACTCACACTACTTAACCAGACAGCACACTACTCACCCAGACAACACACTACTCGCACTACTCAACCAGACAGCACCCTACTCACACTACTCAACCAGACAGCGCACTACTCAACCAGACAGCACACTACTCGCACTACTCAACCAGACAGCACCCTACTCAACCAGACAGCACCCTACTCACACTACTCAACCAGACAGCGCAATACTCAACCTGACAGCACCCTACTCAGACTACTCAACCAGACAGCACCCTACTCAACCAGACAGCACCCTACTCAACCAGACAGCACACTACTCAACCAGACAGCACACTACTCAACATGACAGCACACTACTCAACCAGACAGCACACTACTCAACCAGACAGCACACTACTCGCACTACTCAACCAGACAGCACACTACTCACACTACTCAACTAGACAGCACCCTACTCACACTACTTAACCAGACAGCACACTACTCACCCAGACAACCCACTACTCGCACTACTCAACCAGACAGCACCCTACTCACACTACTCAACCAGACAGCACACTACTCAACCAGACAGCACACTACTCGCACTACTCAACCAGACAGCACCCTATTCAACCTGACAGCACCCTACACAGACTACTCAACCAGACAGCACACTACTCAACATGACACTACTCACACACTACTCAACCAGACAGCACACTACTCGCACTACTCAACCAGACAGCACCCTACTCAACCTGACAGCACCCTACACAGACTGCTCAACCAGACAGCACACTACTCAACCAGACAGCACACTACTCAACATGACAGCACACTCCTCAACCAGACAGCACACTACTCGCACTACTCAACCAGACAGCACCCTACTCACACTACTCAACCAGACAGCACACTACTCAACCTGACAGCACACTACTCAACCAGACAGCACACTACTCACACAACTCAACCAGACAGCACACTACTCACACTACTCAACCATACAGCGCACTACTCAACCTGACAGCACCCTACACAGACTACTCAACCAGACAGCACACTACTCAACCAGACAGCACACTACTCAACCAGACAGCACACTACTCAACCAGACAGCACACTACTCAACATGACAGCACACTACTTAACCAGACAGCACACCACTCGCACTACTCAACCTGACAGCACCCTACTCAAACAGACAGCACACTACTCAACCAGACAGCACACTACTCGCACTACTCAACCAGACAGCACCCTACTCACACTACTCAACCAGACAGCACACTACTCAACCAGACAGCACACTACTCGCACTACTCAACCAGACAGCACCCTACTCACACTACTCAACCAGACAGCACACTACTCACACTACTCAACTAGACAGCACCCTACTCACACTACTTAACCAGACAGCACACTACTCACCCAGACAACACACTACTTGCACTACTCAACCAGACAGCACCCTACTCACACTACTCAACCTAGATGATGGTCTGAGACGCCTCACCCCTCCACAACCCTGAAGACCTGAACCACCGAGTGCTGTTCCTGAGATGCCGTTTTCATTTATATACATGTTTATATTAGTTACTTTTGATCAAAAATAAATACAAATTCATTAATCCCCAACAACAAAGGTTATCCCTTCTTTACTCATTTGCCCATGCTTTTACTTGATTGTTTCTGTGATCAGTGAGAGTGACGTGTTTCAGGTCGATGAGGAAGTGCTATAGATTGAGAGTTCAAGGACTCAGACAGCTGAACTCTGAATGAAATGCATGTTTTAAACAGATGTTGTTTGTGGGTTCTACATCTGTACAAAAACAGGCACAGTCAGTAAATGGTCAGACATCCTTTTCATCTCATATTTGTGACAGTGTGAGGCAGATTGTTGTTGTCTCCAGCAGAGGGCGCTCATCAGTTTCAGTATGAAGGTGAAGTGCCTGGGAGGATGGGTGTGTGTGTGTGTGTGTACGTGCCATCGAACACCTCTCTTTTGTGTTTATATGAGCAACACAGTCAGAATGATGCTGCATTTACAACACAACTTCAGAAGGTCGGTTCACTCTCAACGTCTTCTTCTTCTTTATCATCATCATCATTGATGTTTGGTTTCTATTTGTTCATCTGTGACTCTCAAACTCATTAAAACACTGAATAGAAAATAATAATTTTGGATATTGTTTTCTTTAGGAAGCCTCGTCGTAGCAGGTGAAAAATGTCTGGAGGGTTTATTAAAATGCTCAAGAAAAGGAAGGAGGTGAGGAAGACTCATCATCATCATCTGGAATATTTCATCACTCCAACTATTTCACTTATTCTTTTCTGGAATTTTTCTAGTTAATTCCTCTGATTGGGTTTGTTGGGTGTGCGGCGCTCGGAGCAGCGACAACCTCCGTTTACTTCTTACTGACCAAACCGGATGTCATGTGAGAAACTTACTTATTAAATTCATGAATAAACATTATTATCAGTCTATATATATATAAAGTGCTTCCTGTATGCTTTATTGTTACTAGTTACTGTGGAGAAGTTCTGTTGGTTTCTAGCAAAATGAAAGTTTTAGATAATATGATGATTATGAGAGTCTGATCCTTTAATATTCAACATATAATGTTGTGAAAGCTGTACAGAGATAACATTTCTTGACTTTTATAGTTTAAACAAGACAAGTAACCCAGAGCCATGGGAGATGCTAGATCCGTCTAAACCACAGAAGGTAAACGCCTAGTAAACTCTTTGTCATTCTCAGATATCTGTTGTCAATAGTTCACACTGTGATATAATGCTGGTTAATGTTTGATATAATAGCAGGAGCTCAAACTGCGGTTCGATTCCCAGTGAATGCATGAACTGATAATATGAACGCAGATACGGACAGCAACAGCACTAATATCAGCTGAGGAAGACTGATGAACACAGAGATGCATTAACAGATTCTGTTTTCTCAGCTGATGACCATTAACCAGCAGTGGAAACCAGTGGAAGAGCTGGAGCTGGTGAAGAAGCTGACCCGATGATCTGCTCTCCTTTACTTCTGTATTCTCATGACTCTGTTTGCTTTTTGCACTGTCAAAATCATTCAAAACTTGAATAAATTAATGACAATGAAAGAGAAATTTGTGTCTTTCTGACGAGAAGGATTGAACTTTGCTGATGAATTCATGCAGTTAGCCTTAAATCCGTTCAGCTTGTGTTCATATCTCTCAGTGTTTCCTTCAGCCGGAACAACAAGAGAATAAATCAAACCTGTCGACTGTTACACTGAATCAAACTAAAGAGGAACGAACGCTCCCTGTTTCCGTCCTCATGCTGGAGAAACACACGTTCATCTCTGACCTGGAGATCCTGGTTTCATTCGCAGGCCAGATCATAACAGAGAGGCTGATGTGCTTCACGTGTGTGTGTGTGTGTGTGTGTGTGTGTGTGTCATGAACACAGCTCATGTTATTATACCAGAAACTCGCTGCATCATCATGAACAATCCCATCAACATTCTCCAGCCACACGTCTGAGCGCGTTCATGTCTGATTGCACAATAATGAATTCAGTTAGAACGAGTCTTTCTCTCTCTGTGTGTGTGTGTGTGTGTGTGTGTGTGTGTGTGTGTGTGTATACGTGTGTACGTGACTCCATGTTTTGTGCTGATGTCGCCCGTCATGTGACCAGGAAGTGTTTGACACCACAACTGAACACTGATGCGTCACGTCTTTAAATGTCCCATCAAGACGATTGCACAAGGGAAAGTGTTTTAGGCGCTGTATAACTATTGTGAGTTTATTTATATCTCACAAATCTGACTGTGAGATATAAACTCACAATTAAAGTGCCCTTTTTAATGCTTAGTCAGATATGACCTTTCATGCATTGTGTAATAAAACTGTAAAAGATTAAAGTTCAGATAAAGAAAGAATCGATTCTGAACTGAAACGAGTCGTCAGTAATTCAGTCTCACATTCTGCTGATCCTGTAGGTTTGTGACTAATTAGCATAATCCCAGTCTGTGGTGTTGATTGGCTGAGCAGCGTCTCTTAGCTCCGCCCTCAAACACTGTAGTGTATCTGAGACCGGAAGAGTTTGGTTCGTGTTGTTCGTGTCGAGAAGACGCTGTTTTCTGAGATTGATCCGGTAAAACACACGCCATCGTTACTGTTCGTATCACTGTGATCAAGAGCTGAGATTCAGATATGATAATGAGCGTTTGCTTTCTGATCAATCACAGCAGAGCAGCTCTCAGAGAGGCGGAGCTTAGAGAGACTGAATCCTTGATGGAAGCGTTTCAGACACTGAGAGAAAGAGCTGAAGCTGCAGTGGAGATTATGAGGACATTAATGTGTTTTTGACCTTGGATGAATGTGAACCTGTTGTAGGAGACGCCAAACAACATTAGGAGCCTTTAAAATAACACAATAGAGCACTTTAAACATTGTATTGTGACTTTTTATTCCATGGCAGAAACACGCTTTCATGGATATTAGTGATTTGTTCAGTAACTAAAATCATCGGAGCACTTAAATCCCGAGTGAAACTGAATTTACACTTGAGAAACTCTTTGTATGTCACTTTCCATAAAGATCATTCACACATCTATTCCTAAGAGACCGCAGCACATCATCAAATCACACACACACACACACACACACACACACACACACACACACACACAAACACACAAACACACACACACACGTCGTCAGAGGTGGGCACAAATACATCAAAAACTATTTTGTTACAAAATACAAATACTGGCTCATGAAATGTAACAAAATAAAATACAAAATACTGATGTGAAAAATGTATTTAAATAAAATACAAGTAATTAGTATTTTGAAAATACAAAAATACTCCCACAATAATCTTAAGTCTTTTTTTTTTTATTACTGAAAGGTCGATAACACAAATAGTAGCAATAACACAAATATGAGAAATGTGTAAATTCAAGATGGCGAAGTAGCAAAATAAAAAAGTATGGGCATTTCACTAAATCTCTACAGGGCCTGAAATAGCTCCCTCTGACGTAAATGGCATGTATAGCTAAGTTCACATCAATGGTGTGGTAGGCTGCCCTTAATAGCAAAACGTGTTTGATGTAGGCTACGTAGCCATATTATCACCGTTACTCTACTCGTGCCTTAAAGGACAAGTTCGGTATTTTACACTTAAAGCCCTGTTTTAAGATCGTTTCTGATGAAATAGAACGGTTAAGATTGAAATTTGGACAAATGCTGCTGTCCCGAGAATTTTTGGTTTCTGTGTTAGCACCATAGGGGCACTGGAAGAATCATTCATAAAAAAAACTCACTGAGTGGTCTGGGGTGTTCACTGATATGCTTACACAAAAATCACTGCAAAAGATGCTTTCCAACAGGTGTTTTACCATTCGTTGTAAAACTGTGGACCTATTTTTCAAAACGCCTCACAACCGGACATTCTTCCGTTGAGAGCTTGAATAATAGACACTCCAGCCCAGTTGGTGGCGATAATGCACCTTTGCCAATGTTTGGATAGCGTAGCCTACGATACCGCGACTGGAAGACTACAGAAAGAATACAAACAACCCCATTTTCGTTTCCGTCGGCGGAGTAATAACGTACCTCACAGAACATCCAATACAAGTCAATGGAGTTGGGCAAAAACTACGATAAAACCTGTTGGAAAGCATCTTTTGCAGCGATTTTTGTGTAAAAATAACAGACCGAGAATTTGTCACAAAATCAAAATTCCATTTTAATCATAATATATATGATTAATCATTTTAATCATAATATGTGTGGGTTTGTTTTACACACGAGACTCTAACTGCCCTGACCGCGTATGCCTTTTCCATAGTAGAATCGCGCTGCGTGCGCAATTACTGAAAAACAATAGGATTGATGATTATTTTATACAAAATCAATATCAATATTTCTCATATGTAATACGTTTAAAAACGTGTAAAAACTGCGGATGATGTTATATTGTGAACGCTTGCTTAGCATGGAGATTTCAGTGGAGTTACGACAGACTGTTTCATAGTAGGTAGGGCCTATGATTTCCTTTTATGAATGACAACACAGTGCATTGATCCCATAAGGCACAATTATTTTCTCTATAATGCCGTTCAGTGTGCAATATGTGTGTGTGTAGACTATATATTTGTCACAAAAAACTTTACCTTAATGCCGTTTTAAAGAGTTAAAAACTCATTCACTTCTTGGAGGGAGCCCGGTCTACAGGGTGTCACGTGATTTTCTTGCATCTAACCTGGACATTGTCATTGCCAACATCAGACAAGTACACCACATCAGACCGAAAATATGGCAAAATCATTTACTATGGGGATTCTTCTTAAGTATTTAAGTATTTGAAATACTCTAAATACACTCCCTCAAAATATTTTGTTACAAACTACATTTTATTTTTTCCACACCTGCAAAATACAAATTACAAAATACACTAAAGTAATTAAATACGTATTTAAAATACATTTAATTGAAATACTGCCCATGTCTGCACGTCGTTCGTTCGCAATCAGCAGACAAAAACATGGAAGATGTTTTCACCAGCAGAATGAACATCTTAAACCTAAAGCCCGAGATTCAAAGAGGACTCAAATAAAAACCGAATGCAGACATTAAAAATGTATTTATTTCAAGTTATCAAGCGGTTCAGTGAAACTCCATCATCCTCAGACACACAACCAACAAATACTGCAAACAGAGAAAACCATCCAAAGCCTGACAATCTGTGTCAGAAAACAAACAAACTAAAAAAATACAAATAATAAAAAGGCATATCGGCCAAATACTGATGAGAGGCACTGATAGTTAAATAATAATCATATCTGCATCTTGAGGGAAAAAAATAAAGGAAGATTGTGTTGTTCTGAGTTTGTGAACGGATCATGTAGGCACACACACATCTGCAGGAAATGATGACAAATGTCTAAAATATACAAAACTACAGTAATGAGTGTGTTACAGTGATGATGTGTGTCGTGTCAAACTATGATTGTCCGTTGATGATGAATTCTACAAACATGTCAAATATTTGATGTTCTGCATTGAGACACTGAGCGCGTGCGGAGCGTTTGGATTACGTCAGAATGTGAATCTCATGAAAAGCTGTTTTACTCCAGATACATTAACGTCTCTTGTATTTTTAGCACCCCACCAAATTCAATGTGAAAAAATAAATATATTCTTTAAATTGTGAATTTTTATACATCACGTATGTGTTGCAGTGCCTTTACTTTATGCTAATTTTAATAAGATTACAGAAATTAGACAAATCCAAACTTATTACATTAATTTTTTTTTTTTTTTTATAATTCAAAAGAAAAAAATGCTTAACTGATTAAAAGTTGCACAAAAAAAAAAATCCAGGCTTCATTCTGCTCATGCAAAACAAAAAAAAAGCTTGTTTTGTCTTGTAATGTTGTGGTTTAATGTGGGTCGTTCTCATGAGATTCACTCCAGAACACACAGACACACACATAAAAGCGGGTCCTAAAACACACCTTTCTCCTGTGAGCACGTCTGTATTAAAGGTTTATCAAAATGAGGTCAATATTCATTATAGAAAAATCTGCTAGACAATCATTAAAACCCTGCTGGGTCGACACGGCAGTTAACCCGTCTCTCTCTCCTCTGTGTGTGTGTGTGTGTGTGTGTCAGTGAGAGAGAGAGGCAGTGCGTCTCCTGTCTCTCTCTCTCTCCTCGTGTGTGTGTGTGTGTGTGTGTGTGTCAGCGAGAGAGAGAGGAAGTGTGTGCAGGACTGTGTCGTCTCCTGTCTCTCTCTCTCTCCTCTGTGTGTGTGTGTGTGTGTGTGTCAGTGAGAGAGAGAGGCAGTGCGTCTCCTGTCTCTCTCTCTCTCCTCGTGTGTGTGTGTGTGTGTGTGTGTGTGTGTGTGTGTCAGCGAGAGAGAGAGGAAGTGTGTGCAGGACTGTGTCGTCTCCTGTCTCTCTCTCTCTCCTCGTGTGTGTGTGTGTGTGTGTCAGTGAGAGAGAGAGGTAGTGTGTGCAGGGCTGTGGCGTCTCCTGTCTCTCTCTCTCTCCTCGTGTGTGTGTGTGTGTGTGTGTGTGTGTGTGTGTGTGTGTGTTTGTGTCAGCGAGAGAGAGAGGCAGTGTGTGCAGGACTGTGGCGTCTCCTGTCTCTCTCTCTCTCCTCGTGTGTGTGTGTGTGTGTCAGTGAGAAAGAGAGGTAGTGTGTGCAGGGCTGTGGCGTCTCCTGTCTCTCTCTCTCTCCTCTGAGTGTGTGTGTGTGTGTTTGTGTGTGTCAGCGAGAGAGAGAGAGGCAGTGTGTGCAGGACTGTGGCGTCTCTTGTCTCTGCGTCTGTAGTTGAACTGTACAGTGTGTCACGCCGTGTGACATCATCAGCAGTCGCCGTGCGTTCGACTGCACTTCCTCCCAGTTACCCACAATCCCTGGCACTAAACGCACAACACAGGCAGATGCAAAACCATTAGTCCAGTATCAGGGCGACAGAAAACATCTGCCTGTGACGCTTCATGATCTTAATGTGCTGGAACTCACCGAGCCGCTGGTGTGGGTGTGGCGTTTATGATGTTTATGATCTGAATGTGATGTTTATGATCTGAATGTGATGTTTATGATCTGAATGTGATGTTTATGATCTGAATGTGATGTTTATGATCTGAATGTGATGTTTATGATCTGAATGTGATGTTTATGATCTGAATGTGATGTTTATGATGTTTATGATCTGAATGTGATGTTTATGATGTTTATGATCTGAATGTGATGTTTATGATGAGTAACTCACCGAGCCTCAGATGAACAATAGCAGCGGTTCTGTCTGCTGTTAGAGCCCAGAGCTTCAGCTCCTCCACACACTCCACATGCTGCAGCTTCAGTAGATCCGCACGCATCACACACACATCTACATGACGAGGCACTCCTGCACACACAACACACACCTCAGTCAGACAGACAGACAGACAGACAGACAAACAGATAGACAGACATTCAGACAGTCAGATAGACAGATAGACAGACAGACAGTCAGTCAGATGGACAGACAGTCAGACAGACAGTCAGATAGACAGACAGAGAGTCAGACAGACAGTCAGTTAGACAGACAGTCAGACAGTCAGATAGACAGTCAGACAGATAGACAGTCAGATAGACAGACAGACAGAGAGTCAGACAGACAGTCAGACAGACAGACAGACAGACAGTCAGACAGACAGACAGACAGACAGACAGACAGACAGACAGACAGACGGACAGTCAGTCAGACAGACAGTCAGACAGTCAGACAGACAGACAGACGGACAGTCAGACAGACAGACAGTCAGATAGACAGTCAGATTGTGGGGAGGGACGGCCGAGGGACGTGAGAGAACGGCGCGAGGCCGGTGGTGCGATTGCTAATGAACAGCACCTGTGAAGCACACCGGCCTCGCATCTCTCACGGAGGAGCGGAAGCATAAAGGGGGAGCGACGACGTTGATGATCGAGAGAGGAACAGGCCTGTATTTTAGATGCGTTTTGGTTTTTGTATTTTATTTTAGCCAGCAGTCGTCCGCGAGGGGCTGCTGGCAGTTATGTTTATTTTCGGTAGCCAGCAGTCGTCCGCGAGGGGCTGCTGGCCGTATTTTGGTTTGTTTGTTTTATTTTAAATAAAGTATGTTTGAATGTTCGCCAGTTCCCGCCTCCTCCTTCCCTGAACATTGCTACACAGATAGACAGACAGTCAGATAGACAGACAGTCAGATAGACAGACAGTCATATAGACACATAGACAGACAGACAGTCAGATAGACAGACAGACAGACAGTCAGATAGACAGACAGTCAGATAGACAGTCAGACAGATAGACAGTCAGATAGACAGACAGACAGACAGACAGTCAGATAGACAGACAGTCAGATACACAGACAGTCAGATAGACAGACAGTCATATAGACACATAGACAGACAGACAGTCAGATAGACAGACAGACAGACAGACAGTCAGATAGACAGACAGTCAGATAGACAGTCAGACAGATAGACACATAGTCAGACAGACACAGACAGTCAGATAGACAGTCAGATAGACAGACAGACAGACAGACAGTCAGATAGACAGACAGACAGTCAGATAGACACAGACAGACAGACACATAGACAGTCAGACAGACAGTCAGACAGACAGACAGTCAGATAGACATAGTCAGATAGACAGACAGTCAGACAGACAGTCAGATAGACAGATAGACACAGACAGTCAGACAGACAGACAGTCAGTCAGATAGACAGACAGTCAGACAGACAGACAGACAGACAGAAAGACAGACAGACAGACAGACAGACAGACAATCAGATAGACACATAGACATTCAGACAGACAGACAGTCAGATAGACAGACAGACAGATAGATACAGACAGATAGATAGACAGACAGTCAGACAGACAGATAGACAGTCAGACAGTCAGATAGACAGACAGTAAGACAGACAGACAGTCAGATAGACAGTCAGACAGTCAGACAGACAGACAGTCAGATAGACAGACAGTAAGACAGACAGTCAGATAGACAGTCAGACAGACAGACACACACACACACACACAGAAAGACAGTCAGATAGACAGTAAGACAGACAGTCAGATAGACAGTCAGTCAGACATACAGACAGATAGACAGAGTCAGATAGACAGTCAGATAGTCAGATAGACAGACAGTCAGATAGACAGTCAGATAGACAGTCAGACAGAGAGACACAGTCATATAGACAGTCAGACAGATAGACAGACAGTCAGATAGACAGTCAGACAGACAGATAGACAGACAGTCAGATAGATAGAGAGACAGACAGACACACACAGAAAGACAGACAGTCAGATAGACAGTCAGACAGACAATCAGACAGATAGACAGACAGACAGTCAGATAGATAGAGACAAACAGACACACACAGAAAGACAGTCAGACAGACAGTAAGACAGACAGTCAGACAAATAGACAGACAGACAGTCAGATAGACAGACAGTCAGATAGACAGTCAGACAGACAGACAGTCAGTCAGTCAGATAGATAGAGACAGACAGACACACACACAGAAAGACAGTCAGACAGACAGTAAGACAGTCAGACAGATACACAGACAGTCAGTCAGACAGACAGAAAGTCAGACAGATAGTTAGATAGACAGTCAGTCAGACATACAGACAGATAGACAGACAGTCAGATAGACAGTCAGATAGTCAGATAGACAGACAGTCAGACAGTCAGACAGATAGACAGAGAGACAGACAGTCAGTCAGCCATACAGACAGATAGACAGACAGTCAGATAGTCAGATAGACAGACAGTCAGATAGACAGTAAGACAGACAGTCAGACAGTCAGATAGACAGACAGTCAGTCAGTCAGTCAGATAGACAGTCAGACAGATAGACAGACAGTCAGATAGAGAGACAGACAGTCAGTCAGACATACAGACAGATAGACAGACAGTCAGATAGTCAGATAGACAGACAGTCAGACAGATAGACAGACAGACAGTCAGATAGACAGACAGACAGTCAGATAGACAGACAGACAGTCAGACAGATAGACAGAGAGACAAACAGACACACACACAGAAAGACAGTCAGACAGACAGTAAGACAGACAGTCAGATAGACAGTCAGACAAATAGACAGACAGACAGATAGACAGACAGTCAGATAGACAGTCAGACAGTCAGATAGACAGTCAGACAGATAGACAGACAGTCAGATAGACAGTCAGACAGACAGACAGTCAGATAGATAGAGAGAGAGACAGACAGACACACAGAAAGACAGTCAGACAAACAGTAAGACAGACAGTCAGACAGATACACAGACAGTCAGTCAGACAGACAGAAAGTTAGACAGATAGGCAGACAGACAGTCAGATAGACAGATAGGTGTCTTACCCTCCAGTAGAATGATGCCGGTGTCTCTGATGATGTGGAATGTGCTGAAGAGCACCAGCACTGAGAACAGGTACGTACAGATGGGATCCGCCAGCTTATACTCCGGCTAACACACACACATACCCACACACACACACACACAGTCTGTCATCAGCTGCAGGGTTATTGTGTTATCATCATCATTAAGTCATTAAAAAAAATCTACAGTGCCAGAGAATCTTCCTGGTACAGTGACTGAAACTCATACCTTGAACCTGACGATGTAGGCAGCGATGAGAACACCGACACTCTGAGCCAGATCTCCCAGCGCGTGGATGAAGGCGGCCCGCACCGCCAGACTCCCGTGACCCTGCTGACCCCGTGACCCCTGACCCCGCTGACTCCGGCCCGGGGACCCGTGAGAGTGGGCGTGGCCGTGAGAGTGGCCGTGGGAATGAAGATGACCAGACTGATTGAGGAGGAAGCCCATCCTACACACACACACACACAGGCTAGATTATTGTAATGCTCTTATGGGTGGTTGCCCTGCACGCTTAATAAACAAACTACAGCTGGTCCAAAACGCAGCCGCTCGAGTTCTTACCAGAACCAGGAAGTATGACCATATTAGCCCGGTTCTGTCAACACTGCATTGGCTCCCTATTAAACAACGTATACATTTTTAAATATGGCTAATTACTTACCAAGCACTAAATGGTTTAGCTCCCCAGTACTTGAGCGAGCTCTTAACGCATTATAGTCCTTCACGTCTATTGTTATCTCAAAATTCTGGCCAGTTGATAATACCAAGAATATCTAAATCGACTGCTGGCAGTAGATCCTTTTCCTATTTAGCACCAAAACTTTGGAACAATCTTCCTAACATTGTCCAGGAAGCAGACACAGTCTGTCAGTTCAAATCTAGACTAAAAACCCATCTCTTTGGCTAAGCATACACACAACACATTATAGACTTCTATAATTCAATGTTATGCTGCATAGTTTAGATCAGCCGGAACCGGGAACACTTCCCATAAATCCTGATGTACTTGTTAAAACATAAGAAGGATGGCATCTCTGTTGGTTTTCCGCAGTCCGCCGGATCTAGGCCGTATTCGGATCTGATGAAGGACCTGCGCCTGGACACGACGCCAACACATCCCTGAAGTGTCAGTAGTCTCTCCCCTGTGAAGGCCTCCTTCCCTTCACATCTGTACTGATAAAACTTCAAAATAGTTCCCGTTCACATGGCTAGGCGGAAGCGATAAATAATTCTGTATTATAAATTTTTAAGGCCAGACAGGTAATTTGTTGAGGTCGCCTGCGCACATATATATTCAAACCCGCATATCTATAGACTAAACAAGTAATACACATGTGCACGCCATCAGCGTTTACACATATTCACGTTTTTGAGGTTTGCGCAGAGATAACGTTTTTTTCCAAAAAATGTCAACGCTTGCACCTTCGAACCTGTTTCAAGGTTTGCGTTCTCGAGCACCTAACACTTGTTGTGTGCAAATGAGCGGCCGGAGCGCGCGTGAACCTCACACTTGTGCATTAGCATCGGAGGTCTGTGTGTGTGTGTGTGTGTGTGTGTGTGTGTGTGTGTGAGTGTGTGAGTGTGTGTGTTAGGGCTGGGTAAAAAAATATCAATTTCTCGATTTTAATCGATTCTCATTTTTACGAACCGGTATCGATTCTTAACAGAGCCAGACAGTAACGGAGTACATTTACTTGAGTACAGTACTTGAGTACAATTTTGAGGGATCTGTACTTTACTCGAGTATCATTTTTGGGGATTACTCATGACTTTACTCAAGTAAATTTGAGAGGCAAATATTGTACTCTTTACTCCACTACATTTCTATCCATAACCGTGAGTGCCCGTTACTTCTAAAAAAAAAAAAATTAAAAAAAAAATTAAAAAAAAAAAGGAAAAAAGAAAAATCTCGGAAACCCTCAATTTGTTGTTTCCCTCTCAAACGTGATTGGATTGTGCAGGCGCCACTGATTGGGACAGCCTATCAGCAAATCACCTTCACCTTCAGCTCTGAACTGACGCCAAAGTAAACTCCATGGTCAGATTTAGATAAGAGACGAAACAGGTTCAAATGTGGGTGCAAAAAATCCATTAAAACTCTAGCAGAGGTTTGTCAGAGCGTTGCCATTGTGCATTGCCTTGTGGGCAAGTGAGAAATGTTAAATAAAGCAACATGGTAAAAAGATGAAAATGACTTGAATTAACTTTCAATTCCTTTTAGATTATCAAAGGTATTAACATTAACATTTTTCATAACTCCATGTAGGACGTTTCTGTACATAAATGTAAGCACGGTTCGCGTACCTACCCCGAAGTGATAAAATAAAATTCTGTATCAAATTTATAGGCAAAGACAAGTAGTTTGTTTAGGCATGGTTTGTAGGGAATTACAAACCTGCGCACATATATTCGAACACACATAACTATAGAATCAATTCTTAATGCGCATGTGAACGCCATCAGCGTCTATCACAGGTTCAGTTTAAAGTCTGTTTAGAGAGAACGGTGTCATCTTAGCGGCCCTTAATTTAATAACAAATGATCATTTCGACGGAAGTGAATCAATCAAAACTAACTTTAGCTGGAAAATAACATTATTCAAGAACTGCTATAAAGCCAAACCAATCTCTGTTACCTTAAATTATATGTTTATCTCTGTAAAGCCGCTTTGAAACAATCTACATTGTTAAAAGCGCTATATAAATGAAGATGACTTGACTTGACACTGTGGCAGTAGTAATGCAATATTTAGAAAATTTACTCTTGTACTCTTGATACTCAAGTACTTTTAAAAACAAGTACTTCAGTACTTTTACTTAAGTAGACATCTGACTGTAGTACTTTTACTTGTACTTGAGTAAAATTTAGCACGGGGTATCTATACTTTTACTCAAGTAACGAAGCTGTGTACTCTGTCCGCCTCTGATTCTTAAATCCCAAGAATCGATTATTCATCCTGTTTTCAGTTGATGAATGAATGGAACATTGTAGCGCATCCCATCCAATAAAAGCAATAATCTTTGTGTTTTGTTTCTATTGATATGAAACAAATTCTCATATTTCAAATTATGTCCATTTTCTTACAAAATTCAAAAACATAAAAAGCGTTTTGTCGCTGTGGTGTGAGATCGCTCTGGCAGCTCAAGAGAAGCACATGATCTTCTCCTCCGCCTTAATAATACCAGTTACAGTGCCAAATAAACATCAATAAACATCTGAAAGTGTGTTTAAAGATAGAGTACAACTTATCGAAATCCGTATCATCACATGGAGTCGCTCAATCAGTGTTTCAACCGTGGAGTGACGTCAGTAAAACAGCGTAAACAATGTCATGTAACGTCACATTTACCTCAGAAAAATCATATCTAGGGACCATGAACTCGTTAGTCAGCTAGAAAAAATAAAAATATATATTTTTTTAATTTTTATTAAAAAAAAAATAAATCTAGAGAGGAGCATTTTGCTAAATATATGCACCATATTATTCATTATCATTTTTAATGTTCTTCAATATTTTATGCATGTTTGAATAAATCTGGCAAGTTTTTATGACAGCCACCATTTAAATGTTTATATTTCATATAACTTTATTATTATAAAATAAATAAAAGTGTCATTTAAGTGTCTGTATACAAATCAGTTAATTTTTACCTTTAATATTATAGTAGGCTAATGAAGCCTATCGGCTACAACTGACTCCCATAGTTTACAGCATTAGTTGAGAGATTTGTGTTCCTTGAGAAAATTTGCCATGTATTGTAGCTGATATCCAAAATAATCAATATTGAATCCAAATCTGATCGAATTGTGAAATTTGTGTGTGTGTGTATGTGTGTGTGAGAGAGAATGTGTGTGTGTTATTGTGTGAGTGAGTGTTAATCTGTGTGTGAGTGTGTGAGAGTGAGTGTGAGTGAGTGAGTGAGTGAGTGAGTGTGAGTGTGTGTGTGTGAGTGAGTGTGTGTGTGTGTGAGTGTGAGTGAGTGAGTGAGTGAGTGTGAGTGTGTGTGTGTGTGTGTGAGTGAGTGTGAGTGTGTGTGAGTGTGTGTGTGTGTGTGTGAGTGAGTGTGTGTGAGTGAGTGTGAGTGTGTGAGAGTGAGTGAGTGAGTGAGTGAGTGAGTGTTAATCTGTGTGTGAGTGTGAGTGTGTGAGAGTGAGTGAGTGAGTGAGTGTTAATCTGTGTGTGAGTGTGAGTGTGAGTGAGTGAGTGAGAGTGTGTGAGAGTGAGTGAGTGAGTGTGAGTGTGTGTGAGTGTGTGAGAGTGAGTGAGTGAGTGAGTGAGTGTGAGAGTGAGTGAGTGAGTGTGAGTGTGTGTGAGTGTGTGAGTGAGTGAGTGAGTGAGAGTGTGTGTGAGTGTGTGAGAGTCTGAGAGTGAGTGAGTGAGTGTGAGAGTGAGTGAGTGAGTGTGAGTGTGTGTGAGTGTGTGTGTGTGTGTGTGAGTGAGTGAGTGAGAGTGTGTTTGAGTGAGTGTGAGAGTGAGTGAGTGAGAGTGTGTTTGAGTGAGTGTGAGAGTGAGTGAGAGTGAGTGAGTGAGTGTGTGTTAGTGTGTGAGTGAGTGTTAATCTGTGTGAGAGTGAGTGTGAGTGAGTGTGTGTGTGTGTGTGTGTGTGAGAGTGAGTGAGTGAGTGTGTGTGAGTGTGTGAGTGTGAGTGTGAGAGTGAGTGAGTGAGTGTGAGTGAGTGTGTGTGAGTGTGTGAGAGTGAGTGAGTGAGTGAGTGAGTGTGAGTGAGTGAGTGTGTGTGAGTGAGTGAGTGAGTGAGAGTGTGTGTGTGAGTGAGTGAGTGTGTGTGTGTGTGTGAGTGAGTGAGTGAGTGTGAGTGAGTGAGTGAGTGTGTGAGTGTGTGTGAGTGAGTGAGTGAGTGAGTGAGTGTGTGTGAGTGTGTGAGTGAGTGTGTGTGTGAGTGTGAGTGAGTGAGTGAGTGAGTGTGAGTGAGTGAGTCAGTGTGTGTGAGTGAGTGAGTGAATGAGTGAGTGAGAGTGAGTGTGTGAGAGTGAGTGTGTGAGAGTGAGTGTGAGTGTGTGTGTGAGCGAGTGTGAGTGAGTGTGTTTCAGACTCACAGCAGGTTGACGGCGACTCCCACTGCTGCAGTGATCAGCATCACGTCTCCGTCGATGGTGAAGTCCTGATGAATCGTTCTCTGAGCGGCTTCGTTCAACAACACACCCGTCAGAATATAGATCAGCAACACACTGATACCCGCAGACAAAACCTCTGAACACACACACACACACACACCGTGAGATGCATTTCACACCAACAAGATGGAAGAGACACACTAGGGCTTTTCACACTGAGCTTAATTTTACCATGACAGGGAAGTTACACTCGTCTTTTCTTCTCTAAAGTGTTAAATATCCGAGTTAAACGCTTCTGGAACAAGAACAAATGTGGGCGGGGCTTGATTTTGACTGTGGGGAATTGATTGGATGGTTGTAGTTTACTATTGGTGGATCTCATGTGAGTGACAGGTTGCCCCGCCCTCATGAAGCATAAACAGTATTGACCCATGGTTTAGATTGACCCAGGGTTTAGATTTACCCATGGTTTAGATTGACCCAGGGTTTAGACTGACCCAGGGTTTAGACTGACCCAGGGTTTAGACTGACCCAGGGTTTAGAATAGACTGACCCAGGGTTTAGAATAGACTGACCCAGGGGTTAGAATAGACTGACCTAGGGTTTAGAATAGACTGACCCAGGGTTTAGAATAGACTGACCCAGGGGTTAGAATAGACTGACCTAGGGTTTAGAATAGACTGACCCAGGGTTTAGGATAGACTGACCCAGGGTTTAGAATAGACTGACCCAGGGGTTAGAATAGACTGACCTAGGGTTTAGACTGACCCAGGGGTTAGAATAGACTGACCTAGGGTTTAGACTGACCCAGGGGTAAGAATAGACTGACCTAAGGTTTAGAATAGACTGACCTAAGGTTTAGAATAGACTGACCTAGGGTTTAGACTAGACTGACCTAGGGTTTAGACTAGACTGACCTAGGGTTTAGACTGACCCAGGGGTTAGAATAGACTGACCTAGGGTTTAGAATGACCCAAGGGTTAGAATGACCCATGTTTTAGAATAGACTGACACAGGGTTTAGAATCGAATGACCCAGGGTTTAAAATGACCCAGGGTTTACTAGCTGAAGTGTGAAAAGCCTGAATGAGCCGGTGTACTGAGCAGAGTTCGCACCGAGCCGATGGAGGCCAAAGGTGAATCTGTGCGTCGGTGGTTTAGCCGAGAGCCAGAGCGCCAGCAGCGACACGATGATCCCGATCAGATCCGTCAGCATGTGCAGCGCATCCGTCATGATGGCCAGACTGTTGGCCACGTACCCACCTGAAAGACAACCCAGTGACAGGAGCGGGCGACACACACACACACACACACACATACACACACACACACACACACACACACACGCTCTCCCCGACGCTCACCTATCAGCTCGCCCACCATGAACAGGAAGTAGAGCAGAGCGGCGAAGCCCAGTTTCCTCATGATCCTCCGGCGCCGGTCGCTCTCTCGACTCCTCTGGCACCCGTCACACGCCTCTGGCACCAGACCCGACGAGGAGCCCAGGAGCGAGTCGTCATCGTCCAGCACACGCGTGACCGTCGACCCGTTAGCCGTTGGGAACTCGTCCGACTCTCCGGACACCACTACCTTCAGCTGGCTGAACCGGGGCGTGTCGTCGTCCTCCAGATCCTCGGAGAAGTCGAAGGCGGCGTCGCTGAGGTGCCAGTCCTCCGGCTCGCGGCGAAACACTGACCTCACGCGGCCCATCAGGCCCGACATCTGAGCGGATCTCTGCAGCGGCAGTGTGTGAGGAACTGACACTGTCTCGGGGGTCGAAGCGCCTGGTTACCTGAAACACAACAGCTCAGGTCAGCTTTACCAACAACACACAACAGGAAACGTCATCAAATACAGACACGGTCAAATACAGCAACTCGAAAACACACTATTGAGCTCCATTCAGTTCAGTGTTGTTTTTGTCTAGCGCTTTTCACAATAATCGCACCAGGTTACCTGCAACACAACAGCTCAGGTCAGCTTTACCAACACACACTGTTACAAAGCAACAGGAACCGTCATCAAGTATCATAAAGCAACTCTAAAACACAGAGTCACTATTGAGCCCCATTCAGTTCATTGCTGTTGATTCAAATCAATTCACATTTATTTGTAAAGCGCTTTTCAATTGTCTGTCTTATGCACTTCCATCACTGTCTGGTTTGGTTCAGCTACCAAATCAGACATCAGGAGACTACAACGGACAGTCCGGACTGCGGAGAGGATCATTGGTGCCCCCCTGCCAACCCTCCAGGACCTGTACTCTTCCAGAGTGAGGAAGAGAGCAGGTAAAATCATCACAGACTCCACTCACCCTGGACACCTCCTGTTTGAACTGTTACCGTCACCGGAGACTCAGATCACTGGCCACAAGAACATCTCGGCACAGGAACAGTTTCTTCCCACAGGCCATCTCCCTTCTGAACAGTTAACATATCTCCCAAGGCATATGCCTGAAGTGCAATACTCCCACTATTTAGTGCAATACCCTACAACTCAGTTGATACTTATATGTAGATTTATTTATTTATAATATTCAAAACACTGTAAATATGTTCATAATCTGTAAATCTGAAAATGTCTATTCTGACTAAACCCAACTGTGATACTTTTATTCTCATATATTTATATTTTTATTCTTTATTCTTATAATTTGTAGTATTATGTTTCTTGTTGTATTTGTATATGTCCACTGGAAGCCTCAGTACCAAAACAAATTCCTTGTGTTTGCAAGCACACTTGGCAATAAAGCTCTTTCTGATTCTGATTCTGATTCACAATACTCATCATTTCAAAACAGCTTAACAGAAAATGTTTGAGTCCATATTACAATTTAGAAGGATCTGTTATCAGAGGTGACTTTCTAAGTTATGTATTTTAGAAGCGCAATTAGCGAAAAATGTATTCATTTAAACAATGTAATGATTTAAGGCAGAAACAATAAGCTCATTGAATTAAAGAATACTTGTTTGTTAACAAATGATTATGATGACATTTAGAAAAATGTAGCATTCACTTCAGAGACAATGATGCACAGTTCGTCAGATATGAAACGCTAAAACACGAGTTTGTTTCGTGTGTTCATCCGTGTTTCAGCGCGTTCATGTGTTCCAGGACTGAATGTCAGCGAGCAAACACAGAAAACAACGAAACATCATTAAAAGAGCACAAACCTTCCTAAAGTCTGCCGTTCACTGGTTCCGTCCATTGCGGGGTGAGTTTGGGGAAATCTCAGAGTCTCGGTGTGTGTGAGTAAGTGTGTGTATGAGAGAGAGAGAGAGAGAGAGAGAGTGTTTAATGTTAGCGCGTCCACTCTGCGCGCGTTCCAGCTCTACTGCAGCGCATTCAAATTTCACATTCATGTGCAAAATTAACATGTAATTATAAAAATATTATACCTCTTTAGCACACATTTCACTGTTGTATTTGTATCAAGAAAAATTCCTTGTGTTCAAGGTCACTTAGCAATAAAGCTATTTCTGATATTATATTATATTATATTATATTATATTATATTATATTATATTATATTATATTATATTATATTATATTATATTATATTATATAGTTCGCTGCTGTATGAGAACTGAACTGAGCTGATGGTGACATAATTTTTGCAGAACTACTTTATAGATTAAATTAACAAATTTAATACTTGATGATCTTAATGAGAGATCTGAATCAACAAATGGATAATTTTCCTGTTTATCACTGTAAAGCTGCTTTGAAACAATCTGTATTGTATAAAGCGCTATAGAAATAAAGGTGGCTTGACTCCGGTACAATCGTTCAGCGTCACGTGATTAAAGGCGGAAATGCTCTCAGAATGGCAGCGCGTCGCGTTGTCACAGTCTCTTTGGTCACATGAGCTTCGGTCACATGATGTTTGTGAGCCGCTTCTGGAAGCGTTTTCACTATCACATCAGGTTTGCTGACCGCCATTAAATACACAAGATAAAAGAAGAATCACATTCATCTGACGGGAATACATCAGGAATGATGCGCTCAAGAGGGTTCGTGTTCAGACCCATGTGATCAGTGACGTACACACGATTACTGTAGGAATCTGACTGTGTGTGTGTGTGTGTGTGTGTGTGTGTGTGTGTGTGTGTGTCTTCTCTCTCTCTCTCTCTCTCTCTCTCTCTCTCTCTCTCTCTCTCTCTCTCTCTCTCTCTCTCTCTCTCTCTCTCTCTCTCTCTCTCTCTGTGTGTGTGTGTGTGTGTGTGTGTGTGTGTGTGTGTGTGTCTCTCTCTCTGTGTGTGTGTGTGTGTGTGTGTGTGTGTCTCTCTCTCTCTCTTTCTCTCTGTGTGTGTATGTGTGTATGTGTGTGTGTGTGTGTGTGTGTTACAGAGGCTGCTGGTGACTGATGATGATGGACAGACCGCAGGAGGAAAGCGAGCAGGACACAGGTGAACACACACACACACACACACACACACAGGCTTCAGAAAACAGTTTTTTTTAAATATCACATTCATAAATGCTAGTCTACTATTAAACCTAGTTGTATGATTACGTTGATGTGTGTGTTTGCAGTGTGTGTCGTGATGGAGGATGTGGTGTGTGTGGATGAGCACACGATCCAGAGACTGACTGAAGGATTCCTGTCTCACTATCAGCCGGAGCTCAACGCCTCCAAGCAAACCCTGCAGGAACTCACGTATGATCACACTGCATATAACACACCACTTCCTGAATACACAGCGTGTGCTAGCACTGATGATCTGTTCATTCAGTCAATGAATGACATCCATCATTTCATCAGACTCCAAAAAAAGACATTTAAATTCAAAATACTGCACTGTAATTATCCTTTATTTTTTCTTACTTCCAGACTAAATCAAGTTATTTTGCTGGATACGCTGGAGCAAGAAGTCACGAAATTCCGCGAGTGCAACGCCATGATTGATCTGAACGCACTGGTGAGTTTTAATCACGTGGTTTCTCTCGTAGAAACGTCGTCAGACTGACAGCTGATGTGTTTCAGTTCACAGAGGCCAAAGTTTATCACAGCAAACTGGTGAACATTCGCAAAGAAATGATCGTTCTGCACGACAAGACGACCAGACTAAAGGTTTGAGCGGAGACTCTTCTGTAGATCCATGCTTTACTGCTCTTCATGTTTTTATGGAAGCTTGTTTCTGCCAGGGAATAAAAAAAAGGTAATTGCCACTTTTTTCTCACTATTCTGACTTTTTTCCAACAATTGTGAAGTTTAAACTCAGAATTGTGTGAAAAAAATTCTGAATTGCGAGAAAAAAGTCAATTGCGAGAAAAGTAAAAATTGCGAGAAAAAAGGAATTGCAAGATATTAACTTGCTGTTATGACTAAAAAAGTCAGAATTTCGAGAAAAAAATCAGAATTGCGAGAAAAGTAAAAATTGCGAGAAAAAAGGAATTGCAAGATATAAACTTGCTTTTATGACTAAAAAAGTCGAGAATTTCGAGAAAAAAGTCAGAATTGTGAGAAATAAACGTGTTTACCAGAAAAAAGTCAGAATTGTGAGATATAAACTTGCGTTTACAAGAAAAGTCTGAATTGCGACAAAAAAGTCTAAATTGCGAGATATAAACTTGCTTTTATGACAAAAAATTCTGTATTTCGAGAAAAGTCAGAATTGCGAGAAAAAAGTCAGAATTGCGATATAAACTTGCGTTTACGAGAAAAGTCTGAATTGTGTGAAAAAAGAGATATAAACTTGTTTACGATTGAAAGAAAAGTCAGGATTCCGAGGCAGAATTTTTTATCCCGTGGCAGAAACAAGCTTTCATACTTCACCCTGGGCTAGTAAGCTTTGCCGTTTGAGACGGAATGGCAGATTAAGAGTGAAGAGTGTATGAATGTGTGCAGAAGCGAGCGCTGAAGCTGCAGCAACACAAGCAGAAGGAAGATCTGGAGCGCGAGCAGCAGAGAGAGAGAGAGCTGGAGCGAGAGAGACGCCTCGTCGCCAAACCCGCCAAACGCTCCGGCGACGCCTGAACCACAGCCCCGCCCGCTGCATACAGACCCCGCCCCTGTCACAGCCCCGCCCGCTGCACACAGACCCCGCCCGTCACAGCCCCGCCCGCTGCACACTGACTCCGCCCCTGTCACAGCCCCGCCCGCTGCACACAGACTCCGCCCCTGTCACAGCCCCGCCCGCTGCACACAGACCCCGCCCGTCACAGCCCCGCCCGCTGCACACAGACCCCGTCCGCTGCACACAGACTCCGCCCCTGTCACAGCCCCGTCCGCTGCACACAGACTCCGCCCCTGTCACAGCCCCGCCCGCTGTACACTGACTCCGCCCGTCACAGCCACGCCCGCTGCACACAGACCCCGCCCGTCACAGCCCCGCCCGCTGCACACTGACTCCGCCCCTGTCACAGCCCCGCCCGCTGCACACAGACCCCGCCCCTGTCACAGCCCCGCCCACTGCACACAGACTCCGCCCCTGTCACAGCCCCGCCCGCTGCACACTGACTCCGCCCCTGTCACTGCCCCGACCACTGCACACAGACTCCACCCCGTCACAGCCCCGCCTGCTGCATACCGACTCCGCCCGTCAAGCCCCGCCCACTGCCCACCGACTCCGCCCCTGTCACTGCCCTGCCCGTTGCACACAGACTCCGCCCCGTCACAGCCCCACCCGCTGCACACAGACTCTGCCCCTGTCAAGCCCCGCCCACTGCCCTGCCCGTTGCACACAGACTCCGCCCCTGTCAAGCCCCACCCACTGCCCACCGACTCCGCCCGTCAAGCCCCACTCTGTCAAGCCCTGCCCACTGCCCATCGACTCCACCCCTGTCAAGCCCCGCCCACAGACTCCACCCATGTCAAGCTCCGCCCACCGACTCCGCCCCTGTCACTGCCCCGCCCACTGCACACTGACTCCACCCTGTCACACCCCCGCCCACTGTCCACCAACTCCGCCCCTGTCCTCTTAAAAACAGATCTGAGAAACCTCTCAAACGAGCTGGATTCTCTGGGACTAAATGTGATAAAGATGCTCTGGTGATTCTTCATCATCATCATCATCATCATATTCATGTGTGTTTCTATCCAGATAAATAATAATAAAACTGTAATTAAAGCATTGGTGTGCTCTTTTATTAACAGAATTTATTACCTTACATGATGCTCTTTTAATGTAAACACAAATGTGATAAAACTGTAACACTTTTCAATTATTAACATAAGTTAACATGAACTAACAGCATTTAATGTTCATTTCAGCATTTACTAATACATACTAAAATCAAAAGTTGTTTCTGTTTACATTATTTAATGCACTAACATAAACAACTGTATTTTTATCAACTAACATTAATATAACTAACATAATAAATACTGTAAAAAAAAATATTGGTAGCACTTTTTTTAGTGTCCTTGTTACATACTGTATATTACATGCTACTAATAACCCTATAGTTCATTTATATTACTCAGTATTCCAATGTACACTGTAACAAAGACACCTTAAAATAAAGTGTAACCAAAATACTTTGCTTATTGTAAGTTAATGTTCACTTTATTGCAAAGTGTTCCGGATATTTTTCATACTTCAATGTTCATAAACTCGACCTGCGTCATGTAATATTTATAATATGTTATTGTGAGTGTCACTTGTTTTCTGGAGTAAAGTCATGCATGAGTTTGAGTGCTGGACACCAGGTGGCAGCGGAGCATCATGGGATTGATACTGTGTGTCATCAGTGTAATGACACTATGGAAAGCTTTAACAAAACATGTCCAAAAGTTACCATAGTAAAACTGTGTTTAGTTATAGATGTGCGTCAGTGTGAGTTAATGATGCGCAGCCTGTGGAAATACACAAATATATCATAATGTTCCTATTAAATTATGAAAACATGATTGTTTGGTGAATGTTTGTTGAGAAGGTTCATCAGACAGACACATACACATACACACACACACACACACACACACAGACACAGACAGACAGTCGTGTTTTCCAGCGGTTTTGAGGGTGTCGCTACTCTTTCCGCGCGGGCGTTGAATCCGCTTCTGGATGTTTTTGGGCCTGAAGGAGAAAAACAAACCAAACCCGGAGCCGCAGACGCTGAGCACATGTGGAGTTAGACTGAGTAAACAACCCGTCTGTGTGTGTGTGCGTGTGCGTGCTCGGGCTCATAACAGGAAGTGGCCGCAGAGGTCAGAGGTCACGCTCGCGTTAGGTCTGCGGTTCAGCCGTTACGTGACGTCACGGGCGGAACGGTTTGTGTATCAAACGCCAAATCCCAAATATAGACGTTTAGTTTCTGCTCGACCGAAGGAACATCTGCTGCCTCACAACAACACACACAACCTGTGCAACACACACTGCTGTACTTCATATCATATTATAAGTTTTTACTTTTTATGTTATGTTATGTTTTTATTGTAATTTTAGTTAAAGTTTTAGTTTTTTAACTAAAAAAACTAAAAACAATTTTTAAAAACATGTCTAATATGATTTTTATTCATTTTTATTCCAGTTTTAGCTGTAGTTATTTTAGTAGGCCTATAAGTTGAACTTAATCAAAATAAGAAATGTTGCTTTGGCAACTAGCTTAAAGAGTTAATTCACCCAAAAATGTAAATTAGCGCATGATTTACTCACCCTGAACACATTAGCTGTATATTACATTATTCTTTCAGATTTAAAAGTAAGTTAATCTTACTTTTATGATGGACAGATGATAACTCTGATTGTATTCGTCTGAAAGAATAATGTCATGTACACCTAATGGCTTGAGAGTGAGTAAATCATGGGCTAATTTTCAGTTTTGGGTGAACTATGCCTTTAAATAAAAAAGGTTTAAGGTTTTTTTAGGTGTGTGTAATGAACCTCTACAACGCACTATGGTATCAGATGGTAATACCATAGTACAGAATTTACATTCGCATGCATGAATCCGGCAGATGCTTTTATCCAAAATGACTTTCATTGCATTGAAGGAATGTATTTCATTAGTTCATTATGACCCGGTGTGTTTGAATGCATTTAATAATGATCATAATCATGCAACATGATATCTTCACATGTCCAAGATTCGTATATGAAGAGATTCTTATATGAACATTCGAACTGCGCATTAGCCGCTTCTGAGATGTTGTGCGGTGTGTGTTTGTGTGTGTGGACTGTGGCTCTCGAAATTTATAATCATATATGAGTCAAAATGAATCTAATGCACATGTGCTAAAAAATGCAGCGGTTTCACTGGAAAATAAATGTAGAAATGCAACTTTTGAAGTGGAAACAGCAGAAACATCTGATCAACCAGAAAACAACCATGTTATGAGTCCATGAGAGACACACACACACACACACACACACACACACACACACACACACACACACACACACACACACACACACACACACACACACACACACACACACACACACACTTTCTTACACATACATACACACACACACACACACACACACACACACACACTCTCTCTCTCACTCACTCACACACACACACACACACTCAGGCATCGTTGTGCTGCAGTGATTGCGCTGTTGATCAGGTTTCTGAGGTTGTTCTCGTCTCTCAGTGAAAGTTTCCAACACAAGGATTTATTGTCTTGTTTACGCTGAGTGTGTGTGTGTGTGTGTGTAACCTCAGGAGTGTGAGCCACCTAACCTGAAGCAGAGCCAGAACTCAGGAGGAGACGTGTGTTACGATACACACACTCTGATTCAACACACTTTAGGAAACTTTATATTAATCATTATTCATTTTCTTTTTTCAAATCGTTTATTCCTAAAGCAGAACCGATGACTCTGATTGGATACACACTCTTAGAATAAAGCTTCAGTGTGTCTCTCGACTCAGTTTTAAAGAACCTGTATAAAGAACAAATATGTTCTATATAAGGAGAAAATGCATAATATTTATTTATTTGTGTGTGTGTGTGTGTTTATCCTTTCTTTCCTTGGCATTCTATGAAGAGACATTGATACAATTAGAATGCAACACATCAAACGAAAATAGGGAAATTATGATAATATTACTAAAAATTATTTACTTTACCAAACAAACCAGTGAGAATCAACAAGATGATTATGAGGAATTCATGTTTAGTTTTGTTGATGTTGTAAATTGTATGTATTATATTAATGAAAGTGTTCGCTATCATGAAATCACCACTTTACAATAAGGTTTCATAGTTAAATTTGTTAACATGAACTAATAATGATCTGCACTTCTTTAGCATGTATTAATCTTATTAATTTCAGCATTTACTAAAACATTATTAAAATTTTAGTGAGTTCACTAGTGTAACAGTGCAGCGCTTCTGTGTTGTACGTCACACGTAGGCTCACTATTGGCTGACGCTGGTCATGTGATGCGTGTGACGTACAACACAGAAGCGCTGCGCTGTTACACTAGTGAACTCACTCGACGCCCACAGAGAAGGAAATCAATAGTTGAAATAAAGTCATTATTTTTGTTTGTTTTTGCGCACAAAAAGCATTCTCGTCGCTTGATAAACTTAAGATTGAGCCACTGTAGTCACTTGGACTATTTTAACGATGTCTTTAATAACTTTTCGGGGAACAAGTTTCAATCCCTTAGAAGCCTATGGAGGAGTGATCCAGCTCTCAGATTTAATCAAAAATATCTTAATTTGTGTTCGGAAGATGAACGAAGGTCTTACGGGGTTGAACAACATGAGGGAGAGTAAATACTGACAGAATTTACATTTTTGTGTGAACTATCCCTTTAAGATTTCACTTCACTGGATTGTATTTCCTCAAGATAATAACACTGCGGAATGCGCTGAAATCGAGTACTTTTACTATAGTTAAACATAACTCGCATGTTGCCGCAACTTTTACAGTAGCATGGGAGGATAAATGTAAGTTTTCCGTATCAGCTTATCGTTACTGATGTGTGTGTGTGTGTGTGTGTGTGTGTGTGTGTGTGTGTGTGTGAGTGTGAGTGAACACTCGCGGAAGACACTCCGCCAAATGCTTCCGCCAAAAATAATGATATAATATTTTTTTGTATTATTATTGTTAGTGGCAATTGTTTATCAGTGTATTGTTATTTATTATAATATTTATAATAAGTATTATTTACAATTATCAAAGAGGGGCACAATACATTTTGAGACAAAAGGGGCAGGGGCTTGAGCCAGTGCGACACACACACACACACACACACACACACATACAACCTCTGGAAAGATGGCACACGGGTGCTGAACACACGGATGACACACACACACACACACACACACACACACACACGATCTCTGGAAAGATGGCACACGGGTGCTAAACACACGGATGACACACACACACACACACACACACACACACACACACACACACACACACACGATCTCTGGAAAGATGGCACACGGGTGCTAAACACACGGATGACACACACACGCACACACACACACACACACACACACACACACACACACACACACGATCTCTGGAAAGATGGCACACGGGTGCTAAACACACGGATGACACACACACGCACACACACACACGCACACACACACACACGCACGCACACACACACACACACACACACACACACACACACACGTGTTAAAGCTCAGTGAAGAAACTCAGCAGCTCATAAATACAGCCGAGCTGAACTCACTCATAACTCGTGAACGTCTCATATTTGAAATTTCATCACTGATTCTGTTATATTTCTGTTTATCACAGTGAAGCTGCTGTGAATCTTTACTGTTTGAAACACTGTAGAAATAATGACTGGAAGTGACATTTTACAGATGTGAGTAATTGCACCTAAAATCTAAATTTGTGATAAATATATTTACAAATTGAATTGCCAAATGAATGTAGAATTAGCATAAGGAAAGATTATTTAAATAATATTTGTTCAATGTCATCTTTCTATTTCAGTTTTTTTATACAATCTTTTTGTCTTCAATTTCAGAACCTTGATGTGATTTTTCAAAACTCAAAACAGTCACTTGTAACACAGACTCAAATCTGTGTGTTATTGCATTCATATCTATAAAGAAGCCTTGCAGAATCATTGGTTCTAATAACTCATTTATTATGAAATATCATATAATATCATATCATATATCTTATGGTTCATCAATGTAATAGACTAGAGAGAATAGAAAAAAGGAAAAAAGTGGAATATTATTCATCAGTTTCATAAAACTTGTGCATGAAGAGTAATGCATCCATCCATCCATCTTCATCCACTTATCCGGGGTCGGGTTGCGAGGCAGCAGCTCCAGCGGGGGACCCCAAACTTCTCTTTCCCGAGCCACATTATTCAGCTCTGACTGGGGGATCCCGAAGCGTTCCCAGGCCAGTGTGGAGATATAATCTCTCCACCTAGTCCTGGGTCTTGCCCGAGGTCTCCTCCCAGCTGGGAACACCTTCCTAGGGAGGCGTCTAGGAGGCATCCTTACTACCTCAACTGGCTCCTTTCGACGCAGTGGAGCAGCGGCTCTACTCTGAGCTCCTCGCGGATGGCTGAGCTTCTCACCCTTCTCTAAGGGAGACACCAGCCACCCGCCTGAGGAAACCCATTTCGTCCGGTTGTACCCGTGATCTCGTTCTTTCGGTCATGACCCAGCCTTCATGACCATAGGTGAGGGTAGGAACGAAAATTGACCAGTAGATCGAGAGCTTTGCCTTACGGCTCAGCTCTCTTTTCGTCACAACGGTGCGGTAAAGCGAGTGCAATACCGCCCCCGCTGCTCCGATTCTCCGGCCAATCTCCTGCTCCAGTCTCCCCTCACTCATGAACAAGACCCCGAGGTACTTGAACTCCTTCACTTGAGGTAAGGACTCATTCCCTACCTGGAGTTGGCACTCCACTGGTTTCCTGCTGAGAACCATGGCCTCAGATTTAGAGGTGCTAATCCTCATCCCAACCGCTTCACACTCTGCTGCGAACCGATCCAGTGAGAGCTGAAGGTCACGGACCGATGATGCCATCAGGACCACATCATCCGCAAAAAGCAGTGACGAGATCCCAACCTCACCGAACCGCAGCCCCTCCTCACCACGACTACGCCTCGATATCTTGTCCATGAATATCACAACCAGGATTGGTGACAAAGCGCAGCCCTGGCGAAGCCCAACCCTCACCTGGAAAGAGTCCGACTTACTGCCGAATACTCGGACACAGCTCTCGCTTTGGATGTACAGGGATTGGATAGCCCTGAGAAGGGATCCCCACCCCATACTCCCGCAGCACCTCCCACAGTATCTCCCGGGGGACCCGGTCATACGCCTTCTCCAGATCTACTTATTTATTTTATTTTATTTATTTATTTATTTAACAGGGACAGTGTATGGCATTCAGCCATACCAGAATTAGCTACAAGCTAAATTTCATCTGTAGTCCCTGGGTAGGAAAGGAAAACATACAATTAACAATCCAACAAACACATATAAATATACCATAAAACATCATCACACAAATCACCTCTCAGACAACAAGTTTCACATGATTAATGGATACATGACTGTATAGATTTTAACCATAATTTTACTTTATATTTTAAACAAGTGAATGTACTAATGTCTCTAATCTCTTTTGGGACTAAATTCCAGTGCTTAGAGGCTCCAATAGAGAAGGCTGATCTGCCAAACTCAGTACGTCTGCGCTGTACGGCACAGTGACCTCTACTGGACGCCCTAGTTGTTCTCCGGCTATCTGAGAGCAATATTATAAACTCCTCTAATGGCGGCGCAGCCAAATTATTAATTACTCTGTACACTAAACAAACATTAGCAAAACACATAAAATTTTCAAAAGTCAAGAGTTTATGTTTTTGAATGATATTGCAGTAGTGATAACCTGATGGCTTTTTATCCAATACTTTAAGAGTTTGTTTATATAGCGTTTGTAATGGAGCAAGTATTGTTTTTCTGGTTTGTGACCAACTTGCAATGCAATATGTAAAATGTGAGACAATCATTGAATACATATACAATTTGGCAGCATCTAGAGGTAACTGATTACGAATGTGTCTAAAATTTCTTAAATTAAATTTAACAGTATTACAGACCTGCTTTATATGTTTCTTAAAAGACAACTGTGAATCAAGAGTAACTCCCAGATATTTAAAGTGTGACACAACCCGGATTTTTTCCCCATTTACAATGACAACTGGCTGATTTTCATTTTTCCTTATATAAAAATACATACACACGGTTTTACTGACGTTGTAGACAAAACACATGTAGACTGGATGGGCATACTCCCAAGCCCACTCCAGGATCCTTGTGAGAGTAAAGAGCTGGTCCGTTGTTCCACGGCCAGGACGAAAACCACATTGTCCCTCTTCAATCCGAGGTTTGACTATCGGCCGAACCCTCCTTTCCAGCACCTTGGAGTAGACTCTACCAGGGAGGCTGAGAAGTGTGATACCCCTGTAATTGGCACACTCTCTCTGGTCCCCCTTTTTGAACAGGGGAACCACCACCCCAGTCTGCCACCCCTTGGACACTGTACCCGACTTCCACGCAATGTTAAAGAGACATGTCATCCAAGACAGTCCCTCCACACCCAAAGCTTTTAGCATTTCTGGGCGGATCTCATCAATTCCTGGGGCTTTGCCACTGTGGAGTTGTTTGACTACCTCAGTGACTTCCACCAGGGAAATTGACGAGAATCCCTCATCAGCCTTTAACTCTGCCTCTACTAGAGAGGGCGTGTCAGTCGGATTTAGGAGTTCCTCAAAGTGTTCCTTCCACCGCCCAATTACCTCCTCATTTGAGGTCAACAGAGTTTACCTTACTGTACACAGCTTGGATGGTTCCCCGCTTCTCCCTCCTGAGGTGGCGGACAGTTCTCCAAAAGCACTTTGGTGCCGACGAACGTCTCCCACATCCGCTGCTTTGCATCTGCCACAGCAGAGGCTGCAGCCCTTCGGGCCTGTCGGTACCTTGCAACCGCCTTCGGTCTAGGGTACTCTGGTACCACGTACACTTATGAGCATCCTTATGTTCAAACATAGTGTTCGTTATAGACAAACCATGACTAGCACAGAAGTCTAACAACAAACACCCACTCGGGTTCAGATCAGGGGGGCCGTTCCTCCCAATCACGCCTCTCCAGGTATCTCCATCATTGCCCACATGTGCGTTGAAGTCTCCTAGTAGAACTCTGGAGTCCCCCACTGGAGCCCCATACAGAACTCCATTCAGAGTCTCCAAGAAGGCCGAATACTCTGAACTGCTGTTTGGTGCATATGCACAAACAACAGTCAGAGTTTTCCCCCCCACAACCCGAAGGTGTAGGGAGGCGACCCTCTCGTTCACCGGAGTAAACTCCAACGTAGTGGCGCTCAGCCGGGGGCTAGTGAGTATCCGCACAGCCGCCTGGCGCCTCACACCCTGGGCAACTCCAGAGAAGAATAGGGTCCATCCCCTATCCAGGAGAATGGTTCCAGAACCGAGACTGTGCGTGAAGGTCAGCCCCACCAGATCTAACTGGTAGCGCTCCATCTCCCGCACAAGTTCCGTCTCCTTCCCCCACAGAGAGGTGACGTTCCACGTCCCCAGAGGATGGTGGGTCCAAAGGATGGAATGGGGGGTGCCACGTTGCTGTTTCGGTCTGTGCCTGGCCGGGCTCCGTGGAAAACCCGGCCACCAAGCGCTCGCCGGCGATCCCTCCCTCTGGGCCTGGCTCCAGACGGGGGCCCCAGGCTTCCTCCGGGCAGGGTCTCTCCTCCTCTTCCTCGCTTTTTCATAAGGTATTTTATGAGCCATTCTTAGTCTGGCTCCTCACCTGGAACCACTTTGCCTTGGGAGACCCTACCAGGAGCACTAGGCTCCAGACAACACAGCCTCCAGGCTCACAGGGGCACACAAACCTCTCCACCACGGTAAGGTGATGGCTCCCGGAGAGGTAATGCAACATTTATTTATTATTTTAAGCAGTTATTTCAGTTGATGATTGTAATGAAATTAGTAGAGCGTCATCAGATAAATGTAATTATTTGAAATAATAATAATAAACGTCATTTTGAACAGGTGATTTTAGTTTTTTGATTTATGTTTATTGTATCCAAGTATTTGGAGAAAGTGTAAAGATTTTAGACATCACACGAAGATTCTGATATTAGTGCAAAAATTATTGTAGAAAACTGTAAACAATATCAGGATAGAGTTGCAAATCACAATACTTTTGGTAAATGGATGTGAGGATAAAATAATTAATTAGTCATCTAACAAAATCATTTTAAGTCATAGTTTTTAGTATTTAATTGGCAAAAACTTTTTCCTTACCTTTCTCATTTTATTTCAGATTACAATAACGTGTATACATATTAAAGTAATATTGTAGACGTTAAATATTTATATTTAAGGTTATTTTATTTAAATATATACGTTCATTTTATGCATTAGTTTCCTTGTTAAAAAGTAATTCAAAACTTTTTATTTTTTAAGTGAGGAGCTAAACTTTCTATTCCAATGTTGATACACCACATAAATACAGAAATCCAGATTATCCAGACTCTCTTCCAGGGGATTTTTCAACCACTGAAACCTGATGTTTCATTCAGTTACTCAGAGACTTTCTGTGAACGTCATGTGTGTGTGTGTGTGTGTGTGTGTGATGAGCTTCGGCTTGGATGTATTCATGCTTCGAAAACACTGCATTCTGTCAAAGTCCATTTATGACACATCAGGAAACAATTATGCCTCGGTACATCTTAATTATAACATAACTCATAATTATGATATAAAAACTCAAAATTGTGACACTAAGTCATAATTATAGGATTATAAAGTTGAAATTATGACTTTCTATATCATAACATTTCACAATCATTTTGACTTTTTGTCATCATTTCGACTTAGTATGTCAATTGCTACTTTTTATGTTGTAGTTATGACTTAGTTTGTCATAATTTCAACTTTTTATATCCTAATTTTGAATTTTTGTCATAATCTCGATTTAGTATGTCAATTGCTACTTTTTGTCATATTATGGCTTTTTGTCAACTTTTGTCAATTTCAGCTTGTCTTAATTGACTTTTTGTCATAATAACTTCAGTTGTAATTTCAACTTTTATGTAATAATTTTGACCAATTGTCAATTTCGACTTTTTATGTTGTAGTCATGACTTAGTAATTTAGACCTTTTGCCATAATTTCAATTTAGCATGTCATAATTATGTCTTTTTTTGTCATAATTACGTCATCATTCGACTTTGTCATAATTACAACTTTTTCTCAATTTCAACTGTCATAATTAATCTTTACAAAAGCATTTGTTTATTATGTGCTTCCATAGATTTCACTCAAAGGATGAATAACTAGTAATCATTTTGACTTAGTATGTCAATTTTGACTTTTTATGACATAATTAAGACTTATATCAATTAAAATTTGTCATAATTTCAACTTGGCTTGTCATAATTTAAACTTTTTTGTCATGACTTATTTTAGTCATAATTTCATCTTAGTTTGTAATAATTTCATCTTTTTAAGTGATAAGTGTATGCCATCATTTCAACTTTGTATAATTTACAAAAGCATTATTTTATTATGTGCTTATAGATTTCACTCAAAGGATCAATAACCCATGATTGTTTTGCCCAGGAGTGATCCGGTCTCACACACACACACACACACACACACACACACACACACACACACACACACACACACACACACACACACACCAGTTTAAGATCAGGGAGTTTGATCATGTTTCCAGGGAAGCGTTGAGTCCTGAGATACTGCAGTTATCAGTCGCAGACAGGGTGTTTAAAGCTCAACACACACACACACACACACACGACTGAAACCATAATGACAGCTCTGCTCTCACTGACCGACGTAAACACACACACGTCACAGCCTCCACATCTGGAGGGAATATTGACTCATTCCCAGTGTTGTTCCTGAACTGCTTCGGTTTAGTGGCCAGAATAAAGAAGTATACACTAATTATCCATTATAATGAGTCGCTAGAACACACACACTAGTTTAACACTATCATGCCACCGTTTGCATTTATTACACAGTGAAGAGCGGATGAACATTCATTCCTCTGGGTTTGGAAAAGACTAATGTAGTTTTGCATGAATGACACAAAGGAAGGGTTGCAGGAGCTTCATTTATTAGTGTGTGCTTGTTTCTGCAACCATGCATAGAAGATTCTCAGTCCCGATGTCGATACAGACGAGCCTTATAACGGCGTGAGAAGCAATAAATACAGAGGATATAAAAACTGATAAAAAACAACAGCAATGGAGTAAACGCTGCTGGCAGAAACGAGCGCTCGCTCCTGCAGAAGCCCATCAGATCTGAAACACACACGTCACATGATCAGAGAACAGAAACACACACGTCACATGATCAGGGGACAGAAACACACACGTCACATGATCAGAGAACAGAAACACACACGTCACATGATCAGAGAACAGAAACACACACGTCACATGATCAGAGAACAGAAACACACACGTCACATGATCAGAGAACAGAAACACACACGTCACATGATCAGAGAACAGAAACACACACGTCACATGATCAGAGAACAGAAATACACGTCACATGATCAGAGAACAGAAACACACACGTCACATGATCAGAGAACAGAAACACACACGTCACATGATCAGAGAACAGAAACACACACGTCACATGATCAGAGAACAGAAATACACGTCACATGATCAGGGGGTTTAAGCATCTGTGTGAAGGTCAATTAAAGTCACCTTCATTTATACAGTCAAACCAATATATTCAGACACCTTCAACATTTCTCACATTATCAGTTTATTCGCTATAGTTTAGAAAATGGTACTAAAATGACGAGTTATGAACTCAGTTGATATTTGACTGGTTTTGTCCGTCCTTCTGTTAGACTCTCACACATGAATTATGTTGAATATCTGTCAGCTGTTAAATTTAACTACACAATTAGATAATACCAGTTTAGCTCAACCAATCACCAAGCAATGCTTCATGTTGTTCAGTCTGTGGTGTAAAAAGGTGCATTAGTTATTAAAGAAAAAACACTTCAGCAAAACATGATCAGCTCAAATTTTCGGAATCATTTTTGCTCCCAAATTTTGTAAGAATATTTGGGTATAATATGTCACAGTTTACTTTATTTTGCTCTCCTCACTTACATAAATGAACTATAGTGTCCTGCACACACTAGTAAAAAAATATCAAAAATTATATCTGGTGTCTGAATAATTCTTGCTTTGATTGTGTACAGCGCTTTAACAATATAGGACTGTTTCAAAGCAGCTTCATAGTGATAATAGGAAATGAAAGTAAAAGATTGTGGAATAAAGTTACCGGATCAGGGCCGGTTCTGGATGCGGTTCAGGATGTTCCCGCACACGAGGTTATAAAGCCGTTCCTTCGACATGGTTCCGTCAAGCTGCACTGAAACACAAACAAGCACATCTAATAAACACTACATTACTGAGGGTTCTCATCAGATGTGGGAAATTAACTGGAATATTGCATAAAACACTCGTGAATAAAGCAGCGTTTCCATCCCATGTGTTCAAGAGAACAAAATCATCACTTCCTGCTGCAAAATATCAGTAATAAAAACTGTACGTTTCTGCAATCGAACTGGAGGGAATTAAACCCAATCATTCTGATCACACACACGTTTCATTTATTTCAGCTTAGTTTGTAATTAAATTGTCAATATCAACTTTGCATAATTTTGACTTTTTTTTTATTACAATTTAACATATAATATCAACTTTTATGTAATAATTTTGACTTTTATGTCATATTTATGACAGTTTCATAATTTCAATATCATAATTTCGATTTAGTATGTAAATAGCTACTTTTTATGTCAGAATTATGACTTATGTCATTTAAATTTTTTTGTCAAAGTCATAATTTCGACTTAATTTGCCATAATAAATTTTTTTATCATTACTTATTTCAGCTTAGTTTGTAATGTCAACTTTTATGTCAATTTCACCATCATACTTTCAACTTTTTGTCATAATTACAAGTTATATCAACTTTTATGTAATAATTTTGACTTTTTGTCGTAATTATTTGTCACAAGCATATTTTTTGTGCATGTCTTCTTATCGTATAAAAACAATCATACACCTCAATTGACCGCATTCATTTTTTAAGCAATATACCAAAATATTGCTAGAAAACCTCAAAGTACGACACTTACCAACATCAACTCCTGAGTCTTCCATGATTTTAGTATGTTTCACATACATGGGCCAGACGTGTCCGTCGAAGAGACCGGGGGGGTCCGGCACGGCATAGTTCCTTGAGCTGACACACACACACACACACACACACACAGTGAGATCAGGTGTGTGTTGAATCCTCTTCAAGCGCAGTAGACGTGACACTCACCTCCTCCTCTTTTTGCATTCTTCGTATGGAATGGAAATAAAGTATCGTTGGTCGAACACATCGATCAAAGGTCTGCAGAAGAGAGAAGCGCTCAGTAAAAGCTTGGTCTCGTTTAGGCTTGGGTTGAATTTGAACAATTACGATTCTTTTTGATTCTTAATTTCGATTCCAATAAGGTAAAAAAAAAACAAAAAAACCTTAGATATAATTCACATTTAGTCTTATTGCTTATAGCTGAATATCATGAACACACATTAACAGCTGAAGAACTCTTACACGAGGAACGTTTGCCTGCGGTTTAAAAACACCATAGAAAACAACTAGCCGACTAATATAAACTTCAAGAAATCTTAAAAGACAAGTAAAAACTCAGTAATTAAAAAAAACAAGTAAAAAATTTGCAATCGCAAAAAAAAAAGTGACAACTGAACAGTTACGATTGAAGACTTTCAGTCAATAAAATTATAAATGTAAAATAACACTGCACTTTATAAGTAAAATATACATTACAAACATAGTTACAAAAGTTATTGAGTGAAGAACGAGTGAGTTTTCTGTCTTCTGTTGTGTGATTAGTGTTATTATAGAGCAGGAATATTAGTGCTGTCACTTTAAGAGCTGCACAGATCCAGTATACTGACACAGACACACACACACACACACACACACACACACACACAGAACACACACTCTCTCGTGCTTGAATGGTTTTAAATATTTTTTTCTTTTTTTGAGACAATGCAAGACACACAGGACACGCATTAGCTGAATAAACGTTTAGCCAATGCAAACATATAGAAAATAGTTGACAATGAATAGACAGGAGTCCTGTCACATGACCAATAATAGCAAAACGAACCACTTATTCTAAAAAGAATATCAAGTATAAGTTTAGATGAATCCGAAATATGGGGCTGTGTTAACAGTAAAACGTCTGTCTTTTAACGAATTTTAAAAACACGGATGGATAATATAAAATGCTTTCTGACATTTTGACAGAAAAAAACAACCAAAAACAAAATTTAAACTTAGCCCGTCAATTTACAATTATCTTCTCTCTCTGTGCGCGCGCGGTCTGTGTTTGTGAGAGAGAGAGAGCGCAGCACTGATACAACGGTACTTTTTAATCCATAAGTAACTAATGCGCTAGTTTTCATACAAAATAATTATGTAACATACTTATGTTATTGAGTTAATAATAACTAAAGTACCTAACACATGCAGACTACGTTTCTCAACACTGAGAATGAATAAATAACGCTAAACGCCTGTTTCTCCAGACTCGTGCTTATCAGTAATCCACAAATCACAGAACTTTCATAATCACTAAACCACAGCGATTTTAAATTTATTTAGATTTATTGTTCATCAATACTTAAGCATTTTATAATTTGCATGGCTGAATGATGTTTTCCTCTAATCTGAGTGACCATGAATGACGGAGTATTTTATAATAATCCATGCGATCACTCCCGTGTGATCATCGAATCCAGATTAAGTTAACTAAAAACAATATTTCAACTTTCCACATCCACCCCAACCCGTTTCCCTTCAGGAGTCAGACGTGCTGTGACTACTGTCCTCACTTATGAACTCAGTCAGACGGCGGCCGCGCGAGTGGAAGAGGATCGAGCGGGATTCTTTATTGATAGGCCTTACGCATCTGTCAATCATCCCTGCTTGCTATTTAGGGAATGAACCCAGCGCTATGATTGGTCGAACTCCGCTTCTTTTGCTGTTGCTTGATTTGAGGATTGCGCGTGCACAGAGGCGCGTCACCAGGTTTTTGCGTAGTTTAGAGTGACAAATCGTACCACCGTACTTTGAGGTCAAAATGCGTATCCGCTACGCAAAATGCGTACAGGTTAGCAGGTCTGCAAGTATTCGATTCCCAACCCTAGTCTGGTTCCGGTGTGTGTGTGTGTGAGACACTCACCCGTAGGTGTAGAGCAGGAAGCCCTCCACGATCAGGATGTGGACGTCGTCTCGGGAGCGTGGGAGGATCTCGGAGTCCAGGCTGTTGTTGACACCGTGAGATCTCTCGAACTTCACCGGGTTCTGCTGCCATGCAGTGATGGTGCTCATCATGGCGTCCATGTCCAGAGCGCTGATGACTGCACACACACACACACACACACACACGTGAGCGCGCCGCACGCGCATCGCTTAAAATGAGCATGCAGAAGCACACGCACAAGCCCTTGGCTTACCATCGTACTGCTTAAAGCCATCGTCATCAACTTCAATCTCATCTTGGGGCTGAAACATACACCAATGATGGATGTGATCATCACCAGCGCTAACCTGCAGGTCAGCTGACCAGGGCTGGGGCTACACACGTGTCTTGCATACCGAGAACTGAGCTTTTAGATGCGGTTTCAGTCGACGAACGAATTAAACTGCACTAAACTTTATTTGTAGCTCCTGTCGTCCATTAATCGCAATTAACGTCGATAGTTTTGATATGAAAGAAAGTCTCAGCTGTCAAATTCTGTCAGTTTCATGATGAAGTTCAGTCAGTAAATGTGTGTTTGTGTCTCTTTAATGTTGAACTCTCTTTACTTCTAGTTACAGCAGCGAATAAACATGATGAACATCAGAAGGAATGTTGAAAGATTCAGAACAACTCACTGAAATCAATCATGTCTCACATAATCAATCAATCAATCAAGTTTCAACCGCGGAAAGACGTCAATAAACAGGGTTCGTACAGATACTGTAAAATTAAATTCCAGGACTTTAAGCACCACTTTTTTGTTTTTCAAGGACTATAATCAGAGATCGCACTTATCAAACAATATTTTTAGTATTTAAGGATTTTTTTTAACTCAAATTACATATATAAGGTATTCAAAATACAACTTACAATGCATTTCATAATATATTAAACACAAAGTTTATTAAGGCTATTATTGTTGAATAAATAATATTTCATATTATAATTTTGGTGTACTTCATATCCAGAAAAAGTCTGATGGGGGTTTATCACACGGGTTGCAGTGTTAATTTTGCATGATAAGATTGTATTTGTGTGTTTTCAAAAAATTTAAATTTCATATTCAAGTACCTCTTGGTAAATATGGCTGTTTTCAAGGGTTTTTCAGGACTTCAATGTCAAAAAGTCAAATCAAAGTACTTTAAGCACCTTCTACGAACCCTGAATAAAACGGCGAGAGAACAATAATGTCACGTAACGCCACATTTAAAGTCATTCGGTGTCCATAAACTCGATAGACAGTTAGAAAAATAACTCTACAGGAGCGTTTTGATACATATACATTACATATATCTAAAAAAAATGAATTAGGAGTCAATTATGTCATTAAAAAAAGTTTAAAACGCTAATGATTCACGTTACCGAAGCCAATTGATGTGTAAATTGAAGTAATGAAGGTTTGCCCAGCCCTGGAGCTGAATGTGAAGCAGTTTCTGCTCACACTGACCTTGAAGAAATCGTCCTGATGAACCACACAGCAGTTCGGCAAACTCTTGATCAGGCCGTCCGTCAGCGTTGTTTTACCGCCGTTAGTGACCCTGAAACACACACAGCACATTATTTTTTATGATCATGTCAATAAATTATATATGAATGTGTCAATTAATCATTCAGGACCAAAACACCACAGTACCACCAAACCACCACGCCTTTACTGTACATTATTCTCTTTACTTATTTTAGGTTAGATTTTTCTTGATGGTTATTCAAATAATTTTTTGTATGCTTTCTATTTTTTTTCTGACGTTTTAAAATATAAAGTGCCTTGAGAAGCTGCTTTAAAGGCGCTAAATAAAACAACGTTTATTATTATTACTTTACAAGATTACACAAATGGTTAATTTTCACCAGTAGTCTTTCGGGCAGATGTTAAAAGAACCATAAAAACATTATAATTCACAGGCATTAAAAACAACACATTAATAACACAAACTGCGCATCACAATGGAATCAAGTAAAGTAACCGTTACATTATTTTACCGACGTAATCGTACCGTCTGCCAATTTTCCATTGGTACTATTTTTTTGTTGTTGCCGTGACTGTAATCAAAAAGAGGTTACAAAAATTCTGAAGCGTTATTACTTCAGGACACTGATTTTAGTTGTGTGAATTAATGAATTAATAACGCCTCAGAATCTTTGTAACGTATTTTTGACATTCGCAGCTGTGTGGCACTCTGGCGGGAAATGCGGTTGCTATGGAGATTTATTTCCCAAATAGATCGAGAGGTCGCGCGCACCACGCGGTCTGCATCGA
>JAPDVR010000005.1:641011-693511 GCA_026230005.1 Gila orcuttii | reverse complement strand
CACACACACTGCCCCTATCCCTAAACCTACCCATCACACACACACACACACACTGCCCCTATCCCTAAACCTACCCATCACACACACACACACACACACGGCCCCTATCCCTAAACCTACCCATCACACACACACACACACACACTGCCCCTATCCCTAAACCTGCCCATCACACACACACACACACACACACACTGCCCCTATCCCTAAACCTACCCATCACACAAACACACACACACACACACACACACACACACACACACACAGGGCTAGTCAGGTGAAGTTCTAGATCAGGAGAATAATAACAATTGTTTCTGACACTCAATAAAAATGTAATAAATTGATACAATTTCTCGCAATTTCAAGTTTAATTCTCACAATTCTGACTTTTAATCTCAAAATTCTATTTTTCTTTCTTTCTGTTTTTAGGTTGTTTTTTCCCACCATGGAATATGAAAATCAAAAGGTAATTGTGAATTTTTAATCTCACAATTCAGTTTTTTTTCCACTACAGAATAACAAAATAAAAAGGTGATTGACTTTATACCTCACAATCCTGGGTTTTCTGAGTTTACATCTCAATTACTTTACTTTCTGTTTTTTCCTCTGCCACAGAATAACAAAATGAAAAAGAAAACTGTGACTTTTTATCTGACTTGTAAATATAAACTTAGAATTGCGAGAGAAACAAGCTCCTCAGTGAAGTCAACATGAGTTCAGCTCTTCATGGTTCATGCATGCTAATATAAAGAAAATAATCCTGTGTCATTTATTCAAGGGAGAGTTCACCCAGAAATTTACATTCTGTCAGTAATTACTTTAATGTCGATCTCGTTCATCGTCGGAACACGAATGAAGATATTTGATGATGAGAGCTTCTACTGGATTAATATGTGGATTAATGTTACGATCTCTTTTAAATGAGGGACAGAAAGCTCTCGGATATCATCAAAAATATCTTATTTTGTGTTTCGAGGATGAACTAAAGTCTCACAGGTTTTAATTAATGACTTTTTTTTACAAGTTTTTGGGTGAATATGCTTTTAAAGTAAATCGTGTGTGTGTGTGTGTGTGTGTGTGTGTGTGTGTGTGTGTGTGTGTGTGTGTGTTGCAGGTCCATCTGAAGACACTGGCATCGGACGGCTGTAGATATTTTTGTAATGAACGCACTGCTATTCTTTTACTGCTTTAATGATTGTTCTGTACAAAAGAATGTTCTGTAACGGTTTAATTGTTTGTGTGAGGATCAATATTCTGATTAGATTTTCCCATGAATCTGGATTTAATGGTGGCTGGGCCACACAAACACACACACACACACACACCAAATGCTGTTATTAGGTCTGCAAGAACTGCCTTTTGTTACATGTGTACCTTTCCGATGTTCCCTGGCTCGTGGAATATTCTTTTCTTTTGTTTTTATCTTTTAAATGTGCTGTAAACTTGAAATGTGCATCTGACTGTAATATTTGTGCAATGCTCTTACGGGACGCGTTGACAGGAAAGTATTTTTGTACAAATCGTGTTCAATTTCATTCTGATGCCTAAATAAAATTACAACCTTGTAAGACTTTGCATCTGAAATCTCATCAATCACACTTTATAAGAGGAAATACATAATCTTATTATAATCACATTCACACATCCTCATTCCTCACACGAACCAAACAACTTTGCTCTGGTTTTTCAGCTTCTGATATTTCCAGACGTTTGTGTTTATAAAAACTCAATGTATCATCAGTTAATAAAGGAGAAATCACACAAACACGAGAGGAAATAAGAACTGATCTTAACTTTAGTACTTTCAGCTCTTGTTTATCAATATGAATATTTTACTTTTTAGCATAACACGTTTTGTTCTTATATGATTTTAAGTTTTCATTATTATTATTATTAGCAGTATTATTTTGCTTGTTTTTTAATTCCATATAAAAATGCTGTTTTAAGATTAACAGACAAAAATAAAACGGCTGAAAAAAGCTCAACTCCAGCTCAAAATTATCAGTGTATCAGCCTGCGAGGAAAGAATTTGAGAACAAAATGTATTAAGTACGTATAATAAAAATAGAGAACACTGCAAAAAGTTAGCTTTTATTTCTATTTTTGATTTGTTGACGATTAGCGTGACGCGTCACAGTCACGTGATCGAGCGGCCGAACGCGGAAGAGGAAGTGAAAGTAATTCACAGTCACTGTAAACATGGTAGAAGCTAAACTTAGATAGTGAGTTTACGATTATAAAAGCGATTTTCAATAAAAATACGAGTGCAGAAACTTCTCTAAACTTCTGTCGAGCTTTGAGGCAGATATGACAGCAATGGCAGTGAAAGAGTCGATATTCCTCCTGCTGGTGTTGTTTTGCTCTCCGGTAAGCGCAGAAAATGAGTCTGAAAGCCTGAAGCGCCATTAATGAGTGAATCAGCGAGTGTTTGTGTGAATTACAACGAGTGTTTGTGTGAATGAGCGGGTGTTTGTGTGGATCAGCGAGTATTTAACTGAATCAACGAGTGAATAATTGTGTATTTAATTGAATGAGCGAGTGTTTGTGAATCAGTGAGTGTTTGAGTAAATGAGTGAGTGAATGAGCGGGTGTTCGTGTGAACCAGCGAGAGTTTGTGTGAATTACAACGAGTATTTAACTGAATCAACGAGTGAATCACTGTGTACTTAAGTGAATGAGCGAGTGTTTGTGTGAATCAGCGAGTGTTTGAGTGAATCAGCGAGTATTTAACTGAATCAACGAGTGAATCACTGAGTATTTAAGTGAATGAGCGGGTGTTTGTGTGAATCAGCGAGTGTTTGTGTGAATCAGCGAGTGTTTGTGTGAATCAGCGAGTGTTTGTGTGAATTACAGCGAGTATTTAACGGAATCAACGAGTGAATCACTGTGTACTTAAGTGAATGAGCGAGTGTTTGAGTGAATGAGCGAGTGTTTTTGTGAATTACATCGAGAGTTTGAGTGAATCAGCGAGTATTTAACTGAATCAACGAGTGAATCACTGTGTACTTAAGTGAATGAGCGAGTGTTTGTGTGAATCAGCGAGTGTTTGAGTGAATCAGCGAGTATTTAACTGAATCAACGAGTGAATCACTGAGTATTTAAGTGAATGAGCGAGTGTTTGTGTGAATCAGCGAGTGTTTGAGTGAATCAACGCGTGTTTGTGTAAATTACAGCGAGTGTTTGAGTGAATCAGCGAGTGAATCAGTGAGTATTTAAGTGAACCAGGGAATGAGAGAATCCGCGAGAGTTTGTGTGAATTACAGTGAATGTTTAAATTAATCAACGACTGTTTAAGTGAATCAGTGAGTATTTAAGTGAATGAGCGAGTGTTTGTGTGAATTACAGCGAGTGTTTGAGTGAATCAGCGCGTGTTTGTGTGAATTACAGCGAGTGTTTGAGTGAATCAGCGAGTGAATCAGTGAGTATTTAAGTGAATCAGTGAATATTTAAGTGAACCAGGGAGTGTTTGTGTGAACCAGGGAGTGTTTGAGTGAACCAGGCAGTATTTGAGTGAATCAGCGAGAGTTTGTGTGAACCAGGGAGTGTTTGAGGGAACCAGGGAGTGTTTGTGTGAACCAGGGAGTGTTTGTGTGAACCAGGGAGTGTTTGAGTGAATCAGGGAGTGTTTGTGTGAACCAGGGAGTGTTTGTGTGAACCAGGGAGTGTTTGAGTGAACCAGGGAGTGTTTGTGTGAACTAGGGAGTGTTTGAGTGAACCAGGGAGTGTTTGTGTGAACCAGGGAGTGTTTGAGTGAAACAGCGAGAGTTTGTGTGAACCAGGAAGTGTTTGTGTGAACCAGGGAGTGTTTGAGTGAACCAGGGAGTGTTTGAGTGAACCAGGGAGTGTTTGAGTGAACCAGGGAGTGTTTGAGTGAACCAGGGAGTGTTTGAGTGAACCAGGGAGTGTTTGAGTGAACCAGGGAGTGTTTGAGTGAACCAGGGAGTGTTTGAGTGAACCAGGGAGTGTTTGAGTGAACCAGGGAGTGTTCGAGTGAACCAGGGAGTGTTCGTGTGAACCAGGGAGTGTTTGTGTGAACCAGGGAGTGTTTGAGTGAACCAGGGAGTGTTTGAGTGAACCAGGGAGTGTTTGTGTGAACCAGGGAGTGTTTGAGTGAACCAGGGAGTGTTTGAGTGAACCAGGGAGTGTTTGAGTGAACCAGGGAGTGTTTGTGTGAACCAGGGAGTGTTTGAGTGAACCAGGGAGTGTTTGAGTGAACCAGGGAGTGTTTGAGTGAACCAGGGAGTGTTTGAGTGAACCAGGGAGTGTTTGAGTGAACCAGGGAGTGTTTGAGTGAACCAGGGAGTGTTTGAGTGAACCAGGGAGTGTTTGTGTGAACCAGGGAGTGTTTGTGTGAACCAGGGAGTGTTTGAGTGAACCAGGGAGTGTTTGTGTGAACTAGGGAGTGTTTGAGTGAACCAGGGAGTGAACCAGGGAGCGTTTGAGTGAACCAGGGAGCGTTCGAGTGAACCAGGGAGCGTTCGAGTGAACCAGGGAGCGTTCGAGTGAACCAGGGAGCGTTCGAGTGAACCAGGGAGCGTTCGAGTGAACCAGGGAGCGTTCGAGTGAACCAGGGAGTGTTCGAGTGAACCAGGGAGTGTTTGAGTGAACCAGGGAGTGTTTGAGTGAACCAGGGAGTGTTTGAGTGAACCAGGGAGTGTTTGAGTGAACCAGGGAGTGTTTGAGTGAACCAGGGAGTGTTTGAGTGAACCAGGGAGTGTTCGAGTGAACCAGGGAGTGTTCGAGTGAACCAGGGAGTGTTCGAGTGAACCAGGGAGTGTTCGAGTGAACCAGGGAGTGTTCGAGTGAACCAGGGAGTGTTCGAGTGAACCAGGGAGTGTTCGAGTGAACCAGGGAGTGTTCGAGTGAACCAGGGAGTGTCCGGGTGAACCAGGGAGTGTTTGAGTGAATCAGCGAGAGTTTGTGTGAATTACAGTGAATGTTTAAATGAATCAACGACTGTTTAAAGTGAATCAGTGAGTATTTAAGTGAATGAGCAAGTGTTTGTGTGAATCAGGGAGTGTTTGAGTGAATCAGCAAGTATTTAAGTGAATCAACGAGTGAATCAGTGAGTATTTAGGTGAATGAGCGAGTGTTTATGTGAATCAGGGAGTGTTTGAGTTAATCTGCGAGTGTTTGAGTGAACCAGGGAGTGTTTGAGTGAACCAGGGAGTGTTTGAGTGAACCAGGGAGTGTTTGAGTGAACCAGGGAGTGTTTGAGTGAACCAGGGAGTGTTTGAGTGAACCAGGGAGTGTTTGAGTGAACCAGGGAGCGTTTGAGTGAACCAGGGAGCGTTTGAGTGAACCAGGGAGTGTTTGTGTGAACCAGGGAGTGTTTGAGTGAACCAGCGAGAGTTTGTGTGAACCAGGGAGTGTTTGAGTGAACCAGGGAGTGTTTGAGTGAACCAGGGAGTGTTTGAGTGAACCAGGGAGTGTTTGAGTGAACCAGGGAGTGTTTGAGTGAACCAGCGAGAGTTTGTGTGAACCAGGGAGTGTTCGAGTGAACCAGGGAGTGTTCGAGTGAACCAGGGAGTGTTCGAGTGAACCAGGGAGTGTTCGAGTGAACCAGGGAGTGTTCGAGTGAACCAGGGAGTGTTCGAGTGAACCAGGGAGTGTTCGAGTGAACCAGGGAGTGTTCGAGTGAACCAGGGAGTGTTCGAGTGAACCAGGGAGTGTTCGAGTGAGTGTTTGAGTGAACTGGTTCACTCGAACACTCACACCAGGGAGTGTTCGAGTGAGTGTTTGAGTGAACCAGGGAGTGTTTGAGTGAACCAGGGAGTGTTCGAGTGAACCAGGGAGTGTTCGAGTGAACCAGGGAGTGTTCGAGTGAACCAGGGAGTGTTCGAGTGAACCAGGGAGTGTTCGAGTGAACCAGGGAGTGTTCGAGTGAACCAGGGAGTGTTCGAGTGAACCAGGGAGTGTTCGAGTGAACCAGGGAGTGTTCGAGTGAACCAGGGAGTGTTCGAGTGAACCAGGGAGTGTTCGAGTGAACCAGGGAGTGTTCGAGTGAACCAGGGAGTGTTCGAGTGAACCAGGGAGTGTTCGAGTGAACCAGGGAGTGTTCGAGTGAACCAGGGAGTGTTCGAGTGAACCAGGGAGTGTTCGAGTGAACCAGGGAGTGTTTGAGTGAACCAGGGAGTGTTTGAGTGAACCAGGGAGTGTTTGAGTGAACCAGGGAGTGTTTGAGTGAACCAGGGAGTGTTTGAGTGAACCAGGGAGTGTTTGAGTGAACCAGGGAGTGTTTGAGTGAACCAGGGAGTGTTTGAGTGAACCAGGGAGTGTTTGAGTGAACCAGGGAGTGTTTGAGTGAACCAGGGAGTGTTTGAGTGAACCAGGGAGTGTTTGAGTGAACCAGGGAGTGTTCGAGTGAACCAGGGAGTGTTCGAGTGAACCAGGGATTGTTCGAGTGAACCAGGGAGTGTTTGAGTGAACCAGGGAGTGTTTGAGTGAACCAGGGAGTGTTTGAGTGAATCAGCGAGAGTTTGTGTGAATTACAGTGAATGTTTAAATGAATCAACGACTGTTTAAAGTGAATCAGTGAGTATTTAAGTGAATGAGCAAGTGTTTGTGTGAATCAGGGAGTGTTTGAGTGAATCAGCGAGTATTTAAGTGAATCAACGAGTGAATCAGTGAGTATTTAGGTGAATGAGCGAGTGTTTATGTGAATCAGGGAGTGTTTGAGTTAATCTGCGAGTGTTTGAGTGAACCAGGGAGTGTTTGAGTGAACCAGGGAGTGTTTGTGTGAACTAGGGAGTGTTTGAGTGAACCAGGGAGTGTTTGAGTGAACCAGGGAGTGTTTGAGTGAACCAGGGAGTGTTTGAGTGAACCAGGGAGTGTTTGTGTGAACCAGGGAGTGTTTGTGTGAACCAGGGAGTGTTTGAGTGAACCAGGGAGTGTTTGTGTGAACCAGGGAGTGTTTGTGTGAACCAGGGAGTGTTTGAGTGAACCAGGGAGTGTTTGAGTGAACCAGGGAGTGTTTGAGTGAACCAGGGAGTGTTTGAGTGAACCAGGGAGTGTTTGAGTGAACCAGGGAGTGTTTGAGTGAACCAGGGAGTGTTTGTGTGAACCAGGGAGTGTTTGTGTGAACCAGGGAGTGTTTGTGTGAACCAGGGAGTGTTTGAGTGAACCAGGGAGTGTTTGAGTGAACCAGGGAGTGTTTGAGTGAACCAGGGAGTGTTTGAGTGAACCAGGGAGTGTTTGAGTGAACCAGGAAGTGTTTGAGTGAACCAGGGAGTGTTTGAGTGAACCAGGGAGTGTTTGAGTGAACCAGGGAGTGTTTGAGTGAACCAGGGAGTGTTTGAGTGAACCAGGGAGTGTTTGAGTGAACCAGGGAGTGTTTGAGTGAACCAGGGAGTGTTTGAGTGAACCAGGGAGTGTTTGAGTGAACCAGGGAGTGTTTGAGTGAACCAGGGAGTGTTTGAGTGAACCAGGGAGTGTTTGAGTGAACCAGGGAGTGTTTGAGTGAACCAGGGAGTGTTTGAGTGAACCAGGGAGTGTTTGAGTGAACCAGGGAGTGTTTGAGTGAACCAGGGAGTGTTTGAGTGAACCAGGGAGTGTTTGAGTGAACCAGGGAGTGTTTGAGTGAACCAGGGAGTGTTTGAGTGAACCAGGGAGTGTTTGAGTGAACCAGGGAGTGTTTGAGTGAACCAGGGAGTGTTTGAGTGAACCAGGGAGTGTTTGAGTGAACCAGGGAGTGTTTGAGTGAACCAGGGAGTGTTTGAGTGAACCAGGGAGTGTTTGAGTGAACCAGGGAGTGTTTGAGTGAACCAGGGAGTGTTTGAGTGAACCAGCGAGAGTTTGAGTGAACCAGGGAGTGTTTGAGTGAACCAGGGAGTGTTTGAGTGAACCAGTGAGTGTTTGAGTGAACCAGTGAGTGTTTGAGTGAACCAGGGAGTGTTTGAGTGAATCAGCGAGAGTTTGTGTGAACCAGGGAGTGTTTGAGTGAACCAGGGAGTGTTTGAGTGAACCAGTGAGTGTTTGAGTGAACCAGTGAGTGTTTGAGTGAACCAGTGAGTGTTTGAGTGAACCAAGGAGTGTTTGAGTGAACCAAGGAGTGTTTGAGTGAACCAGTGAGTGTTTGAGTGAACCAGGGAGTGTTTGAGTGAACCAGGGAGTGTTTGAGTGAACCAGGGAGTGTTTGAGTGAACCAGGGAGTGTTTGAGTGAACCAGGGAGCGTTTGAGTGAACCAGGGAGTGTTTGAGTGAACCAGGGAGTGTTTGTGTGAACTAGGGAGTGTTTGAGTGAACCAGGGAGTGTTCGAGTGAACCAGGGAGTGTTCGAGTGAACCAGGGAGTGTTCGAGTGAACCAGGGAGTGTTCGAGTGAACCAGGGAGTGTTCGAGTGAACCAGGGAGTGTTCGAGTGAACCAGGGAGTGTTCGAGTGAACCAGGGAGTGTTCGAGTGAACCAGGGAGTGTTCGAGTGAACCAGGGAGTGTTCGAGTGAACCAGGGAGTGTTCGAGTGAACCAGGGAGTGTTCGAGTGAACCAGGGAGTGTTCGAGTGAACCAGGGAGTGTTCGAGTGAACCAGGGAGTGTTCGAGTGAACCAGGGAGTGTTCGAGTGAACCAGGGAGTGTTCGAGTGAACCAGGGAGTGTTCGAGTGAACCAGGGAGTGTTCGAGTGAACCAGGGAGTGTTCGAGTGAACCAGGGAGTGTTCGAGTGAACCAGGGAGTGTTCGAGTGAACCAGGGAGTGTTCGAGTGAACCAGGGAGTGTTCGAGTGAACCAGGGAGTGTTCGAGTGAACCAGGGAGTGTTCGAGTGAACCAGGGAGTGTTTGAGTGAACCAGGGAGTGTTTGAGTGAACCAGGGAGTGTTTGAGTGAACCAGCGAGAGTTTGTGTGAACCAGGGAGTGTTCGAGTGAACCAGGGAGTGTTCGAGTGAACCAGGGAGTGTTCGAGTGAACCAGGGAGTGTTCGAGTGAACCAGGGAGTGTTCGGGTGAACCAGGGAGTGTTCGAGTGAACCAGGGAGTGTTCGAGTGAACCAGGGAGTGTTCGAGTGAACCAGGGAGTGTTCGAGTGAACCAGGGAGTGTTCGAGTGAACCAGGGAGTGTTCGAGTGAACCAGGGAGTGTTCGAGTGAACCAGGAAGTGTTCGAGTGAACCAGGGAGTGTTCGAGTGAACCAGGGAGTGTTCGAGTGAACCAGGGAGTGTTCGAGTGAACCAGGGAGTGTTCGAGTGAACCAGGGAGTGTTCGAGTGAACCAGGGAGTGTTCGAGTGAACCAGGGAGTGTTCGAGTGAACCAGGGAGTGTTCGAGTGAACCAGGGAGTGTTCGAGTGAACCAGGGAGTGTTCGAGTGAACCAGGGAGTGTTCGAGTGAACCAGGGAGTGTTCGAGTGAACCAGGGAGTGTTCGAGTGAACCAGGGAGTGTTCGAGTGAACCAGGGAGTGTTCGAGTGAACCAGGGAGCGTTTGAGTGAACCAGGGAGTGTTTGAGTGAACCAGGGAGTGTTTGTGTGAACTAGGGAGTGTTTGAGTGAACCAGCGAGAGTTTGTGTGAACCAGGGAGTGTTTGAGTGAACCAGGGAGTGTTTGAGTGAACCAGGGAGTGTTTGAGTGAACCAGCGAGAGTTTGTGTGAACCAGGGAGTGTTCGAGTGAACCAGGGAGTGTTCGAGTGAACCAGGGAGTGTTCGAGTGAACCAGGGAGTGTTCGGGTGAACCAGGGAGTGTTCGAGTGAACCAGGGAGTGTTCGAGTGAACCAGGGAGTGTTCGAGTGAACCAGGGAGTGTTCGAGTGAACCAGGGAGTGTTCGAGTGAACCAGGGAGTGTTTGAGTGAACCAGGGAGTGTTTGAGTGAACCAGGGAGTGTTTGAGTGAACCAGGGAGTGTTTGAGTGAACCAGGGAGTGTTTGAGTGAACCAGGGAGCGTTTGAGTGAACCAGGGAGTGTTTGAGTGAACCAGGGAGCGTTTGTGTGAACTAGGGAGTGTTTGAGTGAACCAGCGAGAGTTTGTGTGAACCAGGGAGTGTTTGAGTGAACCAGGGAGTGTTTGAGTGAACCAGGGAGTGTTTGAGTGAACCAGCGAGAGTTTGTGTGAACCAGGGAGTGTTCGAGTGAACCAGGGAGTGTTCGAGTGAACCAGGGAGTGTTCGAGTGAACCAGGGAGTGTTCGGGTGAACCAGGGAGTGTTCGAGTGAACCAGGGAGTGTTCGAGTGAACCAGGGAGTGTTCGAGTGAACCAGGGAGTGTTCGAGTGAACCAGGGAGTGTTCGAGTGAACCAGGAAGTGTTCGAGTGAACCAGGGAGTGTTCGAGTGAACCAGGGAGTGTTCGAGTGAACCAGGGAGTGTTCGAGTGAACCAGGGAGTGTTCGAGTGAACCAGGGAGTGTTCGAGTGAACCAGGGAGTGTTCGAGTGAACCAGGGAGTGTTCGAGTGAACCAGGGAGTGTTCGAGTGAACCAGGGAGTGTTCGAGTGAACCAGGGAGTGTTCGAGTGAACCAGGGAGTGTTCGAGTGAACCAGGGAGTGTTCGAGTGAACCAGGGAGTGTTCGAGTGAACCAGGGAGTGTTCGAGTGAACCAGGGAGTGTTCGAGTGAACCAGGGAGTGTTCGAGTGAACCAGGGAGTGTTCGAGTGAACCAGGGAGTGTTCGAGTGAACCAGGGAGTGTTCGAGTGAACCAGGGAGTGTTCGAGTGAACCAGGGAGTGTTCGAGTGAACCAGGGAGTGTTTGAGTGAACCAGGGAGTGTTTGAGTGAACCAGGGAGTGTTTGAGTGAACCAGGGAGTGTTTGAGTGAACCAGGGAGTGTTTGAGTGAACCAGGGAGTGTTTGAGTGAACCAGGGAGTGTTTGAGTGAACCAGGGAGTGTTTGAGTGAACCAGGGAGTGTTTGAGTGAACCAGGGAGTGTTTGAGTGAACCAGGGAGTGTTTGAGTGAACCAGGGATTGTTTGAGTGAACCAGGGATTGTTTGAGTGAACCAGGGAGTGTTTGAGTGAACCAGGGAGTGTTTGAGTGAATCAGCGAGAGTTTGTGTGAATTACAGTGAATGTTTAAATGAATCAACGACTGTTTAAAGTGAATCAGTGAGTATTTAAGTGAATGAGCAAGTGTTTGTGTGAATCAGGGAGTGTTTGAGTGAATCAGCGAGTATTTAAGTGAATCAACGAGTGAATCAGTGAGTATTTAGGTGAATGAGCGAGTGTTTATGTGAATCAGGGAGTGTTTGAGTTAATCTGCGAGTGTTTGAGTGAACCAGGGAGTGTTTGAGTGAACCAGGGAGTGTTTGAGTGAACCAGGGAGTGTTTGAGTGAACCAGGGAGTGTTTGAGTGAACCAGGGAGCGTTTGAGTGAACCAGGGAGCGTTTGAGTGAACTAGGGAGTGTTTGAGTGAACCAGGGAGTGTTTGTGTGAACCAGGGAGTGTTTGAGTGAACCAGCGAGAGTTTGTGTGAACCAGGGAGTGTTTGAGTGAACCAGGGAGTGTTTGAGTGAACCAGAGAGAGTTTGAGTGAACCAGGGAGTGTTTGAGTGAACCAGGGAGTGTTTGAGTGAACCAGCGAGAGTTTGTGTGAACCAGGGAGTGTTTGAGTGAACCAGGGAGTGTTTGAGTGAACCAGGGAGTGTTTGAGTGAACCAGGGAGTGTTTGAGTGAACCAGGGAGTGTTTGAGTGAACCAGGGAGTGTTTGAGTGAACCAGCGAGAGTTTGTGTGAACCAGGGAGTGTTTGAGTGAACCAGGGAGTGTTTGAGTGAACCAGGGAGTGTTTGAGTGAACCAGGGAGTGTTTGAGTGAACCAGGGAGTGTTCGAGTGAACCAGGGAGTGTTCGAGTGAACCAGGGAGTGTTCGAGTGAACCAGGGAGTGTTCGAGTGAACCAGGGAGTGTTCGAGTGAACCAGGGAGTGTTCGAGTGAACCAGGGAGTGTTCGAGTGAACCAGGGAGTGTTCGAGTGAGTGTTTGAGTGAACCAGGCAGTGTTTGAGCTAACCAGGGAGTGTTTGAGTGAATCAGCGAGAGTTTGTGTGAATTACAGTGAATGTTTAAATGAATCAACGACTGTTTAAAGTGAATCAGTGAGTATTTAAGTGAATGAGCAAGTGTTTGTGTGAATCAGGGAGTGTTTGAGTGAATCAGCGAGTATTTAAGTGAATCAACGAGTGAATCAGTGAGTATTTAAGTGAATGAGCGAGTGTTTATGTGAATCAGGGAGTGTTTGAGTGAATTTGCGAGTGTTTCAGTGAATCAGAGCGAGTGTTTGAGTGAATCAGCGAGTGTTTCTCTCACAGGTCGCCAGTCAGGAGGCGATTCTGCGCGCGTCTAGTGGATCTACATTCAGAGAATACTGTCTGGTGTTCAACTCGTCCTGGAGCAACATCTCCGACAGCCTGAGAGCAGCGGTGAGAGAGTCAGGCCGGGAAAGATTAATTCCCAAATTCTGTATGAATTTTTTGGAACTACGTTTTAATGGTTACATTTTAGCAATCAAAAAGCATGTCTTATTAACTTGAAATCATGAGGGGTTTTTTTAAACACAATAACAGGGCCTTATGTGTAGGGTTGAGAATCGAAAATCGATTCCAATTCTGGAAATTAATACTTGAGGTCAGGAATCGAATACTTGTTATATAATTTAAATTTCGATTCCTCTTATCGATTGTGAGCATTTCAATATGATTTTAAACCATTCAAGCTGAGAGACTCTGTTTCTGTGTTCGTGTTTATCAGTATATTGGATCCGTGCAGCTCTTAAAGTGACAGCACTAATATTCCTGCTGTCTCTATAATAACACTAATCAAACAACAAGAGACTTTTACAAGAATAACTTTTGTAACTATATTTGTAATGTATATTTTATTTATAAACTGCAGTGTTATTTTAAATTTGATTACAGTTTCTTTACCTGAATACCTAAAAATATTAAAACGCTGTTTATTACAATCGTATCTTTTCTCAGTTGTGTCTATTTGTTGTGATAGTAATTAAAAAAGAACAAATTAGCAGAGTGATTACTTGTCTTTAATAATGGTTGAAATTTATATTAGTTAGGCTAGTTTTTCTATGGTATTTTTAAACCACAAGCAAAGTGTTCTTTAGCCTGTGGATTTTGGTTCATGATATTCAGCTACAATTAAATGTTTTGCAATGAGACTAAATGTGAATGATATCTAAGTTTTTTTTTTTCCTTATTGAAATCGAAAGGAAACAATAAGAATTAAAATAGGAATCGTTAAAATTCAAACGATACCCAACCCTACTTATGTGAGTACTACAAATCTGTCAATTGACCTGCTCAACTCTGTGTGTGTGTGTTTGTGTGTGTGTGTGTGTGTGTGTGTGTGTGTGTGTGTGTGTGTAGGTGGGGTATCCCCTGGTGAACCTGACGTCCACTCAGCTGTGTGCTACGGGTCATGTGACCCCGGACTCGGTGAAGGGTCAGGCTGTGGTCGTGATGCGTGGAGGCTGTGAGTTCAGTCAGAAAGCTCTGGTTGCTCAGGATCTGGGTGTGTCTGTGCTTCTGATCGCCAGCAACAAAAATCTGGTAAGCGCTGATGATCGTTTCTGCACAAACACCAGTGTGAATCCTCACAAACACCAGTGTGAATACTCAGTGTGTAAATATAATCTTACCAGGTGTCGCCGTCAGCCAACGACTCCGAGTACAACAAGGTGAAGATTCCTCTGGCCCTGCTGAGATACCGGGACGTCCTGGACGCGCTGCAGGTGAAGATGAGACAGTGTGTGTGAGAGACAGTGTGTGTGTGAGAGTGAGTGAGAGTGAGTGAGAGTGAGAGTGAGAGTGAGTGAGAGTGAGTGAGAGTGAGTGAGAGTGAGAGTGAGTGAGAGTGAGTGAGTGAGAGTGAGTGAGTGAGAGTGAGTGAGTGTGAGTGAGTTAGTGAGTGTGAGTGAGTTAGTGAGAGAGTGAGTTAGTGAGAGTGAGTTAGTGAGAGTGAGTTAGTGAGAGAGTGAGTTAGTGAGAGAGTGAGTGAGCGTGAGAGAGCGTGAGAGCGTGAGAGTGAGCGTGAGAGTGAGCGTGAGAGTGAGCGTGAGAGTGAGCGTGAGAGTGAGCGTGAGCGTGAGAGTGAGCGAGAGTGAGAGTGAGCGTGAGAGTGAGAGTGAGCGTGAGAGAGTGAGTGAGCGTGAGTGAGCGAGCGTGAGAGTGAGAGTGAGCGTGAGAGTGAGCGAGCGTGAGAGTGAGCGTGAGCGTGAGAGTGAGCGTGAGCGTGAGAGTGAGCGTGAGAGTGAGCGTGAGAGTGAGCGTGAGCGTGAGCGTGAGCGTGAGAGTGAGCGTGAGAGTGAGCGTGAGAGTGAGCGTGAGAGTGAGCGTGAGAGTGAGCGTGAGAGTGAGCGTGAGAGTGAGCGTGAGAGTGAGCGTGAGAGTGAGCGTGAGAGTGAGCGTGAGAGTGAGCGTGAGAGTGAGCGTGAGAGTGAGCGTGAGAGTGAGCGTGAGAGTGAGCGTGAGAGTGAGCGTGAGAGTGAGCGTGAGAGTGAGCGTGAGAGTGAGCGTGAGAGTGAGCGTGAGAGTGAGCGTGAGAGTGAGCGTGAGAGTGAGCGTGAGCGTGAGAGTGAGCGAGCGTGAGAGTGAGCGAGCGTGAGAGTGAGCGAGCGTGAGAGAGAGCGAGCGTGAGAGAGAGCGAGCGTGAGAGAGTGAGAGTGAGAGTGAGCGTGAGCGTGAGCGTGAGCGTGAGAGTGAGCGTGAGCGTGAGCGTGAGCGTGAGCGTGAGCGTGAGAGTGAGAGTGAGCCCGAGAGTGAGCCCGAGAGTGAGCGTGAGAGTGAGCGTGAGAGTGAGCGAGCGTGAGAGAGAGCGAGCGAGCGTGAGAGAGAGCGAGCGAGCGTGAGAGAGAGCGAGCGAGCGTGAGAGAGAGCGAGCGAGCGTGAGAGAGAGCGAGCGAGCGAGCGTGAGAGAGAGCGAGCGAGCGTGAGAGAGAGCGAGCGAGCGAGCGTGAGAGAGAGCGAGCGAGCGTGAGAGAGAGCGAGCGAGCGAGCGTGAGAGAGAGCGAGCGAGAGAGAGCGAGCGAGCGAGCGTGAGAGAGCGAGCGTGAGAGAGCGAGTGGAGAGAGAGCGAGCGTGAGAGAGCGAGTGGAGAGAGAGCGAGCTTGAGAGAGAGCGAGCGAGCGTGAGAGAGAGCGAGCGTGAGAGAGAGCGAGCGTGAGAGAGAGCGAGGGTGAGAGAGAGCGAGCGTGAGAGAGCGAGCGTGAGAGAGCGAGCGTGAGAGAGCGAGCGTGAGAGAGAGCGAGCGTGAGAGAGAGCGAGCGTGAGAGAGAGCGAGCGTGAGAGAGAGCGAGCGTGAGAGAGAGCGAGCGTGAGAGAGAGCGAGCGTGAGAGAGAGCGAGCGTGAGAGAGAGAGTGGAGAGAGAGCGAGCGTGAGAGAGCGAGTGGAGAGAGAGCGAGCTTGAGAGAGCGAGCGTGAGAGAGAGCGAGCGTGAGAGAGAGCGAGCGTGAGAGAGAGCGAGCGTGAGAGAGAGCGAGCGTGAGAGAGAGCGAGCGTGAGAGAGAGCGAGCGTGAGAGAGAGCGAGCGTGAGAGAGAGCGAGCGTGAGAGAGAGCGTGAGAGCGAGCGAGCGTGAGAGAGAGCGAGCGAGCGTGAGAGAGAGCGAGCGTGAGAGAGAGAGAGCGAGCGAGCGTGAGAGAGAGCGAGCGAGCGTGAGAGAGAGCGAGCGAGCGTGAGAGAGAGAGCGAGCGAGCGTGAGAGAGCGAGCGTGAGAGAGCGAGTGGAGAGAGAGCGAGCTTGAGAGAGAGCGAGCGTGAGAGAGCGAGCGTGAGAGAGAGCGAGCGTGAGAGAGAGCGAGCGTGAGAGAGAGCGAGCGTGAGAGAGAGCGAGCGAGCGTGAGAGAGAGCGAGCGAGCGTGAGAGAGAGCGAGCGAGCGTGAGAGAGAGAGAGCGAGCGTGAGAGAGACCGAGCGAGCGTGAGAGAGAGCGAGAGAGAGCGTGAGAGAGAGCGAGCGTGAGAGAGAGTGAGAGAGAGCGAGCGTGAGAGAGAGTGAGAGAGAGCGAGCGTGAGAGAGAGTGAGAGAGAGCGAGCGTGAGAGAGAGTGAGAGAGAGCGAGCGTGAGAGAGAGTGAGAGAGAGCGAGCGTGAGAGAGTGAGAGTGAGTGTGAGAGAGAGAGAGTGAGAGAGAGTGAGTGTGAGAGAGAGAGTGAGTGTGAGAGAGAGTGAGTGTGAGAGTGTGAGTGAGTGTGAGAGAGTGTGTGAATGTCACACACAAACACTTCATCAGATATAATTCAGATTCAGCTGTAAAGCAGCTCATTCAGATCATTCAGAGTTTTGTTCTCATCTGATAGTGTCAGTGGTTCAGTAATAATAATACTGAATATTAACGTGTGTGTGTGTCAGGTATTTCCTCAGGGAATGGAGGTGAGGTTATACGCTCCCCCTGTGCCTGCGTTTGACGCCAGCATCATCATCATGTTTCTGATCGCTGTGTTCACGGTGACCATGGGCGGGTTCTGGAGCGGAGCGGCCGAGAAGTGAGTGAGATCACCAGTGAGTGAGATCATGTGTCATTTGACGCGAGTGTTGACGTGAGTGTGTGTGTGCAGAGCGAAGCAGGCGGCGGGCCCGTCGTCAGAGGTGTGTGAGGGTCGAGCCGACAGCAGTGAACTCTCGCTCTACTCTCCTCTGAAGGTGCTGATGTTCGTGGCCATGATGTGTGTGATGCTCGTGCTCATGTACTTCTTCTACAGGTGGTTGGGTGAGTCTCACACACACAGGAACGTGACTGAGATGTAGTTTATGTGATCATCGTCATATTCTGCCTGGCGTCAGCCTCTGCAGTTTCAGTGAGTGTTTGAGTGAATCGGCGAGTGTTTGAGTGAATCTGTGAGTGTTTGAGTGAATTAGCAAGTGTTTGAGTGAATCAGCAAGTGTTTGAGTGAATCGGCTAGTGTTTGGTGAATCTGTGAGTGTTTGGTGAATCTGTGAGTGTTTGGTGAATCTGTGAGTGTTTGAGTGAATCAACAAGTGTTTGAGTGAACCGGCGAGTGTTTGAGTGAACCGGCGAGTGTTTGAGTGAACCGGCGAGTGTTTGAGTGAATCTGTGAGTGCTGTGAGTGTTTGAGTGAATCTGTGAGTGTTTGAGTGAATCGGCGAGTGTTTGAGTGAACCGGCGAGTGTTTGAGTGAATCTGTGAGTGTTTGAGTGAGTCTGTGAGTGTTTAGTGAATCTGTGAGTGTTTGAGTGAATCTGTGAGTGTTTGAGTGAATCTGCGAGTGTTTGAGTGAATCGGCGAGTGTTTGAGTGAATCGGCGAGTGTTTGGGTGTATCTGTGAGTGTTTGAGTGAATCAGTGAGTGTTTGAGTGAATCAGCGTGTGTTTGAGTGAATCTGTGAGTGTTTAGTGAATCTGTGAGTGTTTGAGTGAATCTGTGAGTGTTTAGTGAATCTGTGAGTGTTTGAGTGAATCTGTGAGTGTTTGAGTGAATCAGCGAGTGTTTGAGTGAATCAGCGTGTGTTTGAGTGAATCTGTGAGTGTTTAGTGAATCTGTGAGTGTTTGAGTGAATCTGTGAGTGTTTAGTGAATCTGTGAGTGTTTAGTGAATCTGTGAGTGTTTGAGTGAATCGGCGAGTGTTTGAGTGAATCTGCGAGTGTTTGAGTGAATCGGCGAGTGTTTGAGTGAACCGGCGAGTGTTTGAGTGAACCTGTGAGTGTTTGAGTGAGTCTGTGAGTGTTTAGTGAATCTGTGAGTGTTTGAGTGAATCTGTGAGTGTTTGAGTGAATCGGCGAGTGTTTGAGTGAATCGGCGAGTGTTTGGGTGTATCTGTGAGTGTTTGAGTGAATCAGCGAGTGTTTGAGTGAATCAGCGTGTGTTTGAGTGAATCTGTGAGTGTTTAGTGAATCTGTGAGTGTTTGAGTGAATCTGAGTGTTTAGTGAATTTGTGAGTGTTTAGTGAATTTGTGAGTGTTTAGTGAATCTGTGAGTGTTTGAGTGAATCTGTGAGTGTTTGAGTGAATCAGCGAGTGTTTGAGTGAATCAGCGTGTGTTTGAGTGAATCTGTGAGTGTTTAGTGAATCTGTGAGTGTTTGAGTGAATCTGTGAGTGTTTAGTGAATCTGTGAGTGTTTAGTGAATCTGTGAGTGTTTGAGTGAATCTGTGAGTGTTTGAGTGAATCTGTGAGTGTTTGAGTGAATCGGCGAGTGTTTGAGTGAATCGGCGAGTGTTTGAGTGAATCTGTGAGTGTTTGAGTGAATCTGTGAGTGTTTGAGTGAATCGGTGAGTGTTTGAGTGAATCGGTGAGTGTTTGAGTGAATCGGCGAGTGTTTGAGTGAATCTGTGAGTGTTTGAGTGAATCTGTGAGTGTTTAGTGAATCTGTGAGTGTTTGAGTGAATCTGTGAGTGTTTGAGTGAATCTGTGAGTGTTTGAGTGAATTGGCGAGTGTTTGAGTGAACCGGCGAGTGTTTGAGTGAACCGGCGAGTGTTTGAGTGAATCGGCGTGTGTTTGAGTGAATCTGTGAGTGTTTAGTGAATCTGTGAGTGTTTAGTGAATCTGTGAGTGTTTAGTGAATCTGTGAGTGTTTGAGTGAATCTGTGAGTGTTTGAGTGAATCAGCGTGTGTTTGAGTGAATCTGTGAGTGTTTAGTGAATCTGTGAGTGTTTGAGTGAATCTGTGAGTGTTTAGTGAATCTGTGAGTGTTTAGTGAATCTGTGAGTGTTTGAGTGAATCTGTGAGTGTTTGAGTGAATCGGCGAGTGTTTGAGTGAATCGGTGAGTGTTTGAGTTAATCGGCGAGTGTTTGAGTGAATCTGTGAGTGTTTGAGTGAATCTGTGAGTGTTTAGTGAATCTGTGAGTGTTTGAGTGAATCGGTGAGTGTTTGAGTGAATCGGCGAGTGTTTGAGTGAATCTGTGAGTGTTTGAGTGAATCTGTGAGTGTTTAGTGAATCTGTGAGTGTTTGAGTGAATCTGTGAGTGTTTGAGTGAATCGGCGAGTGTTTGGGTGTATCTGTGAGTGTTTGAGTGAATCAGTGAGTGTTTGAGTGAATCAGCGTGTGTTTGAGTGAATCTGTGAGTGTTTAGTGAATCTGTGAGTGTTTGAGTGAATCTGTGAGTGTTTAGTGAATCTGTGAGTGTTTAGTGAATCTGTGAGTGTTTGAGTGAATCAGCGAGTGTTTGAGTGAATCAGCGTGTGTTTGAGTGAATCTGTGAGTGTTTATTTAATCTGTGAGTGTTTGAGTGAATCTGTGAGTGTTTAGTGAATCTGTGAGTGTTTAGTGAATCTGTGAGTGTTTAGTGAATCTGTGAGTGTTTGAGTGAATCTGTGAGTGTTTGAGTGAATCGGCGAGTGTTTGAGTGAACCTGTGAGTGTTTGAGTGAGTCTGTGAGTGTTTGAGTGAATCTGTGAGTGTTTGAGTGAATCTGTGAGTGTTTGAGTGAATCGGCGAGTGTTTGAGTGAATCGGCGAGTGTTTGGGTGTATCTGTGAGTGTTTGAGTGAATCAGCGAGTGTTTGAGTGAATCAGCGTGTGTTTGAGTGAATCTGTGAGTGTTTAGTGAATCTGTGAGTGTTTGAGTGAATCTGAGTGTTTAGTGAATTTGTGAGTGTTTAGTGAATCTGTGAGTGTTTGAGTGAATCTGTGAGTGTTTGAGTGAATCAGCAAGTGTTTGAGTGAATCAGCGTGTGTTTGAGTGAATCTGTGAGTGTTTAGTGAATCTGTGAGTGTTTAGTGAATCTGTGAGTGTTTAGTGAATCTGTGAGTGTTTGAGTGAATCTGTGAGTGTTTGAGTGAATCTGCGAGTGTTTGAGTGAATCAGCGAGTGTTTGAGTGAATCAGCGTGTGTTTGAGTGAATCTGTGAGTGTTTAGTGAATCTGTGAGTGTTTGAGTGAATCTGTGAGTGTTTAGTGAATCTGTGAGTGTTTAGTGAATCAGCGTGTGTTTGAGTGAATCTGTGAGTGTTTAGTGAATCTGTGAGTGTTTGAGTGAATCTGTGAGTGTTTAGTGAATCTGTGAGTGTTTAGTGAATCTGTGAGTGTTTGAGTGAATCTGTGAGTGTTTGAGTGAATCGGCGAGTGTTTGAGTGAATCTGTGAGTGTTTGAGTGAATCGGCGAGTGTTTGAGTGAACCGGCGAGTGTTTGAGTGAACCTGTGAGTGTTTGAGTGAGTCTGTGAGTGTTTAGTGAATCTGTGAGTGTTTGAGTGAATCTGTGAGTGTTTGAGTGAATCTGTGAGTGTTTGAGTGAATCTGTGAGTGTTTGAGTGAATCGGCGAGTGTTTGAGTGAATCGGCGAGTGTTTGGGTGTATCTGTGAGTGTTTGAGTGAATCAGCGAGTGTTTGAGTGAATCAGCGTGTGTTTGAGTGAATCTGTGAGTGTTTAGTGAATCTGTGAGTGTTTGAGTGAATCTGAGTGTTTAGTGAATTTGTGAGTGTTTAGTGAATCTGTGAGTGTTTGAGTGAATCTGTGAGTGTTTGAGTGAATCGGCGAGTGTTTGAGTGAATCGGCGAGTGTTTGAGTGAATCTGTGAGTGTTTGAGTGAATCGGTGAGTGTTTGAGTGAATCGGTGAGTGTTTGAGTGAATCGGTGAGTGTTTGAGTGAATCGGCGAGTGTTTGAGTGAATCTGTGAGTGTTTGAGTGAATCTGTGAGTGTTTGAGTGAATCTGTGAGTGTTTGAGTGAATCTGTGAGTGTTTGAGTGAATCTGTGAGTGTTTGAGTGAATTGGCGAGTGTTTGAGTGAACCGGCGAGTGTTTGAGTGAACCGGCGAGTGTTTGAGTGAATCGGCGTGTGTTTGAGTGAATCTGTGAGTGTTTAGTGAATCTGTGAGTGTTTGAGTGAATCTGTGAGTGTTTAGTGAATCTGTGAGTGTTTAGTGAATCTGTGAGTGTTTGAGTGAATCTGTGAGTGTTTGAGTGAATCTGTGAGTGTTTGAGTGAATCAGCGTGTGTTTGAGTGAATCTGTGAGTGTTTAGTGAATCTGTGAGTGTTTGAGTGAATCTGTGAGTGTTTAGTGAATCTGTGAGTGTTTAGTGAATCTGTGAGTGTTTGAGTGAATCTGTGAGTGTTTGAGTGAATCGGCGAGTGTTTGAGTGAATCGGCGAGTGTTTGAGTGAATCGGTGAGTGTTTGAGTTAATCGGCGAGTGTTTGAGTGAATCTGTGAGTGTTTGAGTGAATCTGTGAGTGTTTAGTGAATCTGTGAGTGTTTGAGTGAATCGGCGAGTGTTTGAGTGAATCGGTGAGTGTTTGAGTGAATCGGCGAGTGTTTGAGTGAATCTGTGAGTGTTTAGTGAATCTGTGAGTGTTTGAGTGAATCTGTGAGTGTTTGAGTGAATCTGTGAGTGTTTGAGTGAATCTGTGAGTGTTTGAGTGAATCGGCGAGTGTTTGAGTGAATCGGCGAGTGTTTGGGTGTATCTGTGAGTGTTTGAGTGAATCAGTGAGTGTTTGAGTGAATCAGCGTGTGTTTGAGTGAATCTGTGAGTGTTTAGTGAATCTGTGAGTGTTTGAGTGAATCTGTGAGTGTTTAGTGAATCTGTGAGTGTTTAGTGAATCTGTGAGTGTTTGAGTGAATCAGCGAGTGTTTGAGTGAATCAGCGTGTGTTTGAGTGAATCTGTGAGTGTTTATTTAATCTGTGAGTGTTTGAGTGAATCTGTGAGTGTTTAGTGAATCTGTGAGTGTTTAGTGAATCTGTGAGTGTTTGAGTGAATCTGTGAGTGTTTGAGTGAATCGGCGAGTGTTTGAGTGAACCGGCGAGTGTTTGAGTGAACCTGTGAGTGTTTGAGTGAGTCTGTGAGTGTTTGAGTGAATCTGTGAGTGTTTGAGTGAATCTGTGAGTGTTTGAGTGAATCGGCGAGTGTTTGAGTGAATCGGCGAGTGTTTGGGTGTATCTGTGAGTGTTTGAGTGAATCAGCGAGTGTTTGAGTGAATCAGCGTGTGTTTGAGTGAATCTGTGAGTGTTTAGTGAATCTGTGAGTGTTTGAGTGAATCTGAGTGTTTAGTGAATTTGTGAGTGTTTAGTGAATCTGTGAGTGTTTGAGTGAATCTGTGAGTGTTTGAGTGAATCAGCAAGTGTTTGAGTGAATCAGCGTGTGTTTGAGTGAATCTGTGAGTGTTTAGTGAATCTGTGAGTGTTTAGTGAATCTGTGAGTGTTTAGTGAATCTGTGAGTGTTTGAGTGAATCTGTGAGTGTTTGAGTGAATCTGCGAGTGTTTGAGTGAATCAGCAAGTGTTTGAGTGAATCAGCGTGTGTTTGAGTGAATCTGTGAGTGTTTAGTGAATCTGTGAGTGTTTGAGTGAATCTGTGAGTGTTTAGTGAATCAGCGTGTGTTTGAGTGAATCTGTGAGTGTTTAGTGAATCTGTGAGTGTTTAGTGAATCTGTGAGTGTTTAGTGAATCTGTGAGTGTTTAGTGAATCTGTGAGTGTTTGAGTGAATCTGTGAGTGTTTGAGTGAATCGGCGAGTGTTTGAGTGAATCTGTGAGTGTTTGAGTGAATCGGCGAGTGTTTGAGTGAATCGGCGAGTGTTTGAGTGAACCGGCGAGTGTTTGAGTGAACCTGTGAGTGTTTGAGTGAGTCTGTGAGTGTTTAGTGAATCTGTGAGTGTTTGAGTGAATCTGTGAGTGTTTGAGTGAATCTGTGAGTGTTTGAGTGAATCGGCGAGTGTTTGAGTGAATCGGCGAGTGTTTGGGTGTATCTGTGAGTGTTTGAGTGAATCAGCGAGTGTTTGAGTGAATCAGCGTGTGTTTGAGTGAATCTGTGAGTGTTTAGTGAATCTGTGAGTGTTTGAGTGAATCTGAGTGTTTAGTGAATTTGTGAGTGTTTAGTGAATCTGTGAGTGTTTGAGTGAATCTGTGAGTGTTTGAGTGAATCAGCAAGTGTTTGAGTGAATCAGCGTGTGTTTGAGTGAATCTGTGAGTGTTTAGTGAATCTGTGAGTGTTTGAGTGAATCTGTGAGTGTTTGGTGAATCTGTGAGTGTTTAGTGAATCTGTGAGTGTTTGAGTGAATCTGTGAGTGTTTGAGTGAATCTGTGAGTGTTTGAGTGAATCTGTGAGTGTTTGAGTGAATCAGCAAGTGTTTGAGTGAATCAGCGTGTGTTTGAGTGAATCTGTGAGTGTTTAGTGAATCTGTGAGTGTTTGAGTGAATCTGTGAGTGTTTAGTGAATCTGTGAGTGTTTGAGTGAATCTGTGAGTGTTTAGTGAATCTGTGAGTGTTTAGTGAATCAGCGTGTGTTTGAGTGAATCTGTGAGTGTTTAGTGAATCTGTGAGTGTTTGAGTGAATCTGTGAGTGTTTAGTGAATCTGTGAGTGTTTAGTGAATCTGTGAGTGTTTGAGTGAATCTGTGAGTGTTTGAGTGAATCTGTGAGTGTTTGAGTGAATCGGCGAGTGTTTGAGTGAATCTGTGAGTGTTTGAGTGAATCTGTGAGTGTTTGAGTGAATCTGTGAGTGTTTGAGTGAACCGGCGAGTGTTTGAGTAAACCTGTGAGTGTTTCAGTGAGTCTGTGAGTGTTTGAGTGAATCTGTGAGTGTTTAGTGAATCTGTGAGTGTTTGAGTGAATCTGTGAGTGTTTGAGTGAATCTGTGAGTGTTTGAGTGAATCTGTGAGTGTTTGAGTGAATTGGCGAGTGTTTGAGTGAACCGGCGAGTGTTTGAGTGAACCGGCGAGTGTTTGAGTGAATCAGCGTGTGTTTGAGTGAATCTGTGAGTGTTTAGTGAATCTGTGAGTGTTTGAGTGAATCTGTGAGTGTTTAGTGAATCTGTGAGTGTTTGAGTGAACCGGCGAGTGTTTGAGTAAACCTGTGAGTGTTTCAGTGAGTCTGTGAGTGTTTGAGTGAATCTGTGAGTGTTTAGTGAATCTGTGAGTGTTTGAGTGAATCTGTGAGTGTTTGAGTGAATCTGTGAGTGTTTGAGTGAATCTGTGAGTGTTTGAGTGAATTGGCGAGTGTTTGAGTGAACCGGCGAGTGTTTGAGTGAACCGGCGAGTGTTTGAGTGAATCAGCGTGTGTTTGAGTGAATCTGTGAGTGTTTAGTGAATCTGTGAGTGTTTGAGTGAATCTGTGAGTGTTTAGTGAATCTGTGAGTGTTTAGTGAATCTGTGAGTGTTTGAGTGAATCTGTGAGTGTTTGAGTGAATCAGCGAGTGTTTGAGTGAATCAGCGTGTGTTTGAGTGAATCTGTGAGTGTTTAGTGAATCTGTGAGTGTTTAGTGAATCTGTGAGTGTTTGAGTGAATCTGTGAGTGTTTAGTGAATCGGCGAGTGTTTGAGTGAATCTGTGAGTGTTTGAGTGAATCAGCGAGTGTTTGAGTGAATCGGTGAGTGTTTGAGTGAATCTGTGAGTGTTTGAGTGAATCAGCGAGTGTTTGAGTGAATCAGCGAGTGTTTGAGTGAACCGGCGAGTGAGTGAGTGAGTGGAGTCAGCTTTAATTCTACAGCACTTTATACAGTACAGATTGTGAAAAAAGCTTTACAGTAATAAACAGGAAAATAACAGAATCCTTCGTCCAATATAATTCCGATTGAGCTGTAAAACAGCTCTACAGACGACAATAAAGTCATAATTCAGATCAACAAGTTTTTTTCTCACCTGTTAGTGTCAGTGCTATCAGATCAATAATAATACTGAATATTAACAGCCTGTAAGAGCTTCAGCTTCAGGAAGGTGACTGAGATGTAGTGTGTTTCTCCTGTAGTTTATGTGATTATCGTCATATTCTGCCTGGCGTCAGCATCTGCACTCTATAACTGTCTGGATTCCCTGATGACGGCTGTGGGCTGCGGGACGCTCAGGTGAACACACACACACACACACACACACACACACACACACACAGTGTATTCACTGAAGTATGCTTCATCCAGGTACAGGTATTCTATGAATACAGCAGCATTATTAATGTTTTCTACAACTGTATTACAAAATACTTTTTTACATTCAAGACAAACATGAGGAAGCCTCACAGATGATGATGAACATGTAAAATGTTCATGAAATGATGATGAATCAAGAATAACTGTAACCGTAACTATAACACACTATAACATTAACTGTAATAATAATATGATAACGATAACTGAATAGCTTCAATAATAACTAACTATAATAGTTACTATAATATTAACTGTAATAATAATTGTCAATAGCTATAACGATAACTGTAACTAAAATGTTACTATAACGACAACTGTTATTATAACTGATAACTGTTACTATAACTATAACAGTAACTAATAATAACTGTAACAGTAACTTGATAACTATAATGATAACTGTTACTATAACGACATCTGTTACTATAACAGTAACTGTAACAATAACTATGATAACTGTAACTAACATTACTATAAAAGTCATTAATAGTAACTATAACAATAACAAATATAGCTGCAAGCAGCAATAACCGGGGCCAAGCGCAAAAGCAGCCGACAAGACATACCAACATGGCTGGGAGTTTCAGACCAACTACAGCAAAGAGCAGTTAAAGACATTTTAAGATGAATTTAGGCAAAATGGCTGAAAAATCACATACAGTAACTATAAATATGATTTAATGGATTATCACTTTCGACCAATAGGTGGCGCAGTTACAAAACTGATGTGGATCAGAGTGAGGTGACAATGACACATACAAAGTTTGGTGTCAAAATGTGAAAGCATTGCATAGATAAAGCCTGAATAGTAATTTTGGCAGCATGCCTCAACTTTGATGCTGCGGTATACAAAAACGGTTTTGTCTATCGTCACGAAATCCACAAATTTTAGTCGGCACGGTCTGGAGATGATACGATTCGATTTTGGTGAAAATCGGACAAAAGGTCTAGGAGGAGTTTGAAAAAGTAGGTATTGAATAAAAATCAAGATGGCGGACAGGAAGTTCAGCCAAATACGGCAAACTTCGTATCTATGTTCTCGGAGTGACCCAAGGAATCTATTAAGACCAGTGACATTTTAATAGGCAGATTTATTCAAAAGTTATTAGCATTTTATTATAACTTTTGACCAACAGGTGGCGCTGTCTCGAAATCTTTTGAATACCTTCAGGGGATTTTGCGTGTTGGCAAATTCTGAGTTTCATAATGTTACAGCTATGCATTTGTTAAGTATAGCATTTTACATCACAAAACTGTATTGAAGTCAATGGGAATTCCATTCACCAAGAGGCAAAATCCCACAATTTTTTTCATGTGTCCTCAGAATGAGCCCATACATGTGTGTGCCTAATTTGGTGAAAATATCTCAATTCGCTTCGGAGTTATAGACATTTATATGAAAAAACATGTCAAAAATGACTGACACGTGACTTTGATTGAATTTTACTACCCCTTACTATCAATATTTTGGCATTTGGGCAATTGTGTTTAGTTAACCAGCTATGGTTTCAAACTTTTGACGGTGGTTTCGCCTCGATCGGACTAACGGTTTCGAAGATATCGGCAAATGTTTTTTAAGCGCTAAATCACAACGCTACACAAATCGTAAGGCAAAACCTAGCATGTTTGGTATCTGTGGACTCGGCAAGAATTCAGGAACCTAACGAGATGACTCCCGTGAAAATAAGTCAACTACACCCAGAGTTATAAGCATTTGAAAAATAAATTTTACCACTAGGTGGCGAAACTTCTCAGGCTCCTTCAGGGCATCGTACTGATGACCCATACCAAGTTTCGTAACAATTCGCTCATGCGTTCAGAAAATACAGCATTTTAGCACATAATTAAAAATGTCCGACAGCCAAAATGGCCGATCTGGGACAATTGCGCCGAAACGCAGCATGTAGCCTCAGGTCATGCTTGTAATGACATGGACCAAGTTTGGTCTGAATACGATAAAGTGTTGCGAGATACTGCCTTATGTCTGTTTTTGCAAGCACTACGTAAAGTTAATTTGTGCGGTATTCGAGAACGGTCTGACGAATCAACTTGAATTCCATAACTTTTTGTCAGCACTGCCTGGAGATGATCTGGTTCAATTTTGGTGCAAATCGGACAAACCGTCTAGGACGAGTTCGCAAAAGTAGGTTTGTTAGACAATTCAAAATGGCGGACATACTTGAATGACGTAAAATGACGTCATGGAATGCAATCGAATCGGCATGAGCTCAGGAATCAGAGGAAAAAAGAATTTTGTTTCTACCCATTATGGTTCAAAAGTTATTAGACTTAATATGAGTGAAACTTTGGACAGGTGGTGGCGCTAGAGGGATTGATTTTTAGATGCCAAATTTGCTCTATTGACTTTTCAGACTGTCCTTTATCAGTGTGCCAAATTTCACAACTTTCCCGCAAGCGGTTCTATGGGCTGCCATAGACGCCCAGTCGGAAGAAGAAGAAGAAAAAGAAAAAGAAGAACCGGAACAGACACAATAGGTGCCTCCGCACCTTCGGTGCTTGGCCCCTAATATCTTCATAACTGTAACTAATGTTACTGTAACGACAACTGTTACTATAATAGTAACTAACTATAATGATAACTGCAAGTATAACAGTTACTGTAACAGTAACTATAGCAATAACTGTAATGATAACTGTAACCATAAAATTACTATAATAGTAACTAATAATAACTATAACAATAACTTGATAACTGTAACAACAACTTTAACTAATTTTACTATAACGACAACTGTTACTATAACTATAACAGTAACTGTGATAACTGCAAGTATAATGGTTACTGTAACAGTAACTATAGCAATAACTGTAATGATAACTAACTATAACATTACTATAACATTAACTAATAACCATAACAATAACAATAACTTGATAACTAACAACAACTGTAACTATAATGTTACTATAACGACAACTGTTACTATAACAGTAACTGTAACAATAACTATAACGATAACTGCAAGTATAACGGTTACTGTAACAGTGACTATCCACCTTATTCCTGACGAGTTTACTGCGTTTTGAATTATGGGCGGCACTTCCAGTTTGGGGAACTCCCATTCAAAAAGACTGAAACGAATCATCTCAAATCATAAGGTTGCCCTACAAATAAAGCTGATCCGTCAGTTTGACTTAATGAGCTATCAGTTTTCTTTCATGTTTTATCTAAGAATAACATGAGAATAACGTAACACCTGGTATTTTAACGTGACATGTTATAACAAGAATATCTATAGTAAGAGCTCTGCATTCTTTTCTTCATGATTATTTTCTTTTTTATTTTTGTATTCCACTGTAATAGTATGATAAAGGTCAACATATACTGCACATTTGTGGTCTGTTCTCCCGATTTAATTTACGATGTATACCATTAATAATTCACTGGAATTCTCCCCAAAGCCTCACGTCTCTTTCCAGGTTTGGTTTCACAGGTAAATACAATTTATTATGTGTCAAAATGACTGAAATCACTTTGAAATAGTATCACGCAATGCTGAAGTAAAAAATGTTTTTATTATTAAGGCGTATGTTACATGATACAGATTACCACAGTGATATTTAACCGACCGATTTTGCTGTGGAAAGATGCTTTTTCAGAGATTATTCATGGTCTGTTGAAAGTACCTTGATGCTTTTACACTTTTAAATGTCCTTTTTAATGTTCAATGGTTCAAGGGTGAGTAGAATAATATAGGTCCTTCTCAAAAAATTAGCATATTGTGATAAAGTTCATTATTTTCCATAATGTAATGATAAAAATTAAACTTTCATATATTTTAGATTCATTGCACACCAACTGAAATATTTCAGGTCTTTTATTGTTTTAATACTGATGATTTTGGCATACAGCTCATGAAAACCCAAAATTCCTATCTAAAAAAATTAGCATATCATGAAAAGGTTATCTAAACGAGCTATTAACCTAATCATCTGAATCAACTAATTAACTCTAAACACCTGCAAAAGATTCCTGAGGCTTTTAAAAACTCCCAGCCTGTTTCATTACTCAAAACCGCAATCATGGGTAAGACTGCCGACCTGACTGCTGTCCAGAAGGCCATCATTGACACCCTCAAGCAAGAGGGTAAGACACGGAAAGAAATTTCTGAACAAATAGGCTGTTCCCAGAGTGCTGTATCAAGGCACCTCAGTGGGAAGTCTGTGGGAAGGAAAAAGTGTGGCAAAAAACGCTGCACAACGAGAAGAGGTGACCGGACCCTGAGGAAGATTGTGGAGAAGGACCGATTCCAGACCTTGGGGACCTGTGGAAGCAGTGGACTGAGTCTGGAGTAGAAACATCCAGAGCCACCGTGCACAGGCGTGTGCAGGAAATGGGTACAGGTGCCGCATTCCCCAGGTCAAGCCACTTTTGAACCAGAAACAGCGGCAGAAGCGCCTGACCTGGGCTACAGAGAAGCAGCACTGGACTGTTGCTCAGTTTTGCATGTCATTCGGAAATCAAGGTGCCAGAGTCTGGAGGAAGACTGGGAAGAAGGAAATGCCAAAATGCCTGAAGTCCAGTGTCAAGTACCCACAGTCAGTGATGGTCTGGGGTGCCATGTCAGCTGCTGGTGTTGGTCCACTGTGTTTTATCAAGGGCAGGGTCAATGCAGCTAGCTATCAGGAGATTTTGGAGCACTTCATGCTTCCATCTGCTGAAAAGCTTTATGGAGATGAAGATTTCATTTTTCAGCACGACCTGGCACCTGCTCACAGTGCCAAAACCACTGGTAAATGGTTTACTGACCATGGTATGACTGTGCTCAATTGGCCTGCCAACTCTCCTGACCTGAACCCCATAGAGAATCTGTGGGATATTGTGAAGAGAAAGTTGAGAGACGCAAGACCCAACACTCTGGATGAGCTTAAGGCCGCTATCGAAGCATCCTGGGCCTCCATAACACCTCAGCAGTGCCACAGGCTGATTGCCTCCATGCCACGCCGCATTGAAGCAGTCATTTCTGCAAAAGGATTCCCAACCAAGTATTGAGTGCATAACTGAACATAATTATTTGAAGGTTGACTTTTTTTGTATTAAAAACACTTCTTTTATTGGTCGGATGAAATATGCTAATTTTTTGAGACAGGAATTTTGGGTTTTCATGAGCTGTATGCCAAAATCATCAGTATTAAAACAATAAAAGACCTGAAATATTTCAGTTGGTGTGCAATGAATCTAAAATACATGAAAGTTAAATTTTTATCATTACATTATGGAAAATAATTAACTTTATCACAATATGCTAATTTTTTGAGAAGGACCTGTATATGTCATCGTAAACGGTTTAAAAATATATATATTATTGCGTCCATAGAGCTAGTCTTTCACTGATTGTTTACAGCTTAACGGAAGTTACACCCATAATTCGCGCAAAGCGTCATGGGGCGCAGGAATACTGTGGATAACATTAGAATTGTAACTATAACAGTAACTGACGCGGGCGGGACCAACCCCGAGTGTGAGGGACAGCATCTCGCGGAGTTCTACTCTAAGCCTAAACTCATTTCTTAGAAGTGAAACTGAAACTGGTTGCGTGTGTAAAATGAGCTGTACAAATAAACAAGCTCACATTCCTCTCTTATTCAACACAAACACAAACATCCACATAATTGCATTATATAAGTCACAGCATGTTTCAGATGAAAAAAGAAACAAACTAGTATGAACACAGCTGTAACTCTACACTGTCCAGCTGTTGTCATGGTTACCACTCTGTTATTGGAGGTTTATGATCTCTGTGTGTGTGTGTGTGTGTTTTCCAGCGTGTCCTGCCGTGAGAGAAGTGTGTCTGTGCGGTCGCTGCTGCTCGCCGCTGTCTGCATTACACTGGCTGTGATCTGGGGCGTGTACAGGAACGAGGACAGGTGATACACACACACACACACACACACACACACACACACACACACACACACACACACACACACACACTCTCACTCTCACTCTCACTCTCACTCACACACTCACTCACTCACTCTCACTCACTCACTCACTCACTCACTCACTCACTCACTCACTCACTCTCACACACACACACACACACTCTCACTCACACACTCACTCACACTCACACACACACACACACACACACACACACACTCTCTCTCTCACTCACACTCTCTCTCTCACTCACTCACTCATTCACTCTCACACACACACACATACACACACACACACACACACACACTCTCTCTCTCACTCACACTCTCTCACTCAAACACTCACTCACACTCTCTCTCTCACTCACTCACTCATTTACTCTCTCACACACACACACACACACACATACACACACACACTCTCTCTCTCACTCACACTCTCTCTCTCACTCAAACACTCACTCACTCACTCACTCATTCACTCACACACTCACTCACACAGCATCAGATCGTCCAACTACACTCAACTTTTTACTCAAGAGATTTCTTTCTTCCGTTCGTTGTTATGGGAAGGAGGCGGTAACCGGCAAACATTTAACAAACTTTAATAAATAAACAAATACAAAACGAAAGTAAAAGACAGCAGCCCCTCACAGACAACTGCTGTCACACACAACACAACACACAACACAAGTCCAGGCCTGTTCCTCTCTCTCTCTCCACTGTCGTCGCTCGTCCGCGATCACACCACCGGCCCCGTCCTGCTCGCCACACGGCATTCTGAGTTATCTCAGTTCTGCATTCAGTGTGTGTGTGTGTGTGAGAGAGAGAGAGAGAGTTTAAGTGTGTGTGTAGAAATGCTGCTGTTTGCATCACTATTACTTTATAATAATAATATATAGTCATTTGAACAAACCTCTGAATCTTTGGAAAATAACAGAATCAATGCTGCAAACTTTATCAAATATGAGACATGTTTTTCCTGTTTTTCCTGCTGTAACTCTGGTGTTTGTAGGTGGATCTGGATCCTTCAGGATCTACTGGGAATCGCCTTCTGCCTGAACTTCCTGAAAACCATCAGCCTGTCAAACTTTAAGGTGAGGCGTGTTTTAATGTATCAGTGTATCAGTATGTGTGTGTGTGTGTGAGGTTTCCTGCGGGTCTGACGTGTGTGTGTGTGTTTCCTGCAGATCTGTGTGATTCTGCTGAGTCTGCTGCTCCTCTACGACGTCTTCTTCGTCTTCATCACACCGTTCCTGACAGCTGTGAGTATCAGATGAAGTTGCGCTGGAATTTTCTCCTCTATTATGTCGTACATCGAGTGAAGCGCTTCAAGAACACATGTGGGCGGGGCTTGATTGTGTCTGTGGGGAATTGATTTGCTGATTGGATGGTTGTGGTTTGCTATTGGCTGATTCATGTGAGTGATAGGTTAATACGGAACTTTATAGGTAACCAATGAAGTGATGATAAAATCAGTGTTATATGATCATATTTTCTTGATCTAGTAAGAACTCTAGCGGCTGCATTTTGGACTAACTGTAGCTTGTTTATTGAAGATGCAGGACAACCAGCTAATAAAGCATTACAGTAATCTAGTCTCGAGGTCATGAATGCATGAACTAACTTTTCTGCATCAGAGACTGATAGCATATTACGTAGCTCAGCAATGTTTCTAAGGTGGAAAAAGGCAGTTTTTGTAACATATGAAATATGCTTTTCAAAAGACAGGTTGCAGTCTAATGTAACACCCAGGTCTTTTACTGTAGCGGATAAAGTAACAGGGCATCCTACTATGTTAAAGTCGTGCTGTGAAAGGTTTTGCGGACGGTTTTTAGAACCGATAAGTATTACCTCTGTCTTGTCTGGATTTAATAAAAGAAAATTACGCGTCATCAAATCTTTTATATCTTTAACACAATCTTTCAATTTGGATAATTTAGCGTATTCATCTGGCCGTGATGAAATATATATTTGAGTGTCATCAGCATAACAATGGAAACTAATTCCATGTTTCCTTAGAATATTACCAAGTGGCAGGATATATATTGAGAATAATAAAGGGCCTAACACAGATCCCTGCGGCACTCCATAGTTTGCCGAAGTTATAATCGATTTTTCTCCATTTAAGTAGACGAAATGGTAGCGGTCAGATAAGTATGACCTGAACCAGCTTAATGCTTGTCCTTGAACACCAGTGTAATTTTGTAGTCGATCTAAGAGTATTGTGTGATCTATAGTATCGAACGCAGCACTAAGATCAAGTAAAACTAGTACTGAGATACAGCCTTGGTCCGAAGCTAAAAGTAAATCATTTGTGATTCTAACAAGCGCAGTTTCAGTGCTATGATGTGGCCTGAATCCAGACTGAAACTTTTCATAGATGTCGTTTTCTTGCAAGAAAGAGCCGAGTTGAGCGGACACAACTTTTTCTAATATTTTTTACATAAATGGAAGATTCGAAATAGGTCTGTAATTTGCTAGGTTATTTGGATCTAATTGTGGTTTCTTAATAAGAGGTTTTATAACTGCCAGCTTGAACGTTCTTGGAACATGACCTAAAGATAAAGATGAGTTAATAATATTGAGAAGAGGCTCTTCCACTATAGGTAACACTTCTTTCAGTAGTTCAGTTGGTATAGGATCTAATAAACATGTTGTTGTTTTAGATGAAGTGATAAGTTTATTTAACTCTTTTTGTTCTATGGCTGTAAAGCATTGTAATTGTTCTTGCGGGGTGATAATTGCGGCCGAATTATAAGGCGCGAGCAAAGATCGAACGTTTACGATTTTGATTCTGATGCTTTCAATTTTCTCGGTGAAGAAGTTCATGAAATCATTACTACTAAACTGTAACGAGGTATTTTGTTCAGACAACGTCTGTTTATTTGTTAGTCTAGCCACGGTATTAAATAAAAACCTTGGATTATTTCCGTTGTTTTCTATTAATTTGCGGAGATGCTCAGCCCTGGCCGTTTTAAGTGCCTTTATATAAAGTGACATACCGTCTTTCCACGCGATTCTAAAGACCTCTAAATTAGTTTTTTTCCATTTACGCTCTAAATTACGGGTTTCTCTCTTTAAAACATACGTAGTATTATTGTACCATGGTGCTATACTTTTTTCTCTGACCTTTTTTAATCTAATGGGTGCAACAATATCCAATGTTCTAGAGAGAATGGTGCTCATAGTGCTAGTTAGTTCGTCTAGTTCATCTGTTTGTTTGGGTTCAGGCAGCAGCTGAGACAGATCAGATAAGCTATTTGAGAAATGATCTATGGTGGATGGACGAATTGTTCTACCTGGTCGATAACGTGGCGCAGCATGACATATTACAGCAGTGCGTAATATGCAAGTTACCAAGTAGTGGTCAGTGACATCATCACTTTGTGGAACAATATCTATATCGGTTGGATTGGTTCCATATGATATAATTAAATCGAGTGTATGATTAAGACGATGAGTTGGTCCGGTGACGTTTTGCTTGACCCCGAAGGAGTTTATTAAATCTGTAAACGCAGCCCCTAACGCATCATTTAAATTATCTACGTGTATGTTAAAATCTCCAACAATTAATGCTTTATCGACGTTGACCAAAAGATCTGATAGAAAGTCAGCAAACTCTTTTAGGAAATTGGCGTAAGGCCCTGGAGGTCTATATACGGTAGCCAATGCTAGAGATAATAGGGATTTTTTTCTTACATCTAAGAGCGTAACATTTAGCACAAGCACTTCAAACGAATTAAACCTATGACGAGTTTTCTTAGTAACATTAAGGATATCTCTGTAGATTGTTGCAACACCGCCGCCACGACCGATCAGACGGGGCTCATGCTTATAACAGTATCCTGGCGGAGTAGACTCATTTTGACCGAAATAATCATTTGGTTTAAGCCAGGTTTCAGTAAGGCACAGAACATCGAAATTATTATCTGTGACCATTTCATTTACAATAACCGCCTTAGGTGTGAGCGATCTAATGTTTAGAAGACCTAGCTTTAGAAATTGTTTTTGTTCACTAATAGCGAGATTTTTTGTTTTAATAACAATTAGATTTTTCTAGATCCCGCAGTAGATTTATTATTTGATCTTAGTAAACGAGGAATAGACAGTTTCTATGCAATGTTCTACACTAGTATTAATATCAATTAAATTGGTGCAGTAGAGACTGTGATTTGGATTTTTGGTTACTAGTCCAATGGTATTTAACATCTTGGAGATGTTATCCGACAGAAGATCTGCCCCGATTCTACTTGGGTGTAAGCCATCAGCGCGGAAGAGCCTTGGTCGCTCCCAAAACAGATTCCAATTATTTACAAAAATCAGTTTCTGCTCATTGCACCATGACAATAACCATTCATTTAGCGCGAATAATCTACTGAACTTTTCATGCCCTCGTCGGTACGTAGGAAGCGGTCCAGACACAATAATCGATGTTTCAGGCGATGTGCTGCGTACCGTATCGATAAGGCTCCTGAAGTCTTTCTTCAGAACCTCCGTCTGTCGCAGCCTAATGTCGTTAGCTCCCGCGTGCAGCACAACAGCTCCGACGCGCTCGTCACCGTTCAAGATCTCAGTTACCCGCGCAGTGATATCGAGAACACGAGCACCAGGAAAGCAGTGACTGTGCACCTTACTTTTACCTAACGTAGCGTGGACGTGTCGGACGGTGGAATCGCCGATGATCACAGCATCGCGTTCCGTTTCGCGAAGAGGGGAGAAGCGGTTCTGAGTGGAGATGTCAAAAACCGGGAGGGGCGAAAGATTCTTGTCCTGGCTCGCGGCTTCCGCGGAACCACCCAGGCTTCGTGGTGGTGTGTTGGAGCCGGAGTGAATGAAACCATGGCTGATCGTGACCTGGACGCTCGGGACCAATGCGGAGAAACGCACGGAGTAGACGAGGTCAGCGTCAGCGGGTTACTAACGTTAATCACTGATCCGTGTGCATCAGCGCGTGATGTTTCAAGAGCTAAACGCCGGTCTCTCAGCTCAGCTTGTCTCTCTAGAAGGTCAAGGATCTGCTTTTCTACAGCTTCTAATTCAGACTGCACCGCGAGCAATTCAGATTTGTTCTCATCTGCACCAAAAGGTAGATAACATACACCTGATATATTCGCCATTTTAACAGATGGACAGTAAGTTAGCAATGATGCAACCAGTGATGCTATTTTTAGTGGTATGGGTGTAATGTAGACGCACGATAGACGGTAAAACAAACAAACTCACAGCAGGCAACGAGGCTGACAAAAGCAGTCGATCGCAGGGCGAACAGCAGTGAAGCGGTGTCTCGCTCTACGACCAACAACCAATGTTCAAACCGTATTTGCGGTTCCTGCCGTATAATGGCTTGAGACGCGTCTGGCCAACAGTCCGAGTTGTAATTCTGAGTTAAATGATGGTTCAGAACAGAATAAAGAGAGAAATACGGAAAAACAGAAGGAAATACGAAGCTAATATGAGGCTTAGACAGCCAAACACTGCAATGTTTCATTAAAAAAAAGAAATGGTCCATTTTGATTTCATGGTGACTTTAATGCATATGTGTTTTCAGAATGGAGAAAGCATCATGGTACAAGTCGCTCTCGGTCCGGGTGGAGGTGGAGGAAAGGTGAGTGAGTGAGTGAGTGAGTGAGTGAGTGAGTGAGTGAGTGAGTGAGTGAGTGAGTGAGTGAGTGAGTGAGTGAGTGAGTGAGTGAGTGAGTGAGTGAGTGAGTGAGTGAGTGAGTGTGTGTCTGAGTCAGTGAGTCAGTGAGAGTGAGTGTGTGTCTGAGTCAGTGAGTCAGTGAGAGTGAGTGTGTGTCTGAGTCAGTGAGAGTGAGTGTGAGTGAGTGAGTGTGAGTGAGTCAGTCAGTGAGTCAGTCAGTGAGTGAGTCAGTGAGTGAGTCAGTGAGTGAGTCAGTGAGTGAGTCAGTGAGTGAGTCAGTGAGTGAGTCAGTGAGTGAGTCAGTGAGTGAGTCAGTGAGTGAGTCAGTGAGTCAGTGAGTGAGTGAGTCAGTGAGTGAGTGAGTCAGTGAGTGAGTGAGTCAGTGAGTGAGTGAGTCAGTGAGTGAGTGAGTCAGAGAGTGAGTGAGTCAGTGAGTGAGTGAGTCAGTGAGTGAGTGAGTCAGTGAGTGAGTGAGTCAGTGAGTGAGTGAGTCAGTGAGTGAGTGAGTCAGTGAGTGAGTGAGTCAGTGAGTGAGTGAGTCAGTGAGTGAGTGAGTCAGTGAGTGAGTGAGTCAGTGAGTGAGTGAGTCAGTGAGTGAGTGAGTGAGTCAGTGAGTGAGTCAGTGAGTGAGTCAGTGAGTGAGTCAGTGAGTGAGTCAGTGAGTCAGTGAGTGAGTGAGTGAGTCAGTGAGTGAGTGAGTGAGTCAGTGAGTGAGTGAGTCAGTGAGTGAGTGAGTCAGTGAGTGAGTGAGTCAGTGAGTGAGTGAGTCAGTGAGTGAGTGAGTGAGTCAGTGAGTGAGTGAGTCAGTGAGTCAGTGAGTGAGTCAGTGAGTGAGTGAGTCAGTGAGTGAGTCAGTGTGTGTGTGTTGTGCGGTCCCCTAACAGCAGTGACTGCTTCTGATTCTAGAGTGATGGAGTGTCTGTTCCCGCCGATCCCTCGTCCTCCTATGAGAAGGTGAGACGCTTTTCCTTTTTATACCATTTTAACAAATGATTCTGCGTGTATGCAAATTAAGTTCTTCAAATATATCACTGAGTGTCTCGTGTTCTACTGATTGCCGTCACGAGCACTGTGTGTGTGTGTTTGTGTGTTTCCAGCTGCCTGTAGTGATGCGTATCCCACAGTTCTCTGCGGTGGCTCAGAACCTGTGTATGATGCAGTTCTCCATTCTGGGCTACGGTGACATCATCATACCAGGTCAGAGTTCACACACACACACACACACCCAAAACACACACACCCAAAACAACTAGTGCTGTCAATCAAAACCAAACCTGATACAGTGATGAATGAAAATTAAATTTAAGTGCTCTATGATGTTATTTTAAAGGCTCCTAATGTTGTTTGGCGTCTCCTACAACAGGTTCACATTCATCCAAGATCAAAAACACATTAATGTACAAACTCAGCAGGAAGTGAGACTGAATTACTGACGACTCGTTTCAGTTCAGAATCGATTCTTTCTTTTGTTAGATAACTCGGTTTATCTGAAGTTTGATCTTTTACAGCTTTATTACACACTGCATGAAAGGCAATATCTGAAAAAGCACTGAAGTTTTAGTTATGTATTAAGTAAATCCATAACTAATCCATAGTTAATTTTTAAATATTTCTGTTTTGTTTATTTCTAATGTCTAAAGCTGCTGATAAATTTTTTTTTTTTAGGAATTACAATAAATATTATAATCAAAAAAAAAAAAATTCAGATTATCTGAACTTTGATCCTTGAAACTTTGCAGCGCTTTATTACACACTGCATGAAAGGTCATCATATCCCGAAAGCATGAAACTAATGTTCTGAGTAACCCTCTGCAGGACTGCTGGTGTCCTACTGCCACAAGTTTGACGTGTGGACGGGAAACTCCCGAAGAACATACTTCATCTCCAGCGCTGTCGGTACGAGAGCAACAGATCACACACACACACACACGCACTCTCACACACACACATGCACTCTCTCACACACACACACACACACACACACATGCACTCTCACACACACACACACACACATGCACTCTCTCACACACACACACACACACATGCACTCTCACACACACACACACACACACACACACGCACACTCACTCACACACATGCACTCTCTCACACACACATGCACTCTCTCACACACACACACACACACACACACGCACTCTCACACACACACATGCACTCTCTCACACACACATGCACTCTCTCACACACACACACACACACACACACGCACTCTCACACACACACATGCACTCTCTCACACACACACACACACACACACACATGCACTCTCACACACACACACACACACATGCACTCTCTCACACACACACACACACACACACACACACACACACATGCACTCTCACACACACACACACACACACACATGCACTCTCTCACACACACACACACACACATGCACTCTCACACACACACACACACACACATGCACTCTCTCACACACACACACACACACACGCACACTCACTCACACACACACACACACTCAGTGCTTTTTACAACACACAGTGTTTCAAAGCAGCTTTACAGAGATAACAGGAAAATAATGCAACAAAGTTTGTTTCTAGAAGAAAATAGCGTCTCAGTCCAGCTTAAGTAAGTTCAGTGATGCTTCATTTTTGTTGTAAAAAAGTTATTAATTTAGTTTATGTATATATATATATAGGCGCTCTGGAGAAAACCGTGATGTCATCGTCCAGCTCAGTTTAGTCCTCATATAATGCTGTCAATGCAGGAGATCAATAATATTGCTGAATATTAAATGTTAAATGTGCCTGTGCTTCATTCTCCCCTGAGATCAGACTAACAGTGTGTTGTGTGTGTGTGTGTGTGTGTGTGTGTGTGTAGCGTACGCCGTGGGGCTCGTGCTGACGTTTGCAGTCATGCTGTTGTCTAAGATGGGCCAGCCGGCTCTGCTGTACCTGGTTCCCTGTACGCTCCTGTCCTGCTCCGTCCTCGCCGCGGCCCGCAGGGAGTTCAGGAGCTTCTGGACCGGCCCCAGCGTCCCGGTGAGCGACCCGGTGAGGGACGGGGACATCGGCCCGTTCAGACAGTCTGCGTGTGCTCGTCAAGTGTTCTCACTTTCAGCTCAACTACTGTCTGACTGTTAAAGGGAGAGTTCACCCAAAAATGAGAATTATCCCATGATTTACTCACTCTGAACTCATCCTAGCTGTATCTGACATTCTTCTTTCAGACAAACACAATCTGAGTTACGTTAAATAATGTCCTGGCTCTTCCAAGCTTTATAATGGCAGTCAATGGGTGTATTTTTTTGGAAGATGGACAGATGCACTTTTATGATGGACAGATGCACTTTTATGATGGATAGATGCACTTTTATGATGGATAGATGCACTTTTATGATGGATAGATGCACTTTTATGATGGACAGATGCACTTTTATGATGGACAGATGCACTTTTATGATGGACAGATGCACTTTTATGATGGATAGATGCACTTTTATGATGGACAGATGCACTTTTATGATGGACAGATGCACTTTTATGATGGATAGATGCACTTTTATGATGGATAGATGCACTTTTATGATGGACAGATGCACTTGATGGACTTCCAAAAAAATATACCCATCTCTCATTATAAAGCTTGGAAGAGCCAGAACATTTTTTAATATAACTCAGATTGTATTCGTCTGAAAGAATAATGTCATATACAGCTTGGATGGGTTAATTCTCATTTTTGGGTGAACTATCCCTTAATGTTCTTAAATTGTCAACATATTTGCCTTAACATGAATGCATGAACATGACTGTACTTTGCTTGAGATTTAGGGGTGTAACGATTCGATACGTATCCCGATACTGAACTCACGATACGATATTATTGCGATACTCCAAGACATATGATAAAAGGTTAAAACAATTTTTTACTGTGGATTAAAATGCTAAATTTGATATTACATTGTGGGTGTAAATGAACAGGTTTGGACTCAATAATAACCCAATAAGTACAATAGAGACACCAGAATAACAATATTGATAATTCTGAAGCCGAAAATACAAAATTATTTTAGACGAATAAGCTTGCACTCTTTCACTGACTAGATATATTTAAAATAATGTAAGACACTTTTTACAGGACACATCAGATATTTGGCATTATCAAGACCCACAAATATTCCCCAATTGAATTATTATACATAATATTTAACATTATTTATAGTAGTTTAATGTAGTACTGACACTAAAACTTTCCTTACACAGTAATACACTATACAGAATACATATCGTTGCATTTTTGTATTGCGATATATTGTTACACCCCTACTTTCTGCCTGTGTCTGTGAGACGTGTTGTGATATAAGACTGCTTTGTTACATGTGACTTGGTCTCCATCAGGTCCTGGATGAGTCTAGGAAGCCGTTATTATCAGGTTTGAGCTCTTGATTTAGTCTCTGTGTTGTGTTTGCTCAGCTTGTGCTGTAATGCCTGTTCCTGCAGTTCTCCTGTACAACACTAGGTGGCGCTAGAGTACACAGATGATCTGCTTCTGTCTCCAGCATGTTTATCAGATGCCTGATGTTTTCAGTTTCTCTAACTAACACACAAACAGAAGAACTCTTTAACCCAGTGTAGAACTGACTCTGTTTGCGTGTTCCTGCGCTTCACACTGACTGTGAATCAGTCGCCGCCGCTGATTCGCTCTTACTATCGCATCCGTTTTGAAGCATTTTAGCTTTTTTATACAAACTGAATCAGAATCAGAATCAGAAAGAGCTTTATAAACTGGGTCTCATTCACTAATAATAACATGTATTATTCATAAGTATTCTCACAGGAGAACTTAACAACTAAACTACATCAACGTACGCACACGAATTTGCTTTAAACCTCACTGTAATGTTTATAAATTTGGAGTATTTATCTAATAATAACAATGATAAATTATATACGTATTTAAATATAAACTATATATAGATAAAACTATGTAAATAGATATTTAATACCAATAAACTAATAATTAACATTTACAGACTCTCACTGTGATTTTGATGCTGAACACTAACCATAACTGGTAGCTACATGCAAATTTTAATGCAGTTAAAATCATTTTTAGTGAAAATCACTCTAGTTTTATATTTTTCCTTTGGATGGCATGATCAGCAGCATCTACTAAACACCGAAACTGCACTGAGTGTTTCATGTGTCTGACTGTAACACACACACACACACACACACACACACACACACAAGACTGTAACTCATACAGGACAGTAACACACACACACACTCACACACAACTGTAACGCATACAGGACAGTAACACACACACACACACTCATACACGATTGTAACGCATACAGGACAGTAACACACACACACACTCATACACGACTGTAACGCATACAGGGCAGTAACACACACACACACTCATACACGACTGTAACGCATACAGGGCAGTAACACACACACACACACACTCATACACGACTGTAACGCATACAGGACAGTAACACACACACACACTCATACACGATTGTAACGCATACAGGGCAGTAACACACACACACACTCATACACGACTGTAACGCATACAGGACAGTAACACACACACACACACACACACACTACTGTAACGCATACAGGACAGTAACACACACACTCATACACGACTGTAACGCATACAGGACAGTAACACACACACACACACACTCATACACGGCTGTAACGCATACAGGACAGTAACACACACTCACACTACTGTAACGCATACAGGACAGTAACACACACACACACACACTCATACACGACTGTAACGCATACAGGACAGTAACACACACACACACACACTCATACACGATTGTAACGCATACAGGACAGTAACACACACACACACACACACACTCATACACGACTGTAACGCATACAGGACAGTAACACACACACACACTCATACACGATTGTAACGCATACAGGACAGTAACACACACACACACACACTCACACTACTGTAACGCATACAGGACAGTAACACACACACACACACACTCATACACGACTGTAACGCATACAGGACAGTAACACACACACACTCACACACGACTGTAACGCATACAGGACAGTAACACACACACACACACACACACTCATACACGACTGTAACGCATACAGGACAGTAACACACACACACACTCACACTACTGTAACGCATACAGGACAGTAACACACACACACTCATACACGACTGTAACGCATACAGGACAGTAACACACACACACTCACACACGACTGTAACGCATACAGGACAGTAACACACACACACACAGACGACTGTAACGCATACAGGACAGTAACACACACACACACACACACTCACGACTGTAACGCATACAGGACAGTAACACACACACACACACACACACACACACACTCACGACTGTAACGCATACAGGACAGTAACACACACACACACACACACACACACTCACGACTGTAACGCATACAGGACAGTAACACACACACACACACACTCACGACTGTAACGCATACAGGACAGTAACACACACACACACACACACACATGACTGTAACGCACACAGGACGTGCTCCACTGTTACAGTAATGTGTGTGTGTGTGTGTGTGTCCTCAGATGGAGGCTCTGGATACACTGAAGGAGTGAGGAACTGCTGAGGGACCGTGACTGATCCATGTTCCCTCGGACACGCCAACTATAAACCTTCATGATGATTAGATGGGAATGTTGAGTGTGTTTCTGACTGATGAAGCATCATCATCATCATCATCATCATCGTCACACTGGGACACTTTACTAAAAAACTGAAATGATTCTTTAAGGGGCCTTAAATTACCAGCACTTGCTGTTTTTTTTTTACTTTCACTTTTTTATGTGATAATTTTATAACGCAATGTTTGAAATATTCCACAAACCTGTAATGAAGAATTTACTTTCTCTTTGTCATTGAAATAAACACATCTGAAAACAAAACCGGATTATTCTGATTTCAGCTGCTGTAGACACTGCCTAACATCTAACTGTCAGTAAGAACATTTACACAGACACACTCGTCTGGACAAGGAAATGTAAATAGTTCTGTCTGACAAACGTGTGTAGATGCTGGACGGAGCCGAGATATTCACAATATCTGAACACTGGATATCAGTTCGGACTAAAGCCTTTACATGACGACTTATAAAGATGATGTGAAGTTTTAGTCCTGACTGAAATTGGACTTTTAAAGTGTGTGTGAAGTGTCTGCTGTGTGTGTTTGTTGAAGCTGTCCGGCGCTGCTGGAGCTGTGTGTGTGTGTGTGTGTGTGTGTGTGTGTGTGTGTGTGTGTGTGTGAGAGAGAGAGTGTGTGTGTCAACTTTAGTCAGATGCATTTACATTGTTACTGTGCCTCAGATGTAATCAACTCTATCTGTGTCTGTAAAGGTGTGAACCGAATGGCCCATACAGATGTGTGGCCTATAGAAACTGAATGGCCCATACAGATGTGTGGCCTATAGAAACTGAATGGCCCATACAGATGTGTGGCCTATAGAAACTGAATGGCCCATACAGATGTGTGGCCTATAGAAACTGAATGGCCCATACAGATGTGTGGCCTATAGAAACTGAATGGCCCATACAGATGTGTGGCCTATAGAAACTGATTGGTGTGAATGATAAAGACACAGCATTGCTCAGAGGAGATTGCAGGGTAGATCGATATCCTGTGGGAGGCCCTAACAGTTTTCTATTGTTTGTAGCCCATTTGTCTTCGTGTATAAAGTGCTGTCTCACAGACAGAACTTTGGGTTAAGATTCTTGAAGGGGGTCATGCTAACATCGCTGCTGAAGAACTGTGCTACACTACTACCTTCAATAAATTATTCTCCCCACAAGAACTCTAGTCAAGTTCACTTATTTTATGTATTGGAGAGCCACCCAAACCACTGCTCGGTCAAATACAGCAAAATCTAACACAGCGAAGGACACACTGATGCATGTACACTCCCCAATACCATGCCACTCGGATGATTTCCATATTCATATATATATATATATATATATGTATTCATATGATATTGACATGGTACTTCAAAGAATATTGTGGTACAGAAACAGTTCCGGGTAAGTTTAGCACAGGTTTGGTGGTACGGGTAAGGTTAGCACAGGTGTGGTGGTACGGGTAAGGTTAGCACAGGTTTGGTGGTACGGGTAAGGTTAGCACAGGTTTGGTGATACGGGTAAGGTTAGCACTGGTTTGGTGATACGGGTAAGTTTAGCACAGGTTTAGTGGTACGGGTAAGGTTAGCACTGGTTTGGTGATACGGGTAAGTTTAGCACAGGTTTGGTGATACTGTTAAGTTTAGCACAGGTTTGGTGGTACGGGTAAGGTTAGCATAGGTTTGGTGATGCGGGTAAGGTTAGCACAGGTTTGGTGGTACGGGTAAGGTTAGCATAGGTTTGGTGATGCGGGTAAGGTTAGCACAGGTGTGGTGGTACGGATAAGGTTAGCACAGGTTTGGTGGTACGGGTAAGGTTAGCACAGGTGTGGTGATACGGGTAAGGTTAGCACAGGTTTGGTGGTACGGGTAAGGTTAGCACTGGTTTGGTAATATGGGTAAGTTTAGCACAGGTTTGGTGGTACGGGTAAGGACAGCACAGGTTTGGTGATACGGGTAAGTTTAGCACAGGTGTGGTAATACGGGTAAGGTTAGCACTGGTTTGGTGGTACGGGTAAGGTTAGCACAGGTTTGGTGGTACGGGTAAGGTTAGCACAGGTTTGGTGGTACGGGTAAGGTTAGCACTGGTTTGGTAATACGGGTAAGGTTAGCACTGGTTTGGTGATACGGGTAAGGACAGCACAGGTTTGGTGATACGGGTAAGTTTAGCACAGGTGTGGTAATACGGGTAAGGTTAGCACTGGTTTGGTGGTACGGGTAAGGTTAGCACAGGTTTGGTGGTACGGGTAAGGTTAGCACTGGTTTGGTGGTACGGGTAAGGTTAGCACAGGTTTGGTGGTACGGGTAAAGTTAGCACACGGGTAAGGTTAGCACAGGTGTGGTGGTACGGGTAAGGTTAGCACAGGTTTGGTGGTATGGGTAAGGACAGCACTGGTTTGGTGGTACGGGTAAGGTTAGCACAGGTGTGGTGGTACGGGTAAGGTTAGCACAGGTTTGGTGGTACGGGTAAGGTTAGCACAGGTTTGGTGATACGGGTAAGTTTAGCACAGGTTTGGTGGTACGGGTAAGGTTAGCACAGGTGTGGTGGTACGGGTAAGGTTAGCACAGGTTTGGTGATACGGGTAAGGTTAGCACTGGTTTGGTGATACGGGTAAGTTTAGCACAGGTTTGGTGGTACGGGTAAGGTTAGCACTGGTTTGGTGATACGGGTAAGTTTAGCACAGGTTTGGTGGTACGGGTAAGTTTAGCACAGGTTTGGTGGTACGGGTAAGGTTAGCATAGGTTTGGTGATGCGGGTAAGGTTAGCACAGGTTTGGTGGTGCGGGTAAGGTTAGCACAGGTGTGGTGGTACGGGTAAGGTTAGCACAGGTTTGGTGGTACGGGTACGGTTAGCACAGGTGTGGTGATACGGGTAAGGTTAGCACAGGTTTGGTGGTACGGGTAAGGTTAGCACTGGTTTGGTAATACGGGTAAGTTTAGCACAGGTTTGGTGGTACGGGTAAGGTTAGCACTGGTTTGGTAATACGGGTAAGTTTAGCACAGGTTTGGTGGTACGGGTAAGGTTAGCACTGGTTTGGTGATACGGGTAAGGACAGCACAGGTTTGGTGATACGGGTAAGTTTAGCACAGGTTTGGTGGTACGGGTAAGGTTAGCACAGGTTTGGTGGTACGGGTAAGGTTAGCACTGGTTTGGTGATACGGGTAAGGACAGCACAGGTTTGGTGATACGGGTAAGTTTAGCACAGGTGTGGTAATACGGGTAAGGTTAGCACTGGTTTGGTGGTACGGGTAAGGTTAGCACAGGTTTGGTGGTACGGGTAAGTTTAGCACAGGTGTGGTAATACGGGTAAGGTTAGCACTGGTTTGGTGGTACGGGTAAGGTTAGCACTGGTTTGGTGGTACGGGTAAGGTTAGCACAGGTTTGGTGGTACGGGTAAGGTTAGCACTGGTTTGGTGGTACGGGTAAGTTTAGCACAGGTGTGGTAATACGGGTAAGGTTAGCACTGGTTTGGTGGTACGGGTAAGGTTAGCACTGGTTTGGTGGTACGGGTAAGGTTAGCACAGGTGTGGTGATACGGGTAAGGTTAGCACAGGTTTGGTGGTACGGGTAAGGTTAGCACTGGTTTGGTAATACGGGTAAGTTTAGCACAGGTTTGGTGGTACGGGTAAGGTTAGCACAGGTTTGGTGGTACGGGTAAGGTTAGCACTGGTTTGGTAATATGGGTAAGTTTAGCACAGGTTTGGTGGTACGGGTAAGGACAGCACAGGTTTGGTGATACGGGTAAGTTTAGCACAGGTGTGGTAATACGGGTAAGGTTAGCACTGGTTTGGTGGTACGGGTAAGGTTAGCACAGGTTTGGTGGTACGGGTAAGGTTAGCACAGGTTTGGTGGTACGGGTAAGGTTAGCACTGGTTTGGTAATACGGGTAAGGTTAGCACTGGTTTGGTGATACGGGTAAGGACAGCACAGGTTTGGTGATACGGGTAAGTTTAGCACAGGTGTGGTAATACGGGTAAGGTTAGCACTGGTTTGGTGGTACGGGTAAGGTTAGCACAGGTTTGGTGGTACGGGTAAGGTTAGCACTGGTTTGGTGGTACGGGTAAGGTTAGCACAGGTTTGGTGGTACGGGTAAAGTTAGCACACGGGTAAGGTTAGCACAGGTGTGGTGGTACGGGTAAGGTTAGCACAGGTTTGGTGGTATGGGTAAGGACAGCACTGGTTTGGTGGTACGGGTAAGGTTAGCACAGGTGTGGTGGTACGGGTAAGGTTAGCACAGGTTTGGTGGTACGGGTAAGGTTAGCACAGGTTTGGTGATACGGGTAAGTTTAGCACAGGTTTGGTGGTACGGGTAAGGTTAGCACAGGTGTGGTGGTACGGGTAAGGTTAGCACAGGTTTGGTGATACGGGTAAGGTTAGCACTGGTTTGGTGATACGGGTAAGTTTAGCACAGGTTTGGTGGTACGGGTAAGGTTAGCACTGGTTTGGTGATACGGGTAAGTTTAGCACAGGTTTGGTGGTACGGGTAAGTTTAGCACAGGTTTGGTGGTACGGGTAAGGTTAGCATAGGTTTGGTGATGCGGGTAAGGTTAGCACAGGTTTGGTGGTGCGGGTAAGGTTAGCACAGGTGTGGTGGTACGGGTAAGGTTAGCACAGGTTTGGTGGTACGGGTACGGTTAGCACAGGTGTGGTGATACGGGTAAGGTTAGCACAGGTTTGGTGGTACGGGTAAGGTTAGCACTGGTTTGGTAATACGGGTAAGTTTAGCACAGGTTTGGTGGTACGGGTAAGGTTAGCACTGGTTTGGTAATACGGGTAAGTTTAGCACAGGTTTGGTGGTACGGGTAAGGTTAGCACTGGTTTGGTGATACGGGTAAGGACAGCACAGGTTTGGTGATACGGGTAAGTTTAGCACAGGTTTGGTGGTACGGGTAAGGTTAGCACAGGTTTGGTGGTACGGGTAAGGTTAGCACTGGTTTGGTGATACGGGTAAGGACAGCACAGGTTTGGTGATACGGGTAAGTTTAGCACAGGTGTGGTAATACGGGTAAGGTTAGCACTGGTTTGGTGGTACGGGTAAGGTTAGCACAGGTTTGGTGGTACGGGTAAGTTTAGCACAGGTGTGGTAATACGGGTAAGGTTAGCACTGGTTTGGTGGTACGGGTAAGGTTAGCACTGGTTTGGTGGTACGGGTAAGGTTAGCACAGGTTTGGTGGTACGGGTAAGGTTAGCACTGGTTTGGTGGTACGGGTAAGTTTAGCACAGGTGTGGTAATACGGGTAAGGTTAGCACTGGTTTGGTGGTACGGGTAAGGTTAGCACTGGTTTGGTGGTACGGGTAAGGTTAGCACAGGTGTGGTGATACGGGTAAGGTTAGCACAGGTTTGGTGGTACGGGTAAGGTTAGCACTGGTTTGGTAATACGGGTAAGTTTAGCACACACAGGTTTGGTGATACGGGTAAGGTTAGCACAGGTTTGGCAGTACGGGTAAGGTTAGCACAGGTTTGGCGGTACGGGTAAGGTTAGCACAGGTTTGGCGGTATGGGTAAGGTTAGCACAGGTTTGGTGATGCGGGTAAGTTTAGCACTGGTTTGGTGATACGGGTAGGGTTACGGTTACGGTTAAAGGAATAGTTCACTTCAAAATGAAAATTCTGTCATCGTTTACTCTCCCTCAAGTTGTTTCAAACCTGTAAGAACTTCTTTCTTCTTCTGAACACAAAAGAAGATATTGTGAAGAATGTCGGTAACCAGACAGTTGATGGACCCCATTGACTTCCATAGTATTTTCTTTTAAATATAAGTACAATGTAAAAACATGTATGTGCACAATAAGTGCATTGCATCAAATGACTAATTTAAATATTAGTACAGAATAGTTAAATATGGAAGCTTTTTTCCGGCACGGAACAAAAAAAATAATAATAATGGTAATTGCGACTGATAATCTCACGAAATTGTGAGTTTATATCTCACAATTATGACTTTTTTTTTATTTATAGAAAAAATCTGAATCGTCAGATAAAAATTAGAATTGAGAGAAAAATAATGAGATTAAAAAGTTGCAATTACCTTAAGCTTCCATGGTTAATAAAGACACTTAATATAAAGTGTTCCATTATTTATACATTCTTGGTAACATTTTACAATAAGGTTCATTAGTTAACCCCTTAACTGTCACCCCCCTCCTCCCCTTTTGATAATGGACATTAAAATGCACTATACAAACTTAAATGGTTGTAATTCAAGAATCCTTTGGAAAACACTCAGCAGATTTTTACTGAAGTGAAAGCACTTCAAAAAATTAAAGTATGAAAAAGTCATGGAAGTTTAAATTTACAGTGAATCAAATATACTGTATTAATATTTTTTCTTTTATATAAAATAAATATTTTACAAAATATTTTTTACTATAAAATTAATATAAAATGAAAGCCATATATCTAACCAAGTTGTGTTCCAAATTTAAAGTTGATATCACAAAAATTGAAGTTCCCATGAGATTTTGTTTAGGCGTAATACCAAAAATAGCCACCGGGTTCCATTGAATTTAATTGTATGCATTCTGCCGTAACAAATTAATAAATTTCTATCCAAATATAACTTCTGTCACTAAATATGGAAACTTGAGACTCAGACCTTTCTGACAATATGTGTTTTGTCAAGATTAGAAAAAGTTTTGATAATAAATTATGAAAGATGACGCCCAAAAGGGGAGGAGCCTAATAAAAGAATTTAGAGTACCGTTTCTATGGTAACGCAACGTCCAATTTCGAAACGGTTTTCACAGGATGAATTCTGAGTTCATAAGCTTTCAAATGATACCTAATTTATGATAACTACTAAAATATGTGATGTAATAATAAAAAAATTATATATATATAATATATATTATATTTTTTAGAGGATAATATTATTTTATCATTTTTTTTATTGACAAATACTAGATTATGTTTTATTATGAACTTTTAGCATTAAAAAACAAAGTTTCAATTATTTAAAGTGTGTGTGTGTCGACTTTTTGTGACAAAGGTCAGAAACTCCTGTAATGATAGATTAGCAATGTAACAATGTAGATTTTTTGAGGTGCACTCTTGTCATAAATTCATCTATTACTGTTCCTACATAATTTGTAATAAAAAACAGCTCTAAAATATCTATTTAGGAGTCTTAGACCTTTCCAACGATATATAGTTTGTCATTATTAAATTAGGATTTAATAGTAATATATTGAAGTAAAGTTAGGCGTCCCGCTAGCGGGACGGTGACAGTACCATATAACATGAACTTAGAATGAACAATACTTCTACAGCATTTATTAATTTCAAATAATATTCATTTCAAGATTTACTAATACTTTATTAAAATCAAAGGTTGTATTTGTTAACATTAACTAACATGAACAAACAATGAACAGCTGTAGATTAATAAATACTGTAACAAATATATTGCTCATTGTTAGTTTGTGTTAGTTAAGACATTAATGTTAACTAATGAACCTTATTGTAAAGTGTTAACATTCTTTTTATGTGAAACACTGTTAGATAGATGAATAGATTTTTTTATTTGTCCTCGGGAGGAAATTAGTTTCCACCGTAGATGCGTACATTAAATTATCACATAATACAATCAAAAATAGTCGCTGACATCACAAAACTTCATGTTCATGAAGTATGATAACGGTAATAATTTAAGGTTCATTAGTTAATGTATTAACTAACTAACAATGAGCAATATATTTGTTACAGTATTTATTAATCTTTGTTAATGTTAGTTAATAAAAATACAGCTGTTCATTATTTGTTCATGTTAGTTCACAGTGCATTAACTAATGTTCACAAATACAACATTTGATTTAAATAACGTATTAGTAAATGTTGAAATTAATATTAAGATTAATAAATGCTGAAGAAGTATTGTTCATTTTTAGTTCATGTTAACTATGGTAGTTAACTATAATAACTTTATTTTAAAGTGTTACCAAGAATCTATAAATAATGGACTTTATATTAAGTGTCACTGTGAACAAACAATGAACAGCTGTATTTTTATTAACTAAAATTAACAAAGATGAATAAATACTGTAAAAAATGTATTGCTCATTGTAAGTTAATACATTAACTAATGAACCTTATTGTAAAGTGTTATCACATTCTTTATGTGAAACTGTGTTCATGAGGTGTGTTATGATAACAATAAACGTAGCCTGTAGGTGTCAGTGATCCCGACGCGCCGCGCGCTCCGCCCCGGTCATGTGACGCGCCGCGGGCGTTGACTTCACTCTGACTCAGCGGGAGGGACGGGCTGGAGCGACGCGTCACGCCGCGTCAGTCGGGACTCGGAGTCGCACAATTATGAAAAATCCACCTTCCGCTGGAGCTTCAGCGGACGCACACGAATCCCTCCGCCGCCACCGGGCTCTCCTCCCGCGGCTTCCCGAGACGCGACGCGCCGATAGATGGCTAGACGCCCTGGGTCGCGACGCGTGAGTCTGAACGCTCAAGAGAATGGTACGGTTCTTTTCTAGTGTTTCTGCGTGGCACACTGACGCTGCTGACTCTTGCTGCATGAGAGGAACGCGCTTGACAGGAGCTGACGCTTGGCGTCGCGTCGCGGCGGCTCGTGGTTCACCGCTAGAACCCTGTCCGGTACCGGGAGCGTCTGGAAACACCTGGCGTCGCGTTCACACAGTAGAACGCACCGATCGTGTGCGTTCACATATTTAAAGCCTCTGGTTTATGAGTAAAGGGTTAGCTTAGCAGCTCGCGCCGTGTCTCGAATAACTATGAATAACCACGTGAACTGTAATATTATTAGCAATATTCATAACGTAGTTTCTTGATAGGCGGGAGATTTGAGGAAATACCTGCAGTTGGATCTGCAGCATGGTGGATTATATGTTACACTGTATATGTGTTCATTGATAATCGTGTTTATGTTCATTAGTGCGTTTTAAACCTTTCCCTCACACTCTTCTGCCGTTGGTCTGTCAGTGTGGCACGGAACGTCACGTGTCGCGTCACTGACCGCGAACGATTAATAATCGAATAAACCCAGCGCGAGTTTCGCACTCATATTGAATATATAGATGTGTTGAAGCCCGTTCACACTACGATCAATAACTATAATGATGACTATATTAAATCTCACACCAGTAGATGATAATCTGTTTATTCTCATTTTTACTTCTGTCGCTTTAAATGCTCTCGATTTCTGCTAAAAAAAAATCGCTAAAACTAGCATTGGCTGGTCTTAGCTGTTGTTTTAGATGGTCTCCTAGCTAAAAGTGTCTGAAACCCCTGTAAAACCAGCACGAGAGACCAGTTTGGGCTGTTTTATTCAGCTGGGTAATGTTTTTATCGTTCATCAGATGAAAAGTGATTGAAATTATATCGTTCCTGTGTGTCGTTATCGTTATAGCTGTGGCGTTAACTCTGCTATTTTTTTACATTAAGAACAATTTGTAGTATATCTTCATCATATTTGTCACAGTTATGGTCTTTAGACTCTTTAAGTGAAGATAGCTGTGAATACGTTTG
>JAPDVR010000005.1:626011-636011 GCA_026230005.1 Gila orcuttii | reverse complement strand
TTTATCAGTAAATGAAAGCAGATTTCCTTCATATGAGAGTCAGTATCCATTATATAAAGCGTGTGTAGAGTATCATTTCAACTGTAAAATAATCAAAGGAATAATTTCAATCACACACTTTTTTGTTAATGGTTTAGTTCACCCAAAAATGAAGATTCTGTCATTAATTACTCACCAACACTGCACTTATTATTACACAAACAGCGTCAGACTGACACAGAAGAGAAGACATTGTTGAATAAAGTTATTTTTGTTTTGTTTGTTTGTTTTCACTCAAAGTATTCTCTGAAACTTGGAAATAATTTGTAGTTTTTATCCTATTGTTTTTTTGGTTCTTCTTTGAAATAACGCGAATCATGTGGCGGAGTGATATGGACATGTTATGCGGTAAAAACCTGCCAGGAACTACTTTAGCCGTGCGTTTCCCTGGAAATAACGGCACACTTTAGAACGTTCATCAACCAATCATAATCAAGCATTTAACAGCCCCGTAGTACAAGTTCAAATACAGGTATGACAGAAACGTTTAATGAAATGATTAAGACATTTTGATCTGAACCGAAGTGAGTGTGAATCTGCTCCCGGACAGCAGGAGGCGCTCGCGGATCCGCAGAACGGGCGTTTCCCCGGTAACAGCTGTTAAACACGGCTTTATTAGGCATTACATGGAGGTAAGATGAGAAGAAAATGCCATCGACACTTTTCTGAAGAGAGTCCTTGCCTTCAGAAATGCATATTCATTTATACATATGATTCCCCTCAGCACTCGGCTGTAACCCCTGACTGCGCCTGCGCGAGACTGACACAGCGATTCCCGCCAGTGTTTAAATCGCCACAATCAATGATAATTAAAATACAAAACCGTATTTCTAACCGTCGAGATTTCTGTCATGGTTAATCGTCAAACCGGTAACAGTTTAATCTCTTACAGAAAGTTCCAAAAACAGCATTTATTTAAAATAGAATCATTTGTAACATAAATGCCTTTACTGTCACTTTTGATCGAGTTATTTAGTATTATTTTCTTAAAAAATAATCTCACTGACTCCAAACGTTTGAATGGTGGTGGTGGTGTGTGTGTATGTATATATATATATATATATGGTGGCTGTAATCACCATGAATGCCGTTCACACTCTGACAGCAGTTTCTCTGTGAATCACTGACCTCCAGTAGTGACCTCTGACCTCTGACCCCAAACCCCGTCACTGCTGTATTGTGTTTGACGTTTAGTTTGAAAGCTCATGAGGTGATTGTGTGAGTAAGTGTATAAGAGTGTGTGTGTGAGTATATAAGAGTGTGAGAGTATGTGTGTGTGTGAGCAAGAGTGTATATGTTTGTGAGTGAGTGTGTGTGTGTGTGTGTTGTCTGTCCTCATGATGGTCTGAGGTGTGTTTATCTGATAACTGGTTATCTGTGTGTTTATGGCCGTGAGGTTTGTATCAGGATTGTTCATCAATGATGTAGAGCTGAAGCAGACGGTGTAAAGTGTAACATGTAACACACACTCTTATACACTCACACACACACACACACACACACACACACTCTTACACTCTCTCTCTTTCACTCACACACACACACACACACGTACTCTTACACTCTCTCTCACTCACACACACTCTTACACTCTCACACACTCATGCACTCTTACACTCTCTCTCACACACACACAAACACACACACGCAGTTCTCTCCTGTTTTCTAATATTCTTGTCCTCCGTCAGAATCATTCATCACTCCTCTCTCGACTGCCTGCTGAGTAACTGTGCTGAGAAAGCCAGTGTAGCTCGCCCCTCTCTCTCTCTCTCTCTTTTGCCCCTCTCTCTCTCTCTCTCTCTCTCTCTCTCTCTTTCGCCCCTCTCTCTCTCTCTCTCTCTCTCTCTCTTTCGCCCCTCTCTCTCTCTCTCTCTCTCTCTCTCTCTCTTTCGCCCCTCTCTCTCTCTCTCTCTCTTTCGCCTCTCTCTCTCTCTCTCTCTCTCTCTCTCTCTCTCTCGCCCCTCTCTCTCTCTCTCTTTCGCCCCTCTCTCTCTCTCTCTCTCTCTCTCTCTCTCTCGCCCCTCTCTCTCTCTCTTTCGCCCCTCTCTCTCTCTCTCTCTCTCTCTCTCTCTCTCTCTCTCTCTCTCTCTCTCTCTCTCTCTCTTTCGCCCCTCTCTCTCTCTCTCTCTCTCTCTTTCGCCCCTCTCTCTCTCTCTCTCTCTCTCTTTCGCCCCTCTCTCTCTCGGTCTCTCTCTCGTCGTGATGTTCCTGTACTCGCTGCTGCGTCAGAAAGATGAAGATGATGATGAGTGTGAGGTAGACGGACAGCATCTCAATCTCACGGTTTCTGACTTTTTTTGTTTCTGCTAAAGTGTGTGTGTGTGTGTGTGTGTCCTCTCGCTGAGAACAGGAGGAACTCTGGGAAATTTAATTAAAGATGCCTGGTGTTAAATCCTGTCGCTGGAGCTGTGTGAGATCGCTTTAAAGTCTTCTGCGAAATATAGAGCGTTTTCAGAAATCGACATGTTTTGTTTGATTCCCAGCGTTCTTCCGAATGTCCCACACAGGTTTGGAAAGTCATGAGGGAGTAAATGATGGCAGGATCTTATATTTCATTATAAATGCATGTTATTGAGATGTTTTTATTAACGTAAAGCATGTTTTAGACTAAAGTGTCTGTTGTTTGAGACGCTGTGACTCTAGAGTTTCCTCGATCTCTTACAGTTTTTGTTTTAGAAGTTTTCTGAAAAGTGTAAATATGCAAATGAGGCATTATCTAATTAAATATGCAATATTTTGAAATATGTACATCGCGGCTCTCGTATGGGCTTATACGACCTGCCGGCTTGTATAAATGTGCTTTGCTCCGATTCTCTGAGATTTGGACATCTAAGGTCCCGTGGCATTTGAATGTCTAATCTATCCTATCCACGTATGTCCTCAGAGAACAAGCGCGTTAAGAATGCAATCTATAAAATTAGACTCGCGCAATTAAATGTGCGATCTATGAATAAGAAAGCAGCACTTCTTTATGATACAATCCTGGATGGAAAACTTGACTTTCTTTGTCTCACCGAGACATGGCATCACCCAAATGACTTTTATAACTTGAACCTGGCCTTGCCACCTGGATATACATATATTGACAAACCTAGACTTACCGGTAAAGGTGGTGGTCTTGCAATTTTATATAAATCTGAACTTCCTGTTGCTCTGATCACTACACCTGGAATGTCTTGGTGGTGAAAATCAATGGCAACTCTCCTGTACTTATCATACTTATTTATCGTCCTCCTAAGGTAAATTCAGTCTTTTTTTCTGAAATTGCTGAATTACTGACTTTGACTTTGAATTGTTCAGATATTTTGCTAATAGGTGAGGTGACATAAATATACATGTTGATAACTCAGACTGTTCTCAAACAGCTAATCTTATGCATGTATTGGACTGTTTTAATTTTAATCAGCATGTTGATTTCCCCACTCACAAATCTGGACACACATCGGACTTGGTCTGCACAGTCGGTTTAGAGGTCGACCAACTTAGAAATGATGAGCTATATTTCAGTGACCATAATTTATTAACCTGTGAACTTACCACCTCTGCCTCTTTAAAAGCTGTTAAAGAGCGAGCCCCATCCTATAAATTTATCTTCTACTTTCACCAATTTTGTCACTGTTAGCACAGATGATGTCTCAAAACTGATCATGTCTATGAATTCATCTACATGTTCTCTTGACCCCATGCCTACTGAGATCTTAACAAAGTGTTTAACACTATTGTGCCCTTCTATCACTGGTATTATTAATCATTCTTTATCAACTGGTCAGGTTCCTTCGGCCCTTAAGTTAGCTGCCATCACACTAGTCCTTAAAAAGACTGGTTGTGATGTTGAGGAATTGTCTAACTATAGGCCTATTGCCCATCTACCTTTTCTGGCTAAGGTCCTGGAACGAGTTGTAGTTGTCCAGCTACAGCAATACCTGTCCATGAACAATCTCCTAGAACCGTTTCAGTCTGGATTTAGATCAGGTCATAGTACTGAGACTGCTCTTGTCCAGGTCACAAATGATCTTCTCATTCCTGCTGATATGGGTGCCTGTAGTGTTTTAGTATTGCTAGACATCACTGCTGCTTTTGACACTATATCTCTGTATGGTTAGGAATCTCTGGTACTGTGTTTGAATGGTTTACATCCTATCTCACAAATCGATTCCAGTTTGTGTCTTTGGGGAAAAACAAATCTATACCAACACTAGTTCAGCAGGGTGTCCCACAAGGGTCTGTGCTTGGTCCCATCTTATTTAGTATTTCTATGTTGCCTTTGGGTGACATCATTTGTAGGTTTGGATTAGGGTTTCATTGTTATGCTGACGATACGCAGATCTATATCAGCATGAACCCTAATCCAAACCTTGCAGTTACAGCTCTTACCACCTGCTTGGATGAGATAAAAGCCTGGATGCATGACAACTTTCTTAAGCTCAACGAATCAAAAACAGAACTTCTGGGTTTACTTAAACTTGACAGCTCTAATTTGATTACTGGCCATGACTTTGTCACTGCGTCCTCTCAAGTGCGCAATCTGGGCGTTATCTTTGACCCAGAACTGATGTTCGATGCCCATATTAAAATAATGTCAAAAACTGAATTTTTCCATCTTAGAAATATCGCTAGGCTACGACCGTTTCTATCGCTCCCAGATGCGGAAAGGCTTATTCACGCCTTCATTACGTCGAGGCTCGATTATTGCAATGCACTCTATGTTGGTCTCCCAAATCGATCCATCAAAAAATTACAATATATTCAAAATTCAGCCGCTCGGCTATTGACACACACAACTACTCGAAAACATATTTCCCCGGTACTCCATGACTTGCATTGGTTGCCTATACAAGCACGTATTGAATTCAAAACACTGGTTTTAACGTATAAAGCGATTCATGGAACGGCCCCTGCCTATCTTTGCAGTTTAGTCACCACTCTCACTCCAGCACGCTCTCTGCGCTCTTCTAGGTCATGCATCCTTCAGCAGCCTCCATATAAATTAAAGTTAATGGGTGGTCGAGCATTTTCGGTCTCAGCACCACGTCTTTGGAATGCCGTCGGGAATTAGAGACTCTCCAACAGTGGAGAACTGTTTTAAGAATTCTTTAAAGACGCACCTTTTTAGAGTTGCTTATTGCAAATGAATGTATTTGTTTTATTGTATCTTATTGTTGTTGTTTTTTGTTTTTTTGTATATTGTAGCGCTTTGAGTCTAAGAAAAGCGCGTTAGAAATAAAATGCATTATTATTATTATTATTTTGCATGCATTTCTAGAAGTCAGGTTCAAAATTCTTGTTTCCTTTTTTTATATTTTAGAGATGACAATTTTTACAGAGGAGATTTTGAATATCTCTATTTATCACTCAATAAATTGGAAAAAACAGCCAGAAAAAAAAAATCTTAAATTTTTTTTAGGAATAAAATCAGGAAAATTATATTTGAACAAACCCCTCTGTAAAACCTTCAGAATATAGAGAAAGCTAAAACCGTAAAGTTCGGAGAACTCTGAGTTTTAAATATTAATACTTCAGTTGAGATGCTCTGAAAGATGCAGTTAAACGTGTTTTCAGGATGTTTTCTGTCCTCGAGTCTGAGAAACACTTTATGAAAAGGCGAGACACTACAGGCTAAAAACATGAATTTTATGCATCTGTCAATTTAGACTTTTCATAATGTTTTTATAACGTTTGCACAAAAACGTTAGTTATACATCCTTAAAGGTGCAGTGTGTAATATTTCTGAGGATCTGTTGACAGAAATGCAATACAAGATCCATAACTATGTTTTCAGTGGTGTATAAAGACCTTGCATAATGAACCGTTATGTTTTTATTAGCTTAGAATGAGACATTTATATCTCCATAACCGCGGGCTCCTCCTTCTATGGAGGTCGACATATTGTGTGGTCATGTTTCTAGCGTTTAAATGTTACCGCTCGTTCCAGAACGTTAAAAGTGACGTAACGTTTGAGGAACGTAACCAAGAAAAAACTGGACGTTTTGAACATTCAGAAATAATGCTTTCATAAGTTAATGGCACAATTGTGAGTTTGCTGTAAAGCGCAGATGAAGTGTGTTTGTGAATCATGCGTGGCTCTGGGCGTTGTGTAATCTAGTGTGTGTGTGTCATTACTGTAACCCTTATGATCATCTAGTGTGTGTGTGTCATTACTGTAACCCTTATGGTCATTTAGTGTGTGTGTGTGTCATTACTGTAACTCTTATGATCAGTGTTTAACAGTTCAGTTCTGAGGGAACCGGTAGTTTAGTGAGTTACAGCTTTACAGAAAATCATGATGGTAAAGTTTCTAATATCTGATGTCTTATAGTCGCAGTTCTGCTCAACTAGAAGAGATTTGCTGTTATTATAAAAGGTTTTTATCAGATTTTTTAGGAGTAGTTCAGGATTATGAATCTGTAACATTTTGTTGTCGTGACGATGACAGACCTCATTAAGGAGGAAAAAAATAATTCTTTCCTTTTCCTTTAAATCCTCCCTTGTCTGTCTTGTGCGACTCTGAGCAATGCCTGAACGCTGTATTTTGAGCACTTCTTGTGTTGCTTTTGCCTCTTCATGATGATGTGACCTTAACTTGACCTTGTCTTGACCTTGTCCTGACCTTGTCTTGACCTTGTCCTGACCTTGTCTTGACCTTTTCTTGACCTTGACATAACCTTGGCTTGACCTTGACTGCTATAGGAACTGCAGATGAAAATGAGCCTGTATGGATAAATCTGGCACATTTACATGTTGGACTTTGTACTCATGTTGATTAATGTGCATTGTCCCATTTAAAGGTCCCATATTGCCAAAACTGAATTCTCCTGGCTGTGTTCATGATAACAGAGATCTAGGTATGAAACTACCAATTAAGTTTCAAAACAGTCGATCCACAGACAAATGCACACAGCCTGAATAAAGTTTTCACGAGCCGCTGTGACTTCCGTATATTTGTGATGTCAGAACTACTCAGTCACCAATGGTGGGTCACTCAGAAAACAACAGGCCAATCAGAAGAGAGGCTCTTGAATATTAAGTAGACAGGCCAAAGTCGAGCTGTTCTCGGCAGAGCTCCTGAGAAAGCAGCTGGAAACATGGTTTTTGGTACTTATACCACAAATATATATTCTTAAGGACATCAAAACCTAAAATAAAACTTCAGAAAGTTGTAAAATGCGGGAAACTTTAAATAAAGAAATCACAAATCACTTTAGTCCTCAGTTGTAAGTCGCTTTGGATAAAAGCGTCTGCTAAAGACTAAATGTAAATGTCATTACTGATGTGTCACATGATCAGAATGACACGCGTCAGGTTTCGATGTTGATGGAGTTTGAGTTCCTCACTGGAATGTTGAGCTGATCCGTTGACAGACACACACACACACACACACACACACACACACGATCCTGTGTTTATTCTGTGCTTCAGTGTTTACACTGGTAAAAACACCAACAAATGACAATTCTTCAGTCTTTAATGGAACATTGCGGTGATTTATTTCAAGGAACTTGAGTTACGTAATCAGATTACTTTTTAAGTAACTAGTAAAGTAACGCGTTACTAAAATTTACAACAAAATATCTGAGTTACTTTTTCAAATAAGTACAAAAAATATACTTTGTTTTCCCATGTATTGACTGACAGCTCGCGTGTGTGTGTGTGTGTGTGTGTGTGTGTGAACATTAGGGCTGTTTTCGACTAAGGATTTTCATAGTCGAATCTGATTCGTTAGATTTTGCCATAGTCGAACCTTTTTTTTTTTTTTTTTTTTAGATAGCAGCTAGACGTTCGGTTGAATAACTGTTCGTCTGTTATAGGACAACTCGCTCTACGTTTATTTAAAATGAACAGCAAGACAACTAGAAGTGAATGTGCTTTCCATTAAATGAATCCTTAACAAAAAAAAACAAACGTTGCAATGAACGTGCTTTGTTTTAAATAAATCACACACAGTAAACAAAACCTTAACAAAAAAACTTTGCAATGAACTTTGCAATTTAGACGCGCAAACTGCGTGCCGGTGCGGTGAGGCGTACATGCTCGAGCAGATTCGGCTTGAAGTCGTTCATCCTCGGATGAGGCGTCGCGCGCGCTGTTACAAAAAAAGCCGTGCACACAGCCAAGCGAAATGGGGTCTTGCGCACCCAACGCGTCATTTTTTGCCGCGCGCACCTTCGCTCTTGTGCGGACGCGTCTGGTATAAACAAGGTTTTACTCCGTGTCAGCGCGCGCTCTGATCGGTAAAGGTGCACAGACCTCTCCCGAATCATCTCCAGCACTCAGCCTCCGAAGCACCACTAACTCCGCCTCCGTTTCCCTCGTAAGATGATATTAGTATTTAAACATTCTCTATGATAAAAAATGTTTGTAAAAAATATTTTAATAGCACGGTTTTGGCGATCAACTATAACCGTCGGTCTCACGTTATATAATAACCGTCACACCCCTATTGGTTACATAACACTTCCCTACTATTGGACTATGAGGTTCATAGTCGAATCAGACCTCTCCGAATCGAATCGTCGAATCCTCGACTATTAGAAGTCAGCCCTAGTGAACATGATGATTTTTGTAGTTCTAGACTAAATGTGAGCGTGCATTTACATTAGTACTTGCACAAAAAAGATGAAATATTCCTCAAAATGAATGAAATCAGTGAAATGAAGAATCAGAATATTATGCAAACCTACAATAACTAAATATGTGAAATACAACATGCATTTAATCTCACTTTATTGACCAATGTACTTGTTTCTGATCTTCGAGGATTCAGTTAAACCATAAACAAAAATGACTACAGATTTTTTCTGTTTTTATTGGTAAAGTAAGTATTCAACTTTTTATTGTTCCGTTATCCAGAATAACAGCGGCTGAAAGGTTTGTGTGAGCGGCGCACTTCTAAAACAAACAGCTTTACTCATTCTATACACTAAAATAAGAAGACAAATAAAATGAGAATCCTAATTTTTTATTTATTTTATTTTATTTTTTACAAAATGTATTCATAGCTCAGACAAAATCAGTAGCCTGTGCGAGCCGGAACAGCGTCACTAACCATCCTTTCACCAACACGTGGAAGTTTTATACAAATACAAAAAAAAAAGAAGTTTTATCAGAAAGAAATCACTGGAAACAGCGTGATCACTAAACAAACATGATAAAAGCAAGCGTTTGCTGGGATTGTTGATGTTTACTTGAATATTTAAAACCCAAGAATCGATGTTTTACCACAGGTTTACAATAAAAAAGTCATACATTGATCATAATTAATTAATTTGTGTCAAAATTGCACATTAGTCACACATAAATAAAGTGGTTTACCGTTTCACAAAAGAAGAGGACAGAAGTTACTTATTCAGTCGCGTCTGTTTCTGTTTATTTGGTAGTTACAGGACATATTTACATCACATTTAGAAAGAATAATAATTTCTACAAATATTTAATCAGAAATACGGCGTGAGCTTTAGTATCTCTCCCAGAATAGAGACCGTTTCAAGAGTTGCTTTATTTCATGACAGTCCGGTATAAAGAGACGAGGCTGACAGAGCAAATAAAAACATGATTGTGATCGCCTTTATGATTTCTTCAAGCGTTCATATTTACCATGTTTACTATGGTAATGTTAGTGTACGTAGTCTTTTGCATCACGTGTAAATATTATACGCTGATCAGAATCCACATCGGATCACAAACTGAAGGCATTCAAACATGACAGTGAGTTTGAGTACAAACTCCGCCTATGCTTTATGTAAATAAGAACATGTGGACGTTCATATAATTGCATATAATTAGGGTAGCAGTATAAATGGCAAATTAACTTTAAAGGGAGAAAATCAACCAAACTGTTGTAAATCTGCCGTTCATGTAGAATGTGTTTCTCTTCAGCTAATATTCTGCTAGTGAGTTCATGGCAATATTAATACTTTTTATATTGATTCTTAAGGACATTTTTGTTACTTGTGTACAACGTCCT
>JAPDVR010000005.1:608511-621011 GCA_026230005.1 Gila orcuttii | reverse complement strand
CTGACCCCATTGACAGATATTTCTTCTTTATTTTGATTTTAAGAATGCTTTGATATATGTGCTGGAAAACAAGGAAGAACATCGTTTACAATTTGTTTCACTGATCAACCTTATAAAACACAAGGTACCAGCAAAACTAATGATCGACTCCAAAACATTTTTGTCAGCTGAAAATATTTTAATATAAGTCCCCCCCTAAGACACACACACACACACACACACACACACACACACTCGCTCTCTCACACACACATTCAGAGCAGGGCAGACTCAGTTGAGTGATGCTTTTGAAACCAGACTAGTTGTTGTGTGTAAGAAAGGTAAAGACTTGGTTGAAAACGACTCGTTCAAGTGTTTTAGCAATTAATGGAAGAAGGGATGCCAGTCTGTAGTTTTATAAAAGTGCTGGATTTAGAGTGGGTTTCTTCAGCTGTGTGTGTGTGTTCACAGCAGCAGTTACAGGATTAACTCTCATCATAATGACAGTCATTTGAGTTTAAAGATCAGGTCGAAGTGCTTTATTAGTGTTTACATACACACAGCGTCTCTAAACACACACACACGCGCGCTGCAGTGAGAGGTCACGACCCCTCGAGGGTCACTGAAACTGCTGTGTGTTTTCGCTGTGTTTTCCAGGTGTGGCCAAACATGTGGGCGACGCTCTGAAGGAACATCTGTCCAGATCAGCGCGTAAGATCTGCACTGTGGGAATCGCTCCCTGGGGAGTGATCGAAAACAGGAACGACCTCATCGGACGAGACGTGAGGCTCACACACACACACACACACACACACACACACACTGAATCTCACTGAACACAGAACCAAGAGAGAAAAATAAAGAAATTGAAACCTGTATTCAGGCAGGGTGTCAACAGATATAAACAAGTTAAATTTAAGACTTTTTAAGACCTTTTTAATGCCACTTTGAATGAAATTTAAGACCAAACCTGTGATGGAAATACACATTATATTACAAACGTATATGTAATATTTAATGTTTAACCTAAGTAAATTTAATATTAACTACTTGTTTATTGAACTAAAATCAAATGTAACATTTGCAATCGTGAGAATATTCAGCAAAATAGCTCCCGTCATGTTATGTTACTTAACTAGGCTATATCATATGTTATAAATAAAAAACATGTTATGTGTGCAGGGCTCCAGACTAACTTTTTTTACTATGAGCGCTGAAGCCCCTGACTGAAATTTTTAGGAGCGCAAGCAGAATATTTAGGGGCAAACCTTAAATCAGCTTGCAATGCAATTATTCAAATTTCCCCCAAAATAACTGTAATACTGACAAATTCTTTAATAATAGACTTAACGTACAGATATTACAATGTGCAGTTTTATTTTAAGTTCACAGGCTCCAGACTAACATCTGAGGGCCGCCGCACCGAGACACTGAGCTCTACAACACAGATCTGGCAGCACTGGGGCGGACAATAAAGCACTCAGATTAATTTAGGGTGTAGATGAAATAAACTTTAATTATTATCATTCATAATGTCTTAATATAAATTAAAAAGCAAAACGAGAAAAAAAATTATATTAGGGAGTGAAAATATCCAATAAGCATCCTACTGTTTACAATGGCAGTTTAATGTAATTTTAAATAAGTGTTTAAATAACAGTTTTCCTTCATCTTAACATTTTTAGCTTTTAGGACAATCTTTAAAGGATGAACAAAAATGTGTTGGTCATCACATTAAAAATAACATTTATGATATTATAGTTTTGAAGTGCTGAAAATAGTTAGTAGTACTTGTAAGCGTTTCACTATTTCTGTCACAATACCATAGTAATGTTTAGAGTTACTACATTAGCATAAATCCATGGTGAATGTTGCTGATTTGTGAACTGAAAGTCTTCTATAAGTGTTTCTCCTGGTTTCCACGTCAGCGCTGTGTTGATCTGATATCGATGGTTTATAACAGAAAACTGAATCACTCCGAATCGGAGTGTTTCTCACTGGATCTCGCAGCGATGATGTTATTAATTCTGAGGCGAAGTCAATGGATTTCTTCACTGGATCTCGTAGTAACAGTGTCGCGTGATCGAGATCGGCCCGCAACTGGCAAGTGCAAGTTCGGGGCGCTGCGCTCTCTTTTATTGGTCCGTGAAGCATACATGAGTAGCGCATTTTCGTTCCGCTTTCATTTTGTTTGCATTCGCTGCTCGGCAACGTTGTGGTCGCGCCAGTGCGACCTAAATAAATATTTGGTCGCACCGGCAGGAAAAATGGTCGCAAAATTTCTGGAGTCTGGAGCCCTGGCTGTTATGCTCATTTGTTTTGATTTCTTACTATAAAATCTCTCACAGAGACAGGCAGCGCGAGTCTCAACAGCGCTACCAGAAGTCATTATCATTATCAATCGCTGTTTATGTAATACAATCAGATTCATTCTCGCGATTTGATGCTTCACTGGTTATTTGACTGGAGAAATTTTAGCGGTAATGTGACCATAAATATTTAAGACCCATCGAGTCTGAATTTAAGACATTTTAATACTTTTTAAGGCCTTTTATTAGGAAAACTTTATTTAAGACTTTTTAAGGACCCGCGGCCACCCTGTCAGGACTGTTTTGATTTTGTGACATGTAATATAACATTCATTCACTGAGTTGACTGATGATTCATCAAGGATGCATTAAATTGTTAAAAAGTGACAGTAAAGTCATTTATAATGTTACAAAAGACTCTTAATTCAAAATAAATGCTGTTCTTTAGAACTTTCTATTCATCAAAGAATCCTGAGAAATGAAATGCATCACGATTTCGTTTTCAACATTGATAATAATCATAATGTTTCTTGAGCATCAGATCATCATATTATAGTGATTTCTGAAGGATCATGTGACACTGAAGACTGGAGTAATGATGCTGAAAATTCAGCTTTGATCACAGGAATAAATTACACTTTATTATATATTCACATAGAAAACAGATGATTTACATTGGAATAATATTTCACTATTTTTAACCACACACAAGAAAGTTTCAGGACCTTCTGAATGAAATCATGAATCAGCTCAAGACGTGTGTGTGTGTGTGTGTGTGTGTGTGTGTGTGTGTGTGTGTAGGTTGTAGCGCCGTATCAAACCCTGCTGAATCCTCTCAGTAAACTCAACGTTCTCAATAACTTCCACTCTCACTTCATCCTGGTGGACGACGGGACCGTCGGGAAATATGGAGCTGAAGTCAAACTCAGGAGAGAGCTGGAGAAACACATTAACCTGCAGAGAATACACGCACGTGAGACACACACACACACACTCTCTCGCACAAACACTCTCTCACTTTGTCACACACACACACACACGCTCACACAGACACACTCTCTCTCACACACATACTCACAGACACAGACACACACACACACACACACACACTCACAGACACACACACACACATACTCACAGACACACACACACACACACACACACACACTCTCTCGCACAAACACTCTCTCACTTTGTCACACACACACACACACGCTCACACAGACACACTCTCTCTCACACACATACTCACAGACACACACACACACACACTCACAGACACACACACACACACACACACACACACACACACACACACACACTCACAGACACACACACACACACACACTCACAGACACACACATACACATACTCACAGACACACACACACACACACACACTCTCTCGCACAAACACTCTCTCACTTTGTCACACACACACACACACGCTCACACAGACACACTCTCTCTCACACACATACTCACAGACACAGACACACACACACACACACACACACTCACAGACACACACACACACATACTCACAGACACACACACACACACACACACACACACACTCTCTCGCACAAACACTCTCTCACTTTGTCACACACACACGCTCACACAGACACACACACTCACAGACACACACACACACACACACACACACTCACAGACACACACACACACACACACACACACAGTTAAGGGTAGACGTGGCTGAATTGTCATGAGCAGATGTAAGCACTCAGGAGAAGTTGTATGAGTTTGAACAGATGGGATCTTTTTATTTACGCCAATGAAAGGCACTTAAAAAAAAAAAAAATATTTTTTTTTTAAAAATCACAAGTAAATTGACATGAGAGTCAAAAAAAAAACAATCAAACTTTTACAGCAGTTGGGAAATTAACCTTTACAGAAGTCAATATACTTATAGCATCGACAGACTTATGTCCTCTCACCCCACGCTCCTGAAAGAATGGGCATACTAGGCCCGGGCTATTCAATTGGCGGCCCGCGGGCCAGGTCCGGCCCGCCAATCATCTCCATCCGGCCCGAGGGCACCCCAACCTCCCTCCTCTTCTTTTCCTGGCGGTGCGGCTAAATTTGGTTAGATATGCGCGTGACCGCAGTGGCGCCTGCAGCTGTACGGCTATACGCACTGTGTGTGTACCATGAGCGCTCCGACTGACCTGAGAAACGTTTTCAGTCCGAATATTTCAGCAGTTATTATGTGTGTCCCGTATTTCTGTCGACTGAAGCAGCGAAATCAATCATTCCTGAATTAATCATTCTTTGGTTCGATTATTTCCTTTCCATGAATTGGCCAAACGCGCTCGTATAACGGCCTGAAACGATTCGGATTCGTTTGGACCGTTCTGTCACTGAATCATCTGAAGCGGTTTCTCGGTCAGTAAGAACAAATAAAGAACAAATAGCGCTGTTTTCAGTCGTTTCACTAGTTTACTTTGAACTACGCAGCGCGGCCCAGTGGATAACGGAACGCAAGCTTAAAGGAGTTGTGTTTACTCCCGGTCCCGGACACTATTATTAAACAGCGTTGCGACATCCAGTGAGAAGCGTTTCAACCTGACACATCTCTCTGTTACAAACAACAAATCACTCAAAGATTTTAACTAGTTTTAAATCAGATGAAACAGCCTCAACATTCCCAACACGACTGATGAGGTAAATAGCAGAAACATTGTGCCATGAACGAAGTTATAAGACTATAAATCCCTAATCACCCTTACAAACATTTACCATGAATGTACTGTAGTAATTTACCATGGTTTAGGCAGAAATGTGGAATATTTATATTGAATACTATGTTATAGTCATTTATATTGCATTAGATTGATTAGGGGGCTAGAGGAATATATAATTAATTGTGTGTATAGTTTTTACCTGTTTAGGCATTTATTATACAGTGGGAGTGAGTGAGTAGCCATGCTTTTAGCCATGGTTTTACATATGGTTACAAAGTCTCACTGTCAGAATATTTTAATTTAAGCCTATAATAATTATTAATAAAATAATTCTTACAAATAGCTATGATCTTGTATAATTCATATATTTGTACATAGCTGTAAATAGGTTATTTATTATGGTCTGATAAATCTGCATACTGTTGGGTACCACATTTCCAAGTAAATACAATACTTTTATGTTTACTTTAGCTTACTTATTGATACTGTTATGTTTCAATAAATAAGCTAAACATCGGCCCACCTCAACTTTTCGATTTAATAATCCGGCCCTCGAATGAAGCTAATTGAATAGCCCTGTACTAGGCTTTATAGGCCTGAAGGCACCCCTGGAATTGGAACATACCAACACCAGATTATAATACAGGGGTGGCTCAGATGGAAAGACCATAAATGCTTAAAAACAGCCGAAATGTTACCTCTATAAAACTAGTAAATTACAGAATATTATTTCTATAGTTCCAGCTAACAATTGGCAAGCCACAAGTTATATTTAACAGCTAAAAAACTCAAACTCCGGGTCACTTCCTGTTGAGCCGGAAATCCTAGCTTCATTTAAACCCCACAATTGCGCCAAATCTTCCTTTACACAAACTAACCGGAGACGCCAGTGAGACACAGAGATGGTATGTCAAAGCTATGTTCCTCTTAAACTAAATAAACAGATACATAATTAATAAAGACATGTGTTGCGTGATTATTGTAACTGGTTATGACTGCGAAGTAAATGGCATGGTATTTTTTTAAAAACAGCAAGATATGTATTGATAGTAGTAGCTATAGCATATAAATCACCGTAGTATTAGACGTTAAAAGTGTACACACAAACGCTACGGGATAACTGTAGGGTTTTGTGGTGAAAGGCTAGTTTAACCTTAACCGAACACACTGACACGCTAGACAAACAAATACAGGCCACATTTGTACTCAGTGTTTGTGCACTAGAATAGGTAGCGCATCATCTCTCACACACACACACACACACCCTCTCTCACACACGCTCACACTCTTACACGCTCACACTCTCTCACACACACACTCAATCACGCACAAACGCGTATATAAATATATAATATGTGAATTTACCATTGTATTTATATATTACATATTATATGTGTAAAGTAACTCTGTGTGTGTGTGTGTGTGTGTCCAGGCATCGGTCAGGGCGTCCCTGTCGTGGCTCTGATCTTTGAAGGAGGTCCAAACGTGATCCTGACGGTGCTGGAGTATCTGCAGGAGAGCCCGCCGGTGCCGGTGGTGGTGTGTGAGGGCACGGGGCGCGCCGCGGACATACTGGCATACGTGCACAAGCAGACGCAGCAGGACGGGTACCACACACTCTCTCTCACACACACTCTCACACACACTCTCACACACACACTCTCACACACACACACGTTTGTTTTGCTATCCTTGTGAGGACATTCCATAGGCGTAATGGATTTTATACTGGACAAACTGTATATTCTATCCCCCTACACTGCCCCTATCCCTAAACCTACCCATCACACACACACACCCCCCTAAACCTACCCATCACACACACACACCCCCCTAAACCTACCCGTCACAGGAGACATTCTGCATTTTTAATAAAACACTGCTTAGTATGTTTTTAAAGCCATTTGAAATATGAGGACTCATGAAATGTCCTCATAAATCACGTTCAAATTGTAATACCAGTGTAATACCCATGTCATTATACACATTTGTGTCCTCACAAATCACAAAAACAAACACACACACACACACACACTCACTCACACACTCTCACACTCACTCACACACACACTCTCACACACACACACACACACATCCACAGTCCTGATGCTCTTCATGACGCTGATTCTTGAGATGAAAGCACTTGATGGGACGATTGTAGAAATATCAGTATATATTCTGTTTGTTAGTATCATGATATGTTAGTGATTTTATCATTTACTGCTCGTTAAAATCTTTTTGCTCCAGAACCAGCGAGTCTAGATGCTCTTTACTGTGATTCTGTTGCAGAAATGTAATGCATGAAGGATCACTCTATCACTTATTCTATGATGTTTGAATGATTCAGATCTTAAAGACTGTTTGACTGTGTGCGTGTGTGTGTGTGTGTGTGTGTTAGCGCACTGCCTGATGGCGTTGAGGCCGACATCATTGCAACAATCAAGAAAACGTTCAACTTCAGCCACAGTGACGCTCTGCATCTGTTCCAGACACTGATGGAGTGCATGAAGAACAAAGAGCTGGTGAAAACACACACACACACTCACTTACACACACACACACACACACTGACTTACACACACACTCACTTACACACACACACACACACACACACACTCACTTACACACACACACACACACTCACTTACACACTCACACTCACTTACACACACACACACACTCACTTACACACACACTCACTTACACACACACTCGCAAACACTCAAGCACACTCACTCACTTAGTGTTTGGTCAATAACGTCTGGTTTATGAGCGACACATTTGACCCCGTGTGTGTGTCTCAGATCACTGTGTTTCCTGTGGGCTCCGAGGACCATCAGGACATCGATGTGGCGATCCTGAAGGCTCTGCTCAAAGGTCAGTGTGGAACGACCCACATGTGTGTGTGTGTGTGTGTGACAATGTAGGCGTTTTCTGTTTCCAAATGAACCATCTGAGACCCATATAGCAGAGTCACGATGATGAGACAGAGGAGTCTCAGAATGAGTATTTCTCCAGCTGATGAACGATAAAAACACACTCTCACACACACACACACACTTGACGGGAATATTAAAATTCTCTTTATGTTCTGAAGATGAATCAAATGTTTTTAGAGTAGATGATGATGGTTGAGTGCAGTGTGTGATGAAACACCTTCAGATGCTCAAACATTTACTTCGAGTCAGTTTGAGGAGAAACACTTTATCAAAGTCTAAACTCACACAAGATTCAGACTGCATCATTGTGTGTGTGTGTGTGTGTGTGTTCACAGGCACGAACGTGACGGCCTTCGATCAGCTGGTCTTGACTCTGGCGTGGGATCGCGTGGACATCGCTAAAGACCACGTGTTTGTTTACGGACAACAGCTGCTGGTTCGTACCCGTGTGTGTGTGTGTGTGTGTGCAGATAAACACTTGTTTTAGTGTTTGTAGTAAACACACACACACAGATGACCCCCTGACCTCTCACAGCACATTCTGATACACATGACACCAGTACTGTGGGATTATGAACTATTCAAGAGATTGTGACAATAATATATTACTATTTGCTTTTTAATACATTTCAAACTTAATTTTTAAATTATTTATTCATTCTAATTTTGCATTTTTTTTATAGTTATGTTAACATCTAATTAGTAGCCTTTCATTTTTGTAAGTTGATTTGGTTTAAAATAAAATAAAAAACAAAAGTGGAGAAAAAAATCAAAAAGAGACTTAAGTTTAAAGTTGTTTTAAGGGATTGTTCACCCAAAACGCCCTCAATGACTGTTTCTTTCCTCTGTGAAATATAACAGATGTTTTGATAAACGATGGGATTTAAACAACATTGGACTTTAATTATATGGACAAAAAACACTGACGTTTCTTAAAATACCTTTGTTGATGATTTTTGTGTGAACTGTCTCTAAGTTTAACTGCACTGTGAATGATAGTTCTGAGCATTTGGTTAAAGTGTGACTCTTAAAGTAAGTAAGTGTGTGTGTGTGTGTGTGTGTGTGTAGGTCGGTTCTCTCGAGCAGGCGATGTTGGATGCGTTAGTGATGGACCGTGTGGAGTTTGTTAAACTACTGATAGAGAATGGCGTCAGCATGCACCGATTCCTCACGATTACACGTCTGGAGGAGCTTTACAACACGGTACACACACACACACACACACACACACACACGTACACTCACTCATATATATATATTAGGGGTGTAACGGTTCACAAAATTCACGGTTCGGTACGTTTTCGATACAGCAAAAAGAAAGAAATGCCAGAGTAATTTCCTATGTATTAAAAGAAAAATAATTTTTATATAAGTGTGAGTTTTCCTACATCTTGAAACTTTTAAACGATCGGCTCGCGCTGCACTGTCATTGGTGCAAACTGATAAACGGTCCGTGAAGCACAAAATAATGAATAGCGCAGTTTTGTTCTGCTTTCATTACGTTTGCCATGTGATGTTGCATAACGTTGAGTTGGTCGCGCCAGCGGATTTTGATTGGCAGGAAAAATGGTCCAACGAATCGTTCGGTTTGTAATGCGTACCGAACCGAAAGCCTCGTACCGAACGGTTCAATACGAATACATGTACCGTTACACCCCTAATATACATACATACACACACACCTCAAATGATACATGTGAAGATAATATGTTGTTCCTGAATTTAAACTGAACTTCTGAACGTTAATATTCTCACAGAAACAAACTCCCACCAACCCAACGCTCTATCACCTGGTGAGAGACGTCAAACAGGTAAAGAGCAGCAACACGTGTGTGTCTTTCTCCAAACCAGCGGCTGCGAGGGGGAGACGTTGAGTTTCTGTGTGTGTGTGTGTCCAGGGAAACCTCCCGCCCAACTATAAGATCACGCTGATCGACGTGGGTCTGGTGATCGAGTTCCTGATGGGAGGAACGTATCGCTGCAACTACACACGCAAACGCTTCCGCATCATCTACAACAATCTGCACGGGAACAGCCGGGTAAACCAGACCTCACACTGGGAATCTGGGAATCAGACCTCACACTGGGAATCTGGGAATCAGACCTCACACTGGGAATCTGGGAATCAGACCTCACACTGGGAATCTGGGAATCCCTTTGTGTCCTTCTATTAAAGGAGTAGTTCACTTAAAAAAAAAAAAAATTTCAAAACTTTTTTTTTGTTTTTACAATTTTATAATTTTAGTGTATTTTTCTTTTCTTTTTCGATTTCATTTGTTAATTATTTTACTTCTCACTTTACATTCTTTACGTTCTCGTTTTACTTTTTTTATTATTTAATTATTCGCTTTACATCAACTTACTGATCCCAGTTTGTGAAGTAATGTCTTCATGTGTTTAGAAAGAAAGATCTAATGCTGTCTCTCTCTCTCTCTCTCTGTCTCTCTGTCAGCGATCGGGGCGACACACGGCCAGCAGTTCCCATGAGTCCTTCAGCATTCAGGCTGATAAAAAGGAGAAAACACGACACAATCACTTCATCAAGACGGCTCAGCCCTACAAGCCCAAGGTAACGCGGGGGGTGACGGTGTGTGTGAGAGAGTGAGTGTGAGAGAGTGAGTGTGAGAGAGTGAGTGTGAGAGAGTGAGTGTGAGAGAGTGAGTGTGAGAGAGTGAATGTGAGAGAGTGAGTGTGAGAGAGTGAGTGTGAGAGAGTGAGTGTGTGAGAGTGAGTGAGTGTGTGAGAGTGAGTGTGTGAGAGTGAGTGTGAGAGAGTGAGTGAGTGTGTGAGTGAGTGTGTGAGTGAGTGAGTGTGTGAGAGTGAGTGTGTGAGAGTGAGTGAGTGTGTGAGAGTGAGTGTGTGAGAGTGAGTGTGTGAGAGTGAGTGTGTGAGAGTGAGTGTGTGAGTGAGTGTGAGAGAGTGAGTGTGAGAGAGTGAGTGTGAGAGAGTGAGTGTGAGAGAGTGAGTGTGTGAGAGTGAGTGTGAGAGAGTGAGTGTGTGAGAGAGTGAGTGTGAGAGAGTGAGTGTGAGAGAGTGAGTGTGTGTGAGAGTGAGTGAGTGTGTGAGTGAGTGTGTGAGTGAGTGTGTGTGAGAGAGTGTGTGAGAGTGAGTGTGAGAGAGTGAGTGTGAGAGAGTGAGTGTGAGAGAGTGAGTGTGAGAGAGTGAGTGTGAGAGAGTGAGTGTGAGAGAGTGAGTGTGAGAGAGTGAGTGTGAGAGAGTGAGTGTGAGAGAGTGAGTGTGAGAGAGTGAGTGTGAGAGAGTGAGTGTGAGAGAGTGAGTGTGAGAGAGTGAGTGTGAGAGAGTGAGTGTGAGAGAGTGAGTGTGAGAGAGTGAGTGTGAGAGAGTGAGTGTGAGAGAGTGAGTGTGAGAGAGTGAGTGAGTGTGTGAGTGAGTGAGTGTGTGAGTGAGTGAGTGTGTGAGTGAGTGAGAGAGAGTGAGTGTGTGAGAGTGAGTGTGAGGGAGTGATTGTGAGGGAGTGAGAGAGTGAGTGTGAGAGAGTGAGTGTGAGAGAGTGAGTGTGAGAGAGTGAGTGTGAGAGAGTGAGTGTGAGAGAGTGAGTGTGAGAGAGTGAGTGTGAGAGAGTGAGTGTGAGAGAGTGAGTGTGAGAGAGTGAGTGTGAGAGAGTGAGTGAGTGTGTGAGAGTGAGTGTGTGAGAGTGAGTGTGTGAGAGTGAGTGTGTGAGAGTGAGTGTGTGAGAGTGAGTGTGTGAGTGTGTGAGAGAGTGAGTGTGTGAGAGAGTGAGTGTGTGAGAGAGTGAGTGTGAGAGAGTGAGTGTGAGAGAGTGAGTGTGTGTGAGAGGGAGTGAGTGTGAGAGTGAGTGAGAGTGAGTGAGTGTGTGAGAGTGAGTGTGTGAGTGAGTGTGTGTGAGAGAGTGAGTGTGTGAGAGAGAGTGTGTGTGAGAGAGTGAGTGTGAGAGAGTGAGTGTGTGAGAGTGAGTGTGTGAGAGAGTGAGTGTGTGAGAGAGTGTGTGTGTGAGAGTGAGTGTGTGAGAGTGATTGTGAGAGAGTGATTGTGAGGGAGTGTGAGTGTGTGTGAGAGAGTGCGTGTGTGAGAGAGTGCGTGTGTGAGAGAGTGCGTGTGAGAGAGTGAGTGTGTGAGAGAGTGAGTGTGTGAGAGAGTGAGTGTGTGAGAGAGTGAGTGTGTGAGAGAGTGAGTGTGTGAGAGAGTGAGTGTGTGAGAGAGTGAGTGTGTGAGAGAGTGAGTGTGTGAGAGAGTGAGTGTGTGAGAGAGTGAGTGTGTGAGAGAGTGAGTGTGTGAGAGAGTGAGTGTGTGAGAGAGTGAGTGTGTGAGAGAGTGAGTGTGTGAGAGAGTGAGTGTGTGAGAGAGTGAGTGTGTGAGAGAGTGAGTGTGTGAGAGAGTGAGTGTGTGAGAGAGTGAGTGTGTGAGAGAGTGAGTGTGTGAGAGAGTGAGTGTGTGAGAGAGTGAGTGTGTGAGAGAGTGAGAGAGTGAGTGTGTGAGAGAGTGAGTGTGTGAGAGAGTGAGTGTGTGAGAGAGTGAGTGTGTGAGAGTGAGTGTGTGTATCTCTGCTCTAACAGTCTGGTCGTCCCTCAGCCGGACTCCGCGTCG
>JAPDVR010000005.1:561011-603511 GCA_026230005.1 Gila orcuttii | reverse complement strand
ACAGAAATGCAATGCACAGCGTTTTTTTGTTGATGCATTTGTAATTAATCATAAAATACAGAATAGAAAAATTAACACAGAATTTGGTGACAAAATCAAATGGATTTCATAGACGTTTGATCTAAATCCAGGAGACTGATGCAGTCTGTGTTTATTCTGTGATTCTGGATTGTGATAATATTTCTCTCTCTAAACTGAATAATCATGAAGACTGAACAAGATCTGTGTCTGTGAGAGGAAGATTAACTCTACGTGCTCAACACTGTTTTCATATGCATGTATAAAATAGTTTTGTGTGTTGCAGCTCTTTTATATTGGGTTCCTGATGCTGTATTCATTCGTGGTTTTGGTGAAAATGAAGGAGCTTCCGTCTCCTCAGGAATGGATCGTCATTCTGTACATCTTCACGCTCGCGGTGGAGAAGATACGAGAGGTGTGTGTTCAGATGTTTGAGTGGGGCATATCAGAAATGTTGAATTTTTTGAGCAGCATTTGTTACAATCCAACAAAGCGTTAACCCTGCCTTCTGATGATTGTGTGTATTGTGTGTATTTGTGTGTTTCCTCTCTAGATGTTCATGTCTGAAGGAGGGAAAATCAGTCAGAAGATTAAAGTGTGGTTCAGCGACTACTTCAACATTTCTGACTTCCTGGCCATCCTAATGTTCTTCGTGGGCTTCGGTCTGCGCTTCGGCGATTCTAGCGTGTCTGTCGCGGGCCGGATCGTTTACTGCTTGAACATCATCTTCTGGTACGTGCGGCTGCTGGATATTCTGGCTGTCAATCAGCAGGCGGGGCCGTACGTCATGATGATCGGGAAGATGGTGAGGGCTTGTGAAGAGTGTTGTGGGTGTTGCGTTACAAGTAACGGGCATTACGTAATCAGATTAACTTTTTTAATGTAACAAGTAACGGCCATTACGTAATCAGATTCCCCCCCCCCCCCCCCTCCGTTTTTATGTAACAAGTAACGCATTACAAGTAACGGGCATAACGTAATCAGATTACTTTTTTGATGTTACAAGTAACGTATTACAACAGTATCATAACATTACTTTTAAAAATAACTTTCCCCATCACTGCTGGTGAACTCATGCGGTGTTGCGCACATGTTGTCGATCGGCGTGTTTGTTCGCTCTTTCCGCAGGTGGCCAACATGTTCTATATCGTGGTCATCATGGCTGTTGTGCTGCTGAGTTTCGGGGTTCCTCGTAAAGCCATTTTGTACCCAAATGAGGAGCCTTCATGGACTTTGGCCAAAGATGTGGTTTTCCAGCCCTACTGGATGATGTACGGTGAAGTTTATGCGTACGAGATTGACGGTAAAGCCCTGGAGCCTCGCACACAGAACAAAACAAAACTAGCGTTAACACACCATTCAGGGTTCCAGACTGCGACCAAATTGGTCGCATATGCGACCGTTTTTTGAGAATGTGCGAGTTAAAATTGTATGTGGTCGCATTAGTGCGAGTGGACGCTCGCGCAACAGAACGCCGTTGTATCAGCAGCTGCTGCAGTCCGTAACTTATGTTCAAAATTAACGAGTACATCATGAATCCATTTTCCAAACGGTGTTTTTGACTTATCCTGAATCCCTACGGTACGCTTATAATAAGTGTTTATATTCTGACTATTTTATCCCGGGCTCGGCTCGGCTGCGGAGTTGCCCAGTGCCTGCGTGACTCGCCATAGACATTAACGGAGAGAAGTAGCTCCGACTACAGTGTTCTTCCGCAAGACATGTGCAGTTTATTTATTGACGAACGTACACGTCACGCGCATTGCACACTGATGGTGAAACGCGCCAATTACGAATTCAGGAATTAAGGCATATAAAAAGGAAAAGGTCTCACGAAATACCGAGCCCCTTCCTACGTCTTTTCAGCGGTTAGATGATAGTAATCGATCGACGGCGGAAAATGATTATAAAATGCAGAAGGTAAGGAGTGTGAGATTTCTGATTTTTGTTACAACTATAAACTTTGATAACGGAAAATCTGTATCAGCGTATTATAATACTCAAATCTTTTAAAATGTAATGCATACATTTGAATGTTTAATGATTTTTAAAAGATAGAAAGATGATGCTGATAGAAAGATGATAATAGATAGATAGATATAATATAATTCAAATGTAAATAGATAGATTTATACACTCCTAAACAATGCTGGGTTGTTTAAACTCAAATTTGGGTCAAATATGGACAAACCCAAATGTTGGGTTAAAAATTTAATATAATATAACGTAATATATAATAAAATGTAATATATAATATAATTATATTTATACTATATAATATATATAGTATAAATATAAAAATGTTTTTATATAATATATTACAGGTATTTATGCTGCAACCCAGAAAGCCTTTGCTAGCCTTGGTCCATTAAAACCACTATTCATCAACATGCATTGATTAATCCCATGGCATGTAGCAAAAAAAAAAAAAAAGGTGCGACCAAATCATATGTTGGTGCGACCAACTGAGAAAGTTGGTAGCACCAGTGCAACCAGTGGAAAAGTTAGTCTGGAGCCCTGCCATTTATCTAACATTACAATCAAACACTTTTAAACCCTTTCCAAATTCTCATGACTGTAATGTGGGGGGAAAAACTAACCAACCCTAACTAACCCGAACCCTAAGATCTGCTAAAACATCATTCAATTAACGGAAAACACTTTACAATAAGGTTTCATTTGTTAACATGAGTTAACTCTCATGAACTAACAATGAAAATACTTCTACAGAATTTATTAATCTTAGTTGATGTTGATTTCAATATTCACTAATGCATTACTAAAATTAAAAGTTGTATGTAGCACATAGTAATGCTAGTGATGTCATCAGCCTCAGTTACATGACGTGTGTGTTTGCAGTGTGTGCGAACTCGAGCGAGGATCACGCGAGGCATCTGTGTGACACGGGAGTGTGGCTGACGCCGCTGCTGCAGGCCGTCTATCTGTTCGTCCAGTACATACTGATGGTGAACCTGCTCATCGCCTTCTTCAAGTGAGTGACCCGCCGCTACGGCCGCCCGCGTGTGTGTTCTCCGTTCGTCATGATAACTGACGTGCTGTTTCTCTGCAGTAACGTGTACCTGCAGGTGAAGTCCATATCTAACCTGGTGTGGAAGTACCAGCGCTACCACTTCATCATGGCGTATCACGACAAGCCCATTCTGCCGCCGCCGCTGATTCTGCTCAGCCACATGGCGTCGGTGCTGTCGTCCATCTGCAGGAAGAGGAAGAAGGACAGCAGGACCTACGGACCAAGTAATGCGTCTAAAACTAAGTTAGACTGACAGTTGCACTGTTACATTGTCAGTTACATGGTTACAGTTACACAGACGGTTACGCTGCTACACTGACAGTTACATTGATACACGGACGGTTACGCTGTTACACTGAGTTACACTGACAGTTACATTGATACAGATGAATTTAAGAGTTTTAGAGAACACATTAGACAGTCTTAAATATCTTAAATGGTATAACAATAGTCTTAATTATCATTTCAGGATGTCAGGATTCAGGATTTCAGGATTTTGGGGTTCAAAAACCGGGAATCGCGATATAGCTTGATGTTAATATTAAATTTCAAAAGGCGATGATATAATTGATACGGCCATATGATGTTTATTTTATTTGTGCTGTTTAAAAAAAAGCTTTAAACGTGATGCCCTGTTTGCCCGCAGAGCTCTTCCTGACCGAGGAGGACCAGAAGAAGCTGCACGATTTCGAGGAGCAGTGCGTAGAGACGTACTTCCACGAGAAAGACGATCAGTTTCACTCTGGGAGTGAAGAGAGAATCAGACTCACGTCTGACAGGTCTGGAAGATTTGTACATAAGACAATATGTAATTCTTCAATTTAGTTCACGTCATCTGATAGTGTCAGTGCAATTAAATCAATAATATTACTGAATATTAAGTGGCTTTTAAACTGTAGAACTTTAATGTGGTGCAAGTAGATTTGGAGAAGAGTCTACATGAACATAAATATGCCTGTGTGTTTCAGGGTGGAAACGATGTGTGTGCAGCTGAAGGAGGTTGGAAACAAGGTGAACTTCATCAAGCGCTCTTTGCACACGCTGGATTCTCAGATCGGACACCTGCAGGACCTTTCGGCGCTCACGGTGGACACGCTAAAGGCGCTAACAGCCCAGCGCGCGTCTGAGGCTAGCAAAGTGCACAACCAGATCACGCGTGAGCTCAGCGTCTCCAAGAACCTGGTGCCCGACCTGACGGGACACTCGAAGTCAAGCGCGCTAGTGCGCTGCAGTGTGGGGTTCCTGCCGCCCGCCGCTAGCATAGCAGAGTCGCTGTTCGGGGGTGGAGCCGAAGGGCTTCAGGGGGCGGAGCTTCCTTTGAGCCCGGATAGACGTGCTCCGTTCCCGGTCGAGTTGGGATCCTCCAGCTGCGCCTTCCCACAGTCGCTCACGCGCTTTCACTCGCTCAGACGCTCCATTCGCTCAGACACGGCTCATGGCAGCCTCGTTAGCGCTCCAGCGGCATCGGCTACGTTCTTCGTCAGCACGCCGTTACAGCTCGCAGACTCCAGGCACTCGCAGACGGAGCCGTCGCACAGCGGCGTGGAGTTCGGGGCCTTCGTGGGTGAGTATGAGGAGAGTGTTGATGAAGGCCTGCCAGTGCTGGTCATGTGTGCACCCGAGTGTGAGGGGTACGTGAATCATGCCTTCTCTGATGATGAGGATGATGATGAGGTTAGAGAGCAAGACCTCACCGCTGACCGGCCCGACAGAAACACGCCGCTCCCGGGTCTCCCTCGGGCCCCTGAGCTCTGGCCCCGGCGCTTCATGAAGGACGACCGCTGCAGACGTGCGCTACACAGACTCAGGCAGAGAACCGGAGGTTTGGCTTCGGTCCACCACTGGGAATCGGGGATAAATGACACATAACCCCACCCTAACCTTGACCCTTGACCCTCTGCATGCCCCTGTGTGTGTTAAGGCCCCGATATACTCACGCCAAAGTTCTTTGCTTGGGGTTAAAAAGAAGTTTGAAATACCTTAGCAATGATATACTGTTAGCGAACATCCCAACGCCTTCCACATTTAGATGAATATGTAAATATGTGCGGCACTCTCCTCTGAATAACTAACTAAAATGACAGCGGTGAGAAAACATCAGTTGAGAAAGAATCTGATCATACTTTTTTAAAGTAACAAGCATTACAAGTAACGTTCACTGCGTAATCAGATTATTTTTTACATTAACACTCTACATAATCAGTTTTTTTTAATGTAACAAGTAATGCTCATTACAATTATTGTTCACTACGTAATTAGTATTACAAGTAACGCTCATTAAGTAATCAGATTATTTTTTTAAGTAACAAGTAACGCTCATTACAATTATTGTTCACTACGTAATCAGATTACTTTTTTAATATTACAAGTAACGCTTATTACAATTATTGTTCACTACGTAATCAGATTACTTTTTTAATGTAACAAGCATTACAAGTAACGCTCATTACTTAATCAGATTGCTTTTTTAAGTAACGTGTAACGCATTGCTTTATAAATTTGCCTCCACATTTAGATGAATATGTAAATATGTGCTGCGCTTTCTTCTCAATAACAAAATAAACAACAAAAATGACAACGGTGAGAAAACAGCAGTTGAGAAAGCATCTGATCATCTGGTCACGTTTATAACAACACTTTATACAATAGATTGCTCGTCTGAAGTTTATCGGGGCCTTTAGAGGGTGAGACGGGTGACCTCTGACCTCGGGTGGTTTCATCTCAACCGGTCGCTTTTTACTAAACGTCCCTCGGGGGTGAATAAAGTGCTGTCGTGTGTGTGTGTGTGTGAGATTGCGGTAGACTCAACTAACCCGGGCTGGTGCTGGTTTGGGGTTTGGTTAGAGACGTGGGATTAATCAGCGTCACCAGAGGGAAACGTTTAACAGTGACTGAAATCCACCGATCAAGTGTTTAAATGCCTTGGGACTCATTCTGCCATCTTTTTCTAAAGGTCACAAGGACGAGCCTGAGGGTCAGAGGTCGTTCCCTAAAGAGAGTGCGGTGAGTGGGCGTCAGTCGAGTCCGTCCAGAAAGGCTGGAGATGTGGTCAGTGTAGTTTTAGATGCTAAAGATGCCACGGTCCCCTCAGGAGTGTCCCAATCCCGATGCATGTTGTGTGTGTTCCCGCAGGCGGGGTCGCAGGGTCACATGAGGACGGTGAACTCGTATGCTGGTTTCACAGAGTTCGACAGAAACCCTTCCTTCTTGCATCCAGAGTCCAGTGAGTTGCACACACCAGTGACCGCTGTAAACATGAACCCGTTTCAGCAGCTGATGACATCATGAGCACAGATCTCACGCTGAACTCCTTTACACACTCATTTTAAAGGAGTCGTTCACTTCAGAATAAAAATTTCCTGATAATTTACTCTCCCTCACGTCATCCAGATGTTCATGTGTTTCTTTCTTCAGTGGAAAAGAAATGAAGGTTTTTGAGGAAAACACTCCAGGATTTTCTCCATATAGTGACTTCAATGGAGTCCAACGGGTCGAAGGTCCAAATGTGAGTTTCAGTGCAGCTTCAAAGTCTCGACACGATCCAGCCGAGGAATAAGAGTCTGATCTAGACAAACCAGCGCACATTTAATAAAGAAATAAACATTTATATACTTTTGAACCACAAATGCTTGTCAACGCACACACACACACACACCAGCAGGAGACACGCGCCGACATTCTTCACCGCAAACTCAGTCTCATTTTCTCCTCTGACTTCAAAATCGTCCGACATCGTTGTTTTACCTTTTATTTATTTATTTTTCTTTGTAAGTCTTTACACATTAGCTTTATAAACACTAGATCTGTTCTTACGCCTACGTCACGCTTGACCTTTCACCCTGATCACGTAATGTGTGTCGCATCACAGCTCGTGCAAGACCAGCATTACTGATTATAAAGTATATAAATGTTTATTTCTTTATTAAATGTGCGCTGGTTTGTCTAGATCAGACTCTTATTCCTCGGCTGGATCGTGTCGAGACTTTGAAGCTGCACTGAAACTCACATTTGGACCTTCGACCCGTTGGACTCCATTGAAGTCACTATATGGAGAAAATCCTGGAGTGTTTTCCTCAAAAACCTTCATTTCTTTTCCACTGAAGAAAGAAACACATGAACATCTGGATGACGTGAGGGAGAGTTAATAATAAGGAACTCTTTACGTGTGTGTGTGTGTGTGTGTGTGTGTGTGTGTTTCAGCGCTCGGTAAGCAGGAGAGGACGCGTGTGTCTCTGGAGGACGTCTCGCGCTACGAGGATCTGCTGTCGGTCAGTCAAACACTCAATCACAATCTTTAAGGGAAACAAAACAATTGGTGTAAACACCATTCACATCCAGAAATCGCTAGTCAATTTCAAATTTAATTTCAAAGTAACCAAATGTTTAACTGATGTATTTAAAAATGTATCTTAATGTCTTCTATTAATTTCTCTTTCTATTATGCTTTTTCGGACCTTTTATGTAGTAACGGTGATTCAGTCTCATGTAGGTTTGTAGCTAATTAGCATAATGCCAGTCTGTGGTGTTGATTGGCTGAGCAGCGTCTCTTAGCTCCGCCCTCAAACACTGTAGTGTATCTGAGACCGGAAGAGTTTGGTTCGTGTTGTTCGTGTCGAGAAGACGCTGTTTTCTGAGATTGATCCGGTAAAACACACGCCATCGTTACTGTTCGTATCACTGTGATCAAGAGCTGAGATTCAGATATGATAATGAGCGTTTGCTTGCTGATCAATCACAGCAGAGCAGCTCTCAGAGAGGCGGAGCTTAGAGAGACTGAATCCTTGATGGAAGCGTTTCAGACACTGAGAGAAAGAGCTGAAGCTGCAGTGGAGATTATGAGGACATTAATGTGTTTTTGACCTTGGATGAATGTGAACCTGTTGTAGGAGACGCCAGAACAACATTAGGAGCCTTTAAAATAACACAATAGAGCACTTTAAATGTCATATACAACTATTTGTTATTGTTTTGTATTATTCACTTTTTGTTTCTGACATGACAAGTAAAAAATAAATAACAGCAAGTAACATTGAATTAAATGAGAAATTTTGAAGTAGAAAGACTAAAAAAAAACATACTTCAATCATCTTTATTTACAACTTTGATAAATCATTTATACAGTGTACTGTGTACTGAATGCTGCAGCTAGACTATTAAAAGGGTTACATAAGTAGGGCTGCACGATATATCGTTTTAGCATCGATATCGCGATGTGCGCATCCACGATAGTCACATCGCAGGATGTGCGATGCAAGTAGCCTTAGGGATCGTAGTTGACCCAGCAGCTCCCCGGCCCGTAACGCTTGCGATTCGCGGATTAATTGCAAAGTTTAACCATCATATAGTGAAAGTTTATCATTTACATGTGTTTTTAAGTCCTGTCAGTTTAAACATCAAGCGTAAGAAGACTGGAACTTGCGCGTTGTTTTCTGTGAGCCGGGCAGACACAAAGATCAGTGGTCTTTCTCTTATTTCTGAGCTTGAACGAACACGAGAATTCAAAATAAAGTCAGAATGCCCTTCCTGCATTGAACATTTTTTGGCGGCCGCCAAAGCGTATTTTTGTCCCTCCAAAGCCTTATTTGACCGGTGAGTGATAGATGACTGACTGCTGCGCTTGCTTAACTGAGAGAACGAGCAGAGAGAGAGAGAGAGCCCCGGTCGCACGCGCGCACTCACCGTTTTCAAACTGTCTTGCTCTCTCTCTCTCCCTCACGCATATTAATGAATTAGTTGACTGAATATCTTTGAGAATACACAATGGTAAAAGGTCGAAAGACCTAAGCTTCACGTGAAGCATTCGGATATATTTTTTCCTGAACTACCGCTGGTTGTAAATTGTGCTAGAAAAATCTTCTCTGAAAAGCGTTCCCACACATTCAGATAAAACACACTTTCAATAAACAAACAACAAAAAAAATCTATCCAGTGATGAAATGTTTTCTGTGTTGAGACCAATCTTGTGCGATGTCCTAAACTGCCGGGATAATCACACAACGTGTGCCGTGGTCCGTTAATTACACCTCCAATTCGCGAACTAATGACTCCTTTGAACCGATTCACTTTAATGAATGGTTAAAACAACTGACCTGTCCAACACTGAACTCACGAGACATGTACAAATCGGAAACACTTTACAATAAGGTTCCATTTATTAAACTCTACTTAACTACATTAGTTAACTATAATAGTTTCTATGCAGATTTACTCCATTACAAAATCACCCCAGTCATTCAGATGATTCATTCTTTCCAAAGTCATCTGGTGAAATTGTTTTCATATCGCAGAAATATAAAATATCGCAATGTAATTTTTTCCCAGTATCGTGCAGCCCTATACGTAAGCGTGATCACATTTCTCCTGTACTGGCCTCCCCTCACTGGCTTCCGGGACGTTTTAGGATTGATTTTAAAATTTTAGTGTTTGCTTATAAATCCTTAAATGGTCTAGCCCTGACCTACCGTTCTGACCTTATACACAAACATGTTCCAACGCGGTCGCTTAGGTCGGAGATTGCATGATCTCGGAGTAAAGCTTATAATAGGGGAGATCGGGCCCTTTCAGTTGCGGCCCCTAAACTATGGAATAATTGACCATCGTCTGAGGCTGGCCCCAACTCTCCGCTTTTAAATCTAGTCTTAAAACATATTTATTTTCTTTGGCTTTTACTTCAGTTTGAGAGCTGTGTGTTTTTGTCTTCTTGTCAATTTTATTTTTGTTGTTTATTTATGATTTTTGGATGTATAGCACTTTGGTCAACTTCTGTTATTTTAAATGTGCTCTAGAAATAAACTTGACATGACATGTACACACACACACACACTCACACACGCTGTTTGTCTTTTATTCTCAGGGTAAACCAGCTCAATCCAGCAAACTGTGAGTAACCGTCATCGTGACATCATTGTGTGTGAAACTAATTAACTCATGCAGTGATTGCATTTTTATAAATGATTGTTGCGGTCACTAGAACTCAACTTACTCTTCTTGTTATTAATGTTTTCCTTGCTTTTTTCCCATTGTGTTCAGGAGTCCAGGAGACGACATCTCAAACAGTGAGTGTTTCATCACATCTAATGATCAGCTGATGCAGAAACATCCTGACTGAACATGCCTAACCGCTGTGTGTGTGTGTGTGTGTGTGTTTCAGCTGCAGCGGGTCTGTACGCCGCCCGTCACTCACACCTGGCCGCACGCAAGGACTGTAAGTCTGACCCCTGCTGGTCCGTCTCAGCACTGCACACACACACACACACACACACACACACGCACACACACACACACACACACTGGCTACGTTTACATGCAACCAAATAATCCGTTAGTAATCGGACTGACTGAAAAGCCTTCATGTAAACCCCTTAATCGATCCGAATGAAATGTCGGTCGAATTGAAAGGAGTGTTTATTCCCTTTCTAATCCAATCGAGAGAACATGTAAACACTTGATCGGATTGAAAACCGAAACTGAAAGGACAGCACATGTGTAATGACGTAGAAATAGTGTAATGACGTAGAAATAGTGTAATGGCGTAGAAATGGCGTAATGACGTAGAAATAGTGTAATGATGTAGAAATAGTGTAATGACGTAGAAATAGTGTAATGACGTAGAAATAGTGTAATGACGTAGAAATAGTGTAATGATGTAGAAATAGTGTAATGACGTAGAAATAGTGTAATGACGTAGAAATAGTGTAATGACGTAGAAATGGCGTAATGACGTAGAAATAGTGTAATGATGTAGAAATAGTGTAATGACGTAGAAATAGTGTAATGACGTAGAAATAGTGTAATGACGTAGAAATAGTGTAATGGCGTAGAAATAGCGTAATGACGTAGAAATAGTGTAATGATGTAGAAATAGTGTAATGACGTACAAATAGTGTAATGGTGTAGAAATAGCGTAATGGCGTAGAAATAGTGTAATGACGTACAAATAGTGTAATGGTGTAGAAATAGTGTAATGACGTAGAAATAGTGTAATGGCGTAGAAATAGTGTAATGACGTAGAAATAGTGTAATGGCGTAGAAATAGCGTAATGATGTAGAAATAGTGTAATGACGTAGAAATAGTGTAATGACGTAGAAATAGTGTAATGACGTAGAAATAGTGTAATGACGTAGAAATAGTGTAATGGCGTAGAAATAGCGTAATGACGTAGAAATAGTGTAATGGCGTAGAAATAGCGTAATGATGTAGAAATAGTGTAATGACGTAGAAATAGCGTAATGATGTAGAAATAGTGTAATGACGTAGAAATAGTGTAATGACGTAGAAATAGTGTAATGACGTAGAAATAGTGTAATGGCGTAGAAATAGCGTAATGATGTAGAAATAGTGTAATGACGTAGAAATAGTGTAATGACGTAGAAATAGTGTAATGACGTAGAAATAGTGTAATGACGTAGAAATAGTGTAATGGCGTAGAAATAGCGTAATGACGTAGAAATAGTGTAATGATGTAGAAATAGTGTAATGACGTACAAATAGTGTAATGGTGTAGAAATAGCGTAATGATGTAGAAATAGTGTAATGACGTACAAATAGTGTAATGGTGTAGAAATAGCGTAATGGCGTAGAAATAGTGTAATGACGTAGAAATAGTGTAATGGTGTAGAAATAGCGTAATGGCGTAGAAATAGTGTAATGGCGTAGAAATAGTGTAATGACGTACAAATAGTGTAATGGTGTAGAAATAGCGTAATGATGTAGAAATAGTGTAATGACGTACAAATAGTGTAATGGTGTAGAAATAGCGTAATGATGTAGAAATAGTGTAATGACGTAGAAATAGTGTAATGACGTAGAAATAGTGTAATGACGTACAAATAGTGTAATGGTGTAGAAATAGCGTAATGGCGTAGAAATAGTGTAATGGCGTACAAATAGTGCAATGGCGTAGAAATAGCGTAATGATGTAGAAATAGCGTAATGATGTAGAAATAGCGTAATGGCGTAGAAATAGCGTAATGGTGTAGAAATAGCGTAATGGCGTGTGACGCGCTGAACGAGCTGTTTTCCTGTTGAATAAAGTGTGGTATAAACGAGTGTCTCGTCCTCCTATAATCCTGCTTTCTCTGCGTGTGTGAAGTGAAGCAGGACGACGCCACCAGTGCTCGCTTCACACACACGACTGGTTTTGGCCATTTTTACTGTATGATCAATATAAGCAGCGGCACAACGGCTCATACGCTCATTATCTCCTAATTATGACCAGAAATGGATAAATATTAAGTCTTCTGTTTAAAACAAATAAAGAACTAATGTAGGAGAATAGTTATTATGTGCAGACAGCCGAAAACTGTATATTGGTGTGCGTATGTCAAAAAATATATTCTGATTTGAATCTTGTGACATATAAACACACACATCAACCCGATCACGTTTAGTGTTCATGTAAACACTGCGCTCGCCTTCAACGATCGGAAGGAATTCTGTCTGTTAAAAAACAAAGGTTGTGCATGTGAACGCAGCCGGTGCGCACAGATCCAGAACTGCGACTGATAGGATCGGGACCATGATGATGTCATTGTGTGTGTGTGTGTGTGTGCTGTAATGCTCATTCTTTGCTCTGTGTGTTTGGAGCAGCGATCGGGTCTCCGTTCAAGCCCATGGAGAGTTATCAGTATTCAGGTCAGTTTCTGTCAGTGTCCTGAAAGCATAAACGTGTCCTGATTTAAACCCGACCCACAATGCCTCACTCACTTAAACACAAACACTGTAATGAGAGCCTCTAAACGTGTCATTTAACTGGCTGAGACGTGGTGGTTTGGGTTTGAAACTGTGTGTGACGTGTTCTGACATCAGCCCTCTGTGTGTGTGTGTGTGTGTGTGTGTGTAGCGGTGGAGCGTAATAACCTGATGCGGTTGTCCCAGAGTATTCCATTCACCCCAGTCCCCCCTCGAGGTAAGACACTCCTGCCCTCCTGTCCCATCATGCTTTGCTGTTTATTTCATGTAGTGCTGGGCGGTGTTTGTTAGAGCTGTCAAATAAAAATTTGAATTTCAAATATTTGTAAAAAAAAAAATTTAAACTTAAATAGTCAATTACTTAATTAAAATGAAATTAAAAAATACAAAAACTGTGCATTCAAATTTTTGGCGTCGAGGCGCGCGAGACATGTTAGCTTCTGTTAGCTTATCCAGTATACAGCGCTGGATTGCGTTGCTAATGTGAAAAATGGCAGGAAAAGGTTCTTCCTCCTGACGAAAACCCTCAGTTTCTGGGAAAGATGGTGCAACAACACACTTGACCAAACCTGCACATCGGTCAGAGCTGTGTGTGTGTGTGAGAAAGCGCTCAACACTCGCTCAGATCAAGAGTGTGTTTGCTGAACGATATGTAGATGTAGTGAGTAGAAGTGTGTGTGTGTGAGAGAGAGAGAGAGTAGAAGTGAGTGTGTGTGTGTGTGTGAGAGAGAGAGAGTGTATATGTAGATGTAGTGAGTAGGAGTGTGTGTGTCAGAGAGAGAGAGTGTATGTAGATGTAGTGAGTGAGTGTGTGTGTGTGAGAGAGAGTGTATATGTAGATGTAGTGAGTAGAAGTGATTGTGTGTGTGTGTGTCAGAGAGAGAGAGTGTATGTAGATGTAGTGAGTAGAAGTGTGTGTGTGTGTGAGAGAGAGAGAGTGTATATGTAGATGTAGTGAGTAGAAGTGTGTGTGTGTGAGAGAGAGAGAGAGTAGAAGTGAGTGTGTGTGTGTGTGTGAGAGAGAGAGAGAGTAGAAGTGATTGTGTGTGTGTGTGTCAGAGAGAGAGAGTGTATATGTAGATGTAGTGAGTAGGAGTGTGTGTGTCAGAGAGAGAGAGTGTATATGTAGATGTAGTGAGTAGGAGTGAGTGAGTGTGTGTGTGTGAGAGAGAGTGTATATGTAGATGTAGTGAGTAGAAGTGATTGTGTGTGTGTGTGTCAGAGAGAGAGAGTGTATGTAGATGTAGTGAGTAGAAGTGTGTGTGTGTCAGAGAGAGAGAGTGTATGTAGATGTAGTGAGTAGAAGTGTGTGTGTGTGTGAGAGAGAGAGAGTGTATATGTAGATGTAGTGAGTAGAAGTGTGTGTGTGTGTGAGAGAGAGAGAGAGTGTATATGTAGATGTAGTGAGTAGAAGTGTGTGTGTGTGTGAGAGAGAGTGTATATGTAGATGTAGTGAGTAGAAGTGTGTGTGTGTGTGAGAGAGAGAGAGAGTGTATATGTAGATGTAGTGAGTAGAAGTGTGTGTGTGTGTGAGAGAGAGTGTATATGTAGATGTAGTGAGTAGAAGTGTGTGTGTGTGTGTGAGAGAGAGAGAGTGTATATGTAGATGTAGTGAGTAGAAGTGTGTGTGTGTGTGAGAGAGAGAGAGTGTATATGTAGATGTAGTGAGTAGAAGTGATTGTGTGTGTGTGTCAGAGAGAGAGAGTGTATATGTAGATGTAGTGAGTAGAAGTGTGTGTGTGTGTGAGAGAGAGAGAGTGTATATGTAGATGTAGTGAGTAGAAGTGAGTGTTTGCTGTTGTGTGTTCATGTTCAGTACGCTGTGTGTTGAAGTGTGTTTTCTCAGGTTACTGATACACACAGTTTTATGCACTATTGTAACCTAATTTTCCCTGCATGCACATTAAGGAAATTATATTTAATTTAAGAACAATTGTTTCAAAAGTGAATGCACTTTAAAAAGATGCTTGCTCTGGTTTATATTGCGCTCGCGTGCGCCCTCTTGTGGACACAGACAATACACAACCTTTCCTCTAGCATGAAGTATTGCCTTTAGAATTCAAATATAATTAGAATTTCGCTAGTATTTCAGAAAGAAATTCGAGTTTAGCTTTTCAGCCATGTTGACAGTCCTAGTGTGTGTCACATCGGCCAGTCCTACGCTGCACTACTGTGTGTGTGATGTGTGTGTGCAGGCGAGCCCGTGACCGTGTACCGTCTGGAGGAGAGTTCCCCGAACAGCATCAATAACAGCATGTCGTCGTGGGCTCAGCGCGGGCTCTGTGCGAAGATCGAGTTCCTCAGTAAAGAGGAGATGGGCGGAGGCCTGCGGCGTGCGCTCAAGGTGCTGTGCACGTGGTCCGAGTACGACATCCTCAAACCCGGACACCTGTACATCGTCAAGTCCTTCCTGCCCGAGGTGGTCAACACCTGGCAGACCATTTACAGAGAGGAAACAGTCCTACACCTCTGTCTCAGGGTACGAACACACACACACACACACACACGCAGTCTTGAGCTCAGGTGTTCATGTACACAAGAGTTTTTAATAACAATTTTTGTCATGTAATTTGGAATCGGTAACTGACTCCATTTATATTCCCAGCGTGTGTTAATGTGTGTGTGTGTGTGTGTTTGTGAACAGGAGATTCAGCAGCAGAGAGCTGCTCAGAAACTCACGTTTGCCTTCAATCAGATCCGACCCAAAACTATCCCATACTCACCCAGGTACTGTATACACACACACACACACACACACACACACACTCACCCAGGTACTGTATACACACACACACACACACACACACTCACCCAGGTACTGTATACACACACACACACACTCACCCAGGTACTGTATACACACACACACACACACACACACACACTCACCCAGGTACTGTATACACACACACACACACTCACCCAGGTACTGTATACACACACACACACACACTCACCCAGGTACTGTATACACACACACACACACACACTCACCCAGGTACTGTACACACACACACACACACACATACACACTCACCCAGGTACTGTATACACACACACACACACTCACCCAGGTACTGTATACACACACACACACACACACACACACACACACACACACACACACCAGGGTTTCCGTTGTCCGGTAATTACCGGACATTGGCCGGGAAAAAAATGAAATGTCCGACAAAATTAAATCTCAACGGTCAAATTGTCCGATTAAAATTGCCTAATAATCCCGCCCGCTAACACAAGCTGAATTTGAGAATAAGCCTAAAATGTATAAAGCAAAAATACACCGACCTTTGGCTATGTTATAAATATAAAGGAACAGGCTCTACCGTTTGAAAGTTATGAAACATTGCATGCTGGATTTCAAATAAAGCGCACGCCTAAAACGGCTGTAATATAGACCTAAACAACGAACGATTGAGTGAGACGTTTCAAATATGGCCAGGCCCCGGCAGACTAGCCTTGAAAGCTTTTTTCAGAGGCCAGACGATGGTGAATCAGGAACATCTCATTATTGTCTATGGATCAGTGGTTCTAATCCGCGCACTCGTACAGTTTTTTTTTTTTTTCATCAAAACTGAATAGCCTATGTTCATCAGTGGTTACAGTCTATATCAAGCAGGGAAACCTTTGTGTGCATTTTATTCTGTGATTTCACCGGAATGAATAGAGAGTCTCCGCAACGGCGATAGATTGAAACGCGCGTCCGAGTGAAGATTGCGCAACTCGCGCAGCGCGTCGTCCATGCAACTGATAGCAGCGGACACGAGCGCTCAGCTTGATTTCAAAAACAACAGATTTTAGCGCTAGATCTCTTATTTAATAATAGCGAACTAAATGAATGATCTGCTAGTTAACGGAGATGTTTCATTTATTTGTATTAGGTAAATCCGTGCCTCAACGTTTCAAAAAGTGAATGTGTGTGAAACCATAGTAAAAAACAATTGGCGTTGATTGACACCAATCGGACGTTCATGTTTTTTTTTCGTCTATTTGAAAGTTAGGCTAATAATAACATGTTGCATTCTATACGGCCTGATTATGTCATTTTTTAAGTTACATAGACTGCCTCCAGTTTTCCTCAACTTGACTAATTAATAGGCGATATTTGACCGGCATATCATCAAAATGTCCGTAAAACGAAACCTCTGCCGGTCACTTTGACCGGCACCATTTTTTTCTAGCGGAAACTCTGACACACACACACACACACTCACCCAGGTACTGTATACACACACACACACACACTCACCCAGGTACTGTATACACACACACACACACACTCACCCAGGTACTGTATACACACACACACTCACCCAGGTACTGTATACACACACACACTCACCCAGGTACTGTATACACACACACACTCACCCAGGTACTGTATACACACACACACACACACACACGCACACACTCACCCAGGTACTGTATACACACACACACACACACTCACCCAGGTACTGTATACACACACACACACACACACTCACACTCACCCAGGTACTGTATACACACACACACACACACACACACACACTCACCCAGGTACTGTATACACACACACACACACACTCACCCAGGTACTGTATACTAGGGGTGGGAATTGTCAAAAATGTGACGATTCGATAGTATTGTGATATTTGGGCCACGATTCAATATTATTGCGATTCTCAATATATTGCGATACAGCAAGTATTGCGATTCAATTCTGCGATATTGCGATTCATGTCCCCCATATTATTCAAAGTCATTACAAAAAATTAGGAAAATAAGACCGCTCAACTCACTTTCAATGTCACATTTAATTCTGTAAACATTATCTTCTACACAGTGCAAAAGTGCTAGTGCAAAAACTTAGGAGGGTAGAGCAAAAACTTGTTCTTGAACATTCAGGACACAGGACCTTATTACAGGACAGGACATAATTATTCTCTGAATAGGAGACCTCTCACATGAATGGTGAGCTCTAGGCTTGCTATAGTCGGTGTTACCGGTGTTACACGGTGTTCAGTCGCAACACTGGTTTCATCACTTGCCCACCGCGGCACCGCAACAAAAACAAAAAAAGTTTACAGCGTTAAACATGTTTAACGCAATTACGCAGTATCCGTTAAATCCTGCCTGTATTACACACACACACACACACACACGACCCACAGAAAAGACGCGCGTCAGTATCGAGTTCTCTTCCGGGCTTGAACAAACCATAACACACACAAATTATGCCAAAATGTCCGTTTTGTCGAGTGTCCTCATAAGAGCAATCTTAAATTATTTAAATAAAGTCTTAAATGAACATAGAGATATGTGAGAAAATGGGACGCGTGTCAGATCTCGTCTCTGGCCCACATTGCACTGCATTAACGAATGTAGGCTACAGCTTATGTAACGTTACGCTCAACGCCTGTCCGAATTCGCTCACTTGTTTTCATTCACTCCTTCAAGTGAACAGTATTAGTGGACTAACTTAGGGAATAGGCCTAACTTAGTGAATGAGGGTTTAGGGGGGGATTTCAACCCATGTACTCAAGCAGTGAAAAATAGAGGACACTGACAACGCGCTGACAGACAGGACCGAGCAGGTAATATTTAATATGAATTATGAAACAAACAAAGCTCACTGAGCTCCCAGCACATAACTTAAAATTATTTAAATACAATAGAGTAACATAAAGCAGACATAGAGTAACATAAACCTGAGAATAATCATAAAACCGAAATTTAACCACACTTTCGATTTGAAAGAAGACGGAGCGTCGTGTACAACCAATAGTGAAGCCATTTTCATTTGAATTTGTTGTTGAATGTAGACAACAAAGCACCGCAACAAGCGCCACCTTGTGGATGTAATACGCAAATGTAAATGATCAGATTAAACTCTGAGAAAACCGGAAAGTAAAACAGATAATTTTATAATTAAATATCGCAATACTTTGCGCTACTGTATCGATATAATTGCGTGCGCAAAATATCGCGATACCGAACAGAATCGATTTTTTCCCCCACCACTACTGTATACACACACACACTCACCCAGGTACTGTTCTCACACACACACACACACACACACACACACACACACACTCACCCAGGTACTGTATACACACACACACACTCACCCAGGTACTGTTCACACACACACACACACACACTCAACCAGGTACTATACACACACACACACTCACCCAGGTACTGTTCTCACACACACACACACACACACACACACACACACACACACACACACTCACCCAGGTATTGTTCTCACACACACACACACACACACACACACACACACACACACACACACACACACACACTCACCCAGGTACTGTATACACACACACACACTCACCCAGGTACTGTATACACACACACACACTCACCCAGGTACTGTATACACACACACACACTCACCCAGGTACTGTTCACACACACACACACACACACTCAACCAGGTACTATACACACACACACACTCACCCAGGTACTGTTCTCACACACACACACACACACACACACACACACACACACACACTCACCCAGGTACTGTATACACACACACACACTCACCCAGGTACTGTTCACACACACACACACACACTCAACCAGGTACTATACACACACACACACACACACAGGTACTGTTCTCTCACACACACACACACACACACACACACACACACTCACCCAGGTACTGTTCTCACACACACACACACACACACACACACACTCACCCAGGTACTGTATACACACACACACACTCACCCAGGTACTGTATACACACACACACACTCACCCAGGTACTGTTCACACACACACACACACACACACACACACACACACACACTCACCCAGGTACTGTTCTCTCACACACACACACACACACACACACACACACACACTCACCCAGGTACTGTATACACACACACACACTCACCCAGGTACTGTATACACACACACACACTCACCCAGGTACTGTATACACACACACACACTCACCCAGGTACTGTTCACACACACACACACACACTCAACCAGGTACTATACACACACACACACTCACCCAGGTACTGTTCTCACACACACACACTCACCCAGGTACTGTATACACACACACACACACACTCAACCAGGTACTATACACACACACACACACACAGGTACTGTTCTCTCACACACACACACACACACATATGCCTGGAGATTATGAAACTGCATGATCCCTGAAAACAAACACCAGTCAGTTTTCCAGTTGAGGATGTCGCTGAACGTTCGTCACTGAACATGCGCGAGTGTGTTGTGTGACGGCAGTGTATGTTGTGTGACGGCAGTGTATGTGTTGCGTGACGGCAGTGTATGTGTGTTGTGTGACAGTAGGGCTGGGACGGTTACCGCATTACCGCGGTCACGTGACTCCAACCGCGGGTCTGATCTCGTCACCGTCATCACCGCAAAAAAAAAAAACAAACCTTGGCCTGCACATGTGTGCACGTTGTGTCTAATGACATGGATTCATTGATTCTAATGACATGGATTATGTCTAATGATATTGTGGCTTACATGGATTCAAGGTTTTCTAAACAAAACTTATCATCAAAAGATGGAGCAAATCCGACCTTTCGCGAGTTGAGGAGCGCAATGTTCCATGACGCATAATAACATTCCATTCGTATTAGAGATGCGCGGATGGGCTATTATTATTTCATCCGCAACCGCATCACAAAACTCATCATCTGTCCGCCATCCACCCGCACCAATGTTTTTTGATCAATTTTCGAAACCGCTTCCGCGGCGCTGACTGTTTTATGGTCTATGAGCAATGAGAGGCGCTGCTGTCGCGAGGCTAGAAAGCTCTTGGCTGTTCTAGAAAGAACACTGATCCAATGCAGCAAAGATATTTAAAGGCTAAAGTCCCTAGTATATTGGCTATGTTGTGTCCCCAGAATATCAGCAGTGAACTCCGTCTCCGATCGGCGCCCAGGGATAAATATGAATAAGTAAATAGCCTATAACGCACATCAGCAAACCTGACCTTACCTGACTAGGCTACTGTACACTAAAATGTTATTTCGTTTTGAATTTTGTTTAAAAGTAGACATTTAGGCCCAGCCTACGCTGAGTTTCGGTTCATTTATGAGACGAGCTCCAGTTCACGCGCAAGAGATCGCACCCGCGCTTCCACGTCCTCCTGATTATATGTCTGTTATTTGCTTCTTAATTCTTAATTCCAGGCAATTAGTTAATGAAACAGTGATTAAAATTAAGGTACAATTTATACAAAACGAAATTTAATTTAAAGAAAGGCTTTCTACAAAACAAAACTTAATAAAGTGGTCAAAATCGTGTCTGACCCATCTTATGATCCTATCTTACTCATGCTGTTCACTCTTCATATAATCGACATAGATTAAATAAAAAATAACACTATATTATGTAAACATAAATATGGAGTATAATATTTGTAATTAAGACATGTTGCAATAGGTGTTCTTTCATTTCCAATGTGAACATCATAATGTATTCTCCTGAAAATGATGAATTCATGCGAATGTATCGGAGAATATTCTTAAATAAGGAAATCTATTCAGTGATTGGTTCATGCCAAATATGGGCTGTATATTTAAAGCGTTTACCGCCATACCGCGGGAAAATCTTGCTTTTCAACCGCGGTTAGAAAAAATCCATACCGCCCCAGCCCTATGTGACAGCAGTGTGTGTTGTGTGACGGCAGTGTGTGTTGTGTGACGGCAGTGTGTGTGGTGTGACGGCAGTGTGTGTGTGTTGTGTAGTGGTCGACCGATATGGGTTTTTTGATGGCCGATGCCGATATCTTAGAGAGCAGGGTGGCCGATGGCTGATATAAAGCCGATATTTATATTTATATATCAAACATACATATATATATATATATATATATATATATATATACACACACACACACACACACACACACACACACACACACACATATATATATATATAATATATATACACACACACTTTATATTTATATAAATCAATATTTAATAAATTAGATAAATTTAATAAATATTTAAAATAAATATGCTTAGGCCCTATACTTTCGATGGCAACTTCTTGAATCTGCAATCCTATTACAGTATTTTTCACAAATAAAGTAATTGTTTAAAAATATATGAATATGTGAATAAAAAGGAAGTAAACACTGTGACAGGGCACTCAGTAATCTGGTAATTTCATGCGCACTGATAATTAGGGCTGTCACTTTTTATTCGATATTCGAATATGCATTCGAACATGACGTGAAATATCCGTATTCGAACTATAAATAAACTATCCGGTTTTTAAAGTGCCATGTTTAGCGCATTTTTTACAGTCTATGATTAGACCGTTTTTTGTTTTTTATTATTGTTTGCCATCTCATCCAGGAGCGGGCGCTCTAAACGTATTGTAGCGTAAGCCCATGACCAAATCAAGCGAATAATAGCCTCCCTGTTTTGAAAATGGAAGATAACGCACAGAACGACAGCCCGAGCGGAGAATTACGACCTCAACTCATCTAAAAAGTCGAGTCTGGAAATATTTTGGGTTCTACAGCTACACCGTAGATACCACTTCTCTCAGCATTGATGCGCAAATCTGTGTGTGCCAGGCACGTGTGCGCGCTCTGAGCGCGTGTTCTCCACCGCAGGGAACATCGCCAATAAAAAGAGAGCCGCACTTGACCCAGATCAAGTTGATAAATTGGTCTTTTTAGCAAACAATATTAAGAAATGAATTGAAATAAGAAATGAGGCTAGGCTATAGGCCTTACTCCTGCTGTTTAAGAAAGAATATATTCTTTCGAATATATTCGAATACATTACTTGATATCCGATAACCGTTCGAATTAGATTTTTCTCAAAAGTGACAGCCCTACTGATAATCATATTTTTCTTGACTTTGACTTTTGACAAGGTAACGCTAATTTTACATACAGCACACAGTGAAAACGACATGAATATGACACAGTGGGCAACTGGATATAACGTTAGCACAGCATATTTTAAAATTAAGGATTTAAAGTGTTTCGATCGAGTCTCCTGTGAAGCTGATCTTCTGTTCGCATTTACTCACTGCGTACGGACCGTCACGCGCAGGAACATGTTTATACCGGCTACAAATACACACTTCACAAGATATCACAGCTGGATTCGATTAAATCTGCAAGGTTTGTGAAAATAAATGTTTATTAGATATTCAGAGATTTGTTTAAATTATGTAGATGCGCATTTGCTGAATGTTGACGGTAAATGAGAAAGTATTTTAGCCTGATTGTTTGCCTTTTCGGTTACAAATAATATAAAAGCAAACGCATTACTTTTTCACATACCATTTACTTTCTTTGATTACCAGTTCTGTAGCCACCGGTTCTGTCTAACAAACTATTAGATATGACTGACAGAGAGACGGAGAATGTGAGCGAGCGCTGTGAGATCAGATTCAGGCACTGCTGTTCTCTTCTCAGGTGCTGGTGTTCTCAGCGCCGCCCGTCAAAATAAAAGTCCCGCTTCCAACACATCGGCCAATCAGAAAAACTTATCGGCCAATATTTTAAAAAAGCCAAATATCCGCCGATATATCGGCCATGGCGATATATCGGTCGTCCACTAGTGTACGATGGCGGTGTGTTCTGCGTGACGGCGGTGTGTGTTGTGTGACGGCGGTGTGTTCTGCGTGACGGCGGTGTGTTCTGCGTGACGGCGGTGTGTTCTGCGTGACGGCGGTGTGTGTTGCGTGACGGCGGTGTGTTCTGCGTGACGGCGGTGTGTGTTGTGTGACGGCGGTGTGTTCTGCGTGACGGCGGTGTGTTCTGCGTGACGGCGGTGTGTTCTGCGTGACGGCGGTGTGTTCTGCGTGACGGCGGTGTGTTCTGCGTGACGGCGGTGTGTGTTGTGTGACGGCGGTGTGTTCTGCGTGACGGCGGTGTGTTCTGCGTGACGGCGGTGTGTTCTGCGTGACGGCGGTGTGTGTTGTGTGACGGCGGTGTGTTCTGCGTGACGGCGGTGTGTTCTGCGTGACGGCGGTGTGTTCTGCGTGACGGCGGTGTGTTCTGCGTGACGGCGGTGTGTTCTGCGTGACGGCGGTGTGTGTTGTGTGACGGCGGTGTGTTCTGCGTGACGGCGGTGTGTTCTGCGTGACGGCGGTGTGTTCTGCGTGACGGCGGTGTGTGTTGTGTGACGGCGGTGTGTTCTGCGTGACGGCGGTGTGTTCTGCGTGACGGCGGTGTGTTCTGCGTGACGGCGGTGTGTGTTGTGTGACGGCGGTGTGTTCTGCGTGACGGCGGTGTGTTCTGCGTGACGGCGGTGTGTTCTGCGTGACGGCGGTGTGTGTTGTGTGACGGCGGTGTGTTCTGCGTGACGGCGGTGTGTTCTGCGTGACGGCGGTGTGTGTGACGGCGGTGTGTGTGTGTGTGCAGGTTCCTGGAGGTGTTCCTGCTGTACTGCCACTCTGCCGGTCAGTGGTTCGCTATCGAGGAGTGCATCACGGGAGATTTCCGCAAGTTTAACAACAACAACGGAGACGAAATCGTCCCGACGAACCTTCTGGAAGAAACCATGCTGGCCTTCAGCCACTGGACGTATGAATACACACGCGGAGAGCTGCTCGTGCTCGACCTGCAGGGTGTGTGTGTCTCACGTACACGCGTTACAGCGTTGAATAATCCTCAAAGTGCTCTCTGGTGCTCTTCAGTCATTTTTGACCGAAATATTTTACGTTTCATCGTAATGGTACGAAACTTGGTTAAGGTTTTGGCACGTGCTGTGTGAATACACACACACACACACACACACACAAAAAAAGAAACATTAGAACAGGTAAAATGGTCCTGAAAAATAGTCCCACTAGAGTCAGAAACGAGCGCATTGTAAATGAATGAGAGTTTCCTCTAGTGGAAGCATTTGGTACTGCAGCCGAACACACACTCACTGAACGCTCATTTACTGAGATATCAGCCTCACATTTGGAGCACAGCTTGTTTACATGATTTGATTTTTTGCAGTTTTAGAGTAAAATGTGAATTTGAAAATGTATATTTTATATAAATTTAAAATAGTATTTTTGTGCATTTTTCATAAAACGAGCAAGACTAGACTACTGAAGTCTATCAAAACTTTTTTTCTGGATTGCATTTTTCATATCAATACACACAAAATTCTGTTACTTTTGTTCACTTTTTTTTCTTTTTTTTTTCACTTCAGCAATAATCTTCCAGAGAGATCAAACTTCAGTCTGTCGCTTTAAAGCATTCAAGATTTACGAGTTTAAGTTGGAAATGTAATTTTCAGTTTTATGCTCAAAAAGTGAATAAATGGATTATAAATACAGTGTACATATAATTTAGTATAAAAATCCAAAATATGAAATAAAAAACTAGACTAAATGTCTGTAATGTTGAGATGTGAAGAGCACCAGAGGCTAAGCCTGTGTATCGCTGTGTTCTGCTAGTGTGTGTTTCTGTAACACTCTCTCTCTGCAGGAGTGGGCGAGATACTGACAGATCCGTCGGTCATCAAGAGCGGAGAGAAAGGGTCAGTTTTCATGAAGTGGATCTCAGAAAACCAGGAGAAAGAAAATAAAGCTTATTTTAAGATCTTTAAATGTGTGATACAATAGTTGGTTAATTTACTGTTTTGTGTTTGATTACATCAGGTCATATGACATGATCTTTGGCCCCGCGAACCTCGGAGACGATGCCATTCGAAACTTCCGCGCCAAACATCACTGCAACTCGTGCTGCCGCAAACTCAAACTCCCAGGTGAGCAGAACAACACTGACGGGCGGAGTTCTGCTAGCTTATCCAGCACAGCGGCGGCTGCTAATGCTAATGTGAAGAGTTACACACATTCTCAGTCAGAGGCAGACATTGTGCAACAACACACTTGACCAAACCTGCACATCGGTCAGAGCTGAGTGTGTGTGTGTGTGTGTGTGTGAAAGCGCTCAGCACTCGCTCAGATCAAGAGCGTCTGGTGTGTTTGATGAACGATATGTAGATGTAGTGAGTAGAAGTGTGTGTGTGTGTGAGAGAGAGAGAGTGTATATGTAGATGTAGTGAGTAGAAGTGTGTGTGTGTGTGAGAGAGAGAGAGTGTATATGTAGATGTAGTGAGTAGAAGTGTGTGTGTGTGTGAGAGAGAGAGAGTGTATATGTAGATGTAGTGAGTAGAAGTGAGTGTTTGCTGTTGTGTGTTCATGTTCAGTACGCTGTGTGTTGAAGTGTGTTTTCTCAGGTTACTGATACACACAGTTTTATGCACTATTGTAACCTAATTTTCCCTGCATGCACATTAAGGAAATTATATTTAATTTAAGAACAATTGTTTCAAAAGTGAATGCACTTTAAAAAGATGCTTGCTCTGGTTTATATTGCGCTCGCGTGCGCCCTCTTGTGGACACAGACAATACACAACCTTTCCTCTAGCATGAAGTATTGCCTTTAGAATTCAAATATAATTAGAATTTTGCTAATATTTAAGAAAGAAATTCGAGTTTAGCTTTTCAGCCATGTTGACAGTCCTAGTGTGAAAGGCACTTTATTCTGTATCTGCTGTTTTAAAGGAGGTGTGTGTGTGTGTGTGTGTGTGTGTTGTTAGACCTGAAACGTAACGACTACACCCCAGATAAGCTGACGCTGCACGACTCCTCCGAGGGCCCGTCCCACTCGCCGCCTGCAGGGGGCGCCGCTAAAGACCCGCGCCCAGCGATGCGCTTAATGCTGTGAGCCGCGCACGACTCGCACGACCGAAGCGTCCCGAGCAGCGCACGATGACAGGAACTAAGACACAATGTGTGTGTGTGTGGCGGACACAAGCGTGCGTGATTTTAATGACGTTACATTGAGAGTGTGTCTCCTGAACAAAAGAACAGATGCAACTTAGAGATGTTTTAAAAGTCAGTTTATCCTGTATGATTACAATAGGATTGTCATCTTTTAAAAGTATTTTTTAAGATTTTTATGTCTATGAAATTATAAAGTGGTTAATAACTGGTACAAATATCACTGTATAGAGTTAAATATTTATTCTAAACTACAAGTTGCCTTGTATAATATAAAAGCAATTTTCATGTGATGTCCGTCACTTTTTTGGAAAGAACACTTGCTTATTATATATGATTATCAGATTTTGTACAGAGCTGTATGCCAACAGAATGTTTTTATGTACAGAGAACCACACTGTATGAATGCATTTATGTTTCAGACTTCATTTATGTTTGAATCTCGTGTAGATTAAGGGCAGATTGCAATGCAAATGACAGCGCAGTGTGTGTGATTGCCCTGCGCTGACCACTGAAACCAGTCCACACAATCAAGACTCGCGTTTATAATATGTTACAGCGGTACTTTTGTCATTTATTGTAGCTGGAGTATCGTGTGAGGGTGTTAATCTAGTGTATCTCATAGATACATTTATCTGGCACGATTATATCAGCTGAAACATGAGAATATTTGATGCTGGGGATGTTAATGGATCTGTAAACATTTTTTTTACTGTATATTTAATAAAACACTGAAAAATCATATAATGGTCATTTGTCTATTTCCTCTCACTGTAAGACTTAGTTTTGGTGTGATTATTCTGTTGTGTGAGTTTAAAAGCTTCAAGAACAGCTAGGCCTGTCGCGATATTCAATAAATCAATTAATCGCACGATAAAAAAAATGAGCTCGATAATTTTTCCGGCCGCGATAATTTCCATTTGCATGCTTGTTTGTTTTCCTCATCTCTCTCTCTCGCCCAAAGAGACTGGATGACAACTCTCGGTGAACCCTCTTGTCAGTTGCAAGGTCTTTTGTGTGCCGCGGCGCTTGTCAGTCACATGGCAGGGTTTCCCATACGTTCATTTATTTGTGGCGGCCCGCCACAATATCAACGCTGACCACCACACATTGATTTTAGAATGTTTTTTTTTTTATTATTATTATTGTTTTTGATTGCAGAGCGCCGTAGTGCATTCGCGCAGCACTACCTCTCGCTCGTTCCTCTCTCGCGCACGCTCTCTCTCCCTAATATGAGGCGCCGTCTAGGGCTTAAATCAAACTTCATTCTCGCACACATATATGAAACACTTGCATACACATATATTAAGTAGTCAAACATACATGTATACTACTGAATGCTCAAACAAATACATAAAATACACAAAGACACACCTAAAGGCGCTTACGCACATACACGCAAACTCTACACACGAGATTCACGCACATACTCATATGAGACGCGCGCGCGCATACACAAACTCTCCGCGCACATCCTCGTATGAGCCGCGAGCACACACACACACAAACTCTCCGCGCACATACTCATATGAGACGCGAGCACACACACACAAACTCTCCGCGCACATACTCATATGAGACGCGAGCACACACACTCTCCGCGCACATACTCATATGAGACGCGAGCACACACACACAAACTCTCCGCGCACATCCTCGTATGAGCCGCGAGCACACACACACACAAACTCTCCGCGCACATACTCATATGAGACGCGAGCACACACACACAAACTCTCCGTGCACATACTCATATGAGACGCGCGCGCACACACACACACACACTCTCCGCGCACATACTCATATGAGACGCGAGCACACACACACAAACTCTCCGCGCACATCCTCGTATGAGCCGCGAGCACACACACACACAAACTCTCCGCGCACATACTCATATGAGACGCGAGCACACACACACAAACTCTCCGCGCACATACTCATATGAGACGCGAGCACACACACTCTCCGCGCACATACTCATATGAGACGCGAGCACACACACACAAACTCTCCGCGCACATCCTCGTATGAGCCGCGAGCACACACACACACAAACTCTCCGCGCACATACTCATATGAGACGCGAGCACACACACACAAACTCTCCGTGCACATACTCATATGAGACGCGCGCGCACACACACACACACACTCTCCGCGCACATACTCATATGAGACGCGAGCACACACACACAAACTCTCCGCGCACATCCTCGTATGAGCCGCGAGCACACACACACACAAACTCTCCGCGCACATACTCATATGAGACGCGAGCACACACACACAAACTCTCCGCGCACATACTCATATGAGACGCGAGCACACACACTCTCCGCGCACATACTCATATGAGACGCGAGCACACACACACAAACTCTCCGCGCACATCCTCGTATGAGCCGCGAGCACACACACACACACAAACTCTCCGCGCACATACTCATATGAGACGCGAGCACACACACACAAACTCTCCGTGCACATACTCATATGAGACGCGCGCGCACACACACACACACAAACTCTCCGCGCACATACTCATGAGACGCGCGCACACACAAACTCTCCGCGCACATACTCATATGAGACGCGAGCACACACACACACACACACACACACAAACTCTCCGTGCACATACTCGTATGAGCCGCAAGCACATACACACACAAACTCTCCGCGCACATACTCATGAGACGCGCGCGCACACACAAACTCTCCGCGCACATACTCATATGAGACGCGAGCACACACACACAAACTCTCCGCGCACATACTCATATGAGACGCGAGCACACACACTCTCCGCGCACATACTCATATGAGACGCGAGCACACACACACAAACTCTCCGCGCACATCCTCGTATGAGCCGCGAGCACACACACACACAAACTCTCCGCGCACATACTCATATGAGACGCGAGCACACACACACAAACTCTCCGTGCACATACTCATATGAGACGCGCGCGCACACACACACACACAAACTCTCCGTGCACATACTCGTATGAGCCGCAAGCACATACACACACAAACTCTCCGCGCACATACTCATGAGACGCGCGCGCACACACAAACTCTCCCCGCAAATACTCATGAGACGCGCGCGCGCACACACACACACACACACACACACAAACTCTCCGTGCACATACTCGTATGAGCCGCAAGCACATACACACACAAACTCTCCCCGCACATACTCATGAGACGCGCGCGCACACACAAACTCTCCCCGCAAATACTCATGAGACGCGCGCGCGCACACACACACACACACACACACACACACACACAAACTCTCCGCGCACATACTCATATGAGACGCGAGCACACACACACACACAAACTCTCCGCGCACATACTCATATGAGACGCGAGCACACACACTCTCCGCGCACATACTCATATGAGACGCGAGCACACACACACAAACTCTCCGCGCACATCCTCGTATGAGCCGCGAGCACACACACACACAAACTCTCCGCGCACATACTCATATGAGACGCGAGCACACACACACAAACTCTCCGTGCACATACTCATATGAGACGCGCGCGCACACACACACACACAAACTCTCCGTGCACATACTCATATGAGACGCGCGCGCACACACACACACAAACTCTCCGTGCACATACTCGTATGAGCCGCAAGCACATACACACACAAACTCTCCGCGCACATACTCATGAGACGCGCGCGCACACACAAACTCTCCCCACAAATACTCATGAGACGCGCGCGCGCACACACACACACACACAAACTCTCCGTGCACATACTCGTATGAGCCGCAAGCACATACACACACAAACTCTCCCCGCACATACTCATGAGACGCGCGCGCACACACAAACTCTCCCCGCAAATACTCATGAGACGCGCGCGCGCACACACACACACACAAACTCTCCGCGCACATACTCATATGAGACGCGAGCACACACACTCTCCGCGCACATACTCATATGAGACGCGAGCACACACACACAAACTCTCCGCGCACATACTCATGAGACGCGCGCGCGCATACACTCTCCGCGCACATCCTCGTATGAGCCGCGAGCACACACACACACACAAACTCTCCGCGCACATACTCGTATGAGCCGCGAGCACACACACACACACAAACTCTCCGCGCACATACTCGTATGAGCCGCAAGCACACACACACAAACTCTCCGTGCACATACTCATATGAGACGCGCGCGCACACACACACACAAACTCTCCGCGCACATACTCATATGAGACGCGAGCACACACACACAAACTCTCCGCGCACATACTCATATGAGACGCGAGCACACACACTCTCCGCGCACATACTCATATGAGACGCGAGCACACACACACAAACTCTCCGCGCACATACTCATGAGACGCGCGCGCGCATACACTCTCCGCGCACATCCTCGTATGAGCCGCGAGCACACACACACACACAACGCGAGCACACACACACACACATGAGACGCGCGCGCACACACAAACTCTCCGCGCACATACTCATGAGACGCGCGCGCACACACAAACTCTCCGTGCACATACTCATATGAGACGCGCGCGCACACACACACACAAACTCTCCGCGCACATACTCATATGAGACGCGAGCACACACACACAAACTCTCCGCGCACATACTCATATGAGACGCGAGCACACACACTCTCCGCGCACATACTCATATGAGACGCGAGCACACACACACAAACTCTCCGCGCACATACTCATGAGACGCGCGCGCATACACTCTCCGCGCACATCCTCGTATGAGCCGCGAGCACACACACACACACAAACTCTCCGCGCACATACTCATATGAGACGCGAGCACACACACACACAAACTCTCCGTGCACATACTCGTATGAGCCGCAAGCACATACACACACAAACTCTCCGCGCACATACTCATGAGACGCGCGCACACACAAACTCTCCCCGCAAATACTCATGAGACGCGCGCGCGCACACACAAACTCTCCCCGCAAATACTCATGAGACGCGCGCGCGCACACACACACACACACACAAACTCTCCGTGCACATACTCGTATGAGCCGCAAGCACATACACACACAAACTCTCCCCGCACATACTCATGAGACGCGCGCGCACACACAAACTCTCCCCGCAAATACTCATGAGACGCGCGCGCGCACACACACACACAAACTCTCCGCGCACATACTCATATGAGACGCGAGCACACACACACACAAACTCTCCGCGCACATACTCATATGAGACGCGAGCACACACACACACAAACTCTCCGCGCACATACTCATATGAGACGCGAGCACACACACACACAAACTCTCCGTGCACATACTCATATGAGACGCGAGCACACACACACAAACTCTCCGCGCACATACTCGTATGAGCCGCGAGCACACACACACACAAACTCTCCGTGCACATACTCATATGAGACGCGCGCGCGCGCACACACAAACTCTCCCCGCACATACTCATATGAGACGCGAGCACACACACACACAAACTCTCCGTGCACATACTCATATGAGACGCGAGCACACACACACACAAACTCTCCGCGCACATACTCATATGAGACGCGCGCGCACACACAAACTCTCCGCGCACATACTCATGAGACGCGCGCGCACACACAAACTCTCCGTGCACATACTCATATGAGACGCGAGCACACACACACACAAACTCTACGCGCAATACTCATATGAGACGCGAGCACACACACACACAAACTCTCCGCGCACATACTCATATGAGACGCGAGCACACACACACACAAACTCTACGCGCAATACTCATATGAGACGCGAGCACACACACACACAAACTCTCCGCGCACATACTCATATGAGACGCGAGCACACACACACAAACTCTCCGCGCAATACTCATATGAGACGCGCGCGCACACACACACAAACTCTCCGCGCACATACTCATATGAGACACGAGTACACACACACACAAACTCTCCGCGCACATACTCATATGAGCCGCAAGCACATACACACACACAAACTCTCCCCGCACATACTCATATGAGACACGAGCACACACACAAACTCTCCGCGCACATACTCATATGAGACACGAGCACACACACACATACAAACTCTCCGCGCACATACTCATATGAGACGCGCGCGCACACACACACAAACTCTCCGCGCACATACTCGTATGAGCCGCAAGCACATACACACACACAAAATCTCCCCGCACATACTCATGAGACGCGCGCGCGCACACACACAAACTCTCCGCGCACATACTCATATGAGACGCGAGCACACACACACACAAACTCTCCGCGCACATACTCATATGAGACGCGAGCACACACACACACAAACTCTCCGTGCACATACTCATATGAGACGCGCGCGCGCACACAAACTCTCCCCGCACATACTCATATGAGACGCGAGCACACACACACACAAACTCTCCGTGCACATACTCATGAGACGCGAGCACACACACACACAAACTCTCCGCGCACATACTCATATGAGACACGAGCACACACACACAAACTCTCCGCGCACATACTCATGAGACACGAGCACACACACACACAAACTCTCCCCGCACATACTCATATGAGACGCGAGCACACACACACACACAAACTCTCCGCGCACATACTCATATGAGACACGAGCACACACACACAAACTCTCCGCGCACATACTCATATGAGACACGAGCACACACACACAAACTCTCCGTGCACATACTCATATGAGACGCGCGCGCACACACACACACACAAACTCTCCGCGCACATACTCATATGAGACACGAGCACACACACACAAACTCTCCGCGCACATACTCATGAGACGCGAGCACACACACACACAAACTCTCCGCGCACATACTCATATGAGACACGAGCACACACACACAAACTCTCCGTGCACATACTCATGAGACGCGAGCACACACACACACAAACTCTCCGCGCACATACTCATATGAGACGCGAGCACACACACACAAACTCTCCGCGCACATACTCATATGAGACGCGAGCACACACACACACAAACTCTCCGCGCACATACTCATATGAGACGCGAGCACACACACACACAAACTCTCCGCGCAATACTCATGAGACGCGAGCACACACACACAAACTCTCCGCGCACATACTCATATGAGACACGAGCACACACACACACAAACTCTCCGCGCACATACTCATATGAGACGCGAGCACACACACACACAAACTCTCCGCGCAATACTCATGAGACGCGAGCACACACACACAAACTCTCCGCGCACATACTCATATGAGACACGAGCACACACACACACAAACTCTCCGCGCACATCCTCGTATGAGCCGCGAGCACACACACACACAAACTCTCCGCGCACATACTCGTATGAGACGCGAACACACACACACAAACTCTCCGCGCACATACTCATATGAGACGCGAGCACACACACACACACACAACACTCTCCCCGCACATACTCATATGAGACGCGAGCACACACAAACTAGCGCACATAGGCCTACTCATATGAGACACACAGTACATGATGCATATGATTCTCAGTGTGAACGTAAGTCACACATTGGTAAGTGCAAAGGTGCACCTGCATTATTATGCCATTATCATTATTTTAGATTAAAATGGTCTCAGAACAACAGTATTATCGTTTATTATCAATATTATCGTTTATCGCAATAATTTCTTGACAATTTATCGTCCAGCAAAATTTGTTATCGTGACAGGCCTAAGAACAGCAACACTTAATCGTTATACTTCTTGTTATATGGCCCTTGGTGTGAACTAACTTTTAAAGCCCTTTCACGCCGAAGACAGTTGTAGAAATCAGTAAAAGAATAGCAGAGTCCACAACTATAGAGATTGCTAATGTGACGTCATCGTGACGTATTACCAGTGGTGAACGCAAAGCATTTTGGGAATCCGCGGCACAAACAGAAGGCGCCAGACTTGATTGCATGGAGGGAAGAACGCAGTGTTCAAGATGGCGTCTACCTGCTGTGTTATAAACTGCAATAGTCATTCTTGCACAGTTTTGAAAACGAACGTTAAGGGTTGTTTTAAGGACATGTTTGTGTATGCTCGTAGACAGCCACTCTGAAGCGGTCAGAGGCGATTCTAAAAGATTCAAAAACTCGAGACAGGAACACAGGACCCATCGTCACAATTCTACCCACCACTCTAACTTAGTTCATCCAAAACAAACTAGAAAATAGACTCAAAGTGCTAAATACCTGAATTATCCTTTAAGAACGGATCAATATATTTGTTTTCCTTAATTTTAATTAACCCTAACTTTATTCTCATCTGAATGGTAAATAATTGATTTTCATATAAAATAATACTACCATTAAAAACACATTTGATTTTCTTTTTTAATCAATGTCGAATATGTAACTGCCGAGAAATGAAGAAATGAACAAGAAATGAAAACCAATGCGATATGATTAATGTCCAAAAGATGTAACCCACAGACTGTTTTGAAATGGGGTTGCATGTTGCTTTTAAAACTGTGTGTGTGTTTGGGTGACAGTTGTAGGTTACAGCTTGACAAGAGTTTAGAGTGTGACAAAAGCACAATGTTGTGTTCTATTGCGAGTGTAAGTTACACAAATATAAGTAACATACTTTGCAGTTTGAATGATAACCTCTATGAACAAAATGACGGAGTATGTTTTTATGTTTCCACTGTTCGATCGCGCCCGTGCCTCTCTCTCTCTCTCACACACACGCACACGCACAGTTCTATTGCGTCTCTCTCTCTCACACACGCACAGTTCGATCGCGTCTCTTTCTCTCTCTCTCTCACACACGCACAGTTCTATTGCGTCTCTCTCTCTCTCACACGCACAGTTCGATCGCGTCTCTTTCTCTCTCTCTCACACACACGCACAGTTCTATTGCGTCTCTCTCTCTCTCACACGCACAGTTCGATCGCGTCTCTCTCTCTCTCTCTCACACACACACAGTTCGATCGCGTCTCTCTCTCTCTCTCACACACACACACAGTTCGATCGCGTCTCTTTCTCTCTCTCTCACACACACGCACAGTTCTATTGCGTCTCTCTCTCTCTCACACGCACAGTTCTATTGCGTCTCTCTCTCTCTCACACACACGCACAGTTCTATTGCGTCTCTCTCTCTCTCACACACACGCACAGTTCGATCGCGTCTCTCTCTCTCTCACACACACGCACAGTTCTATTGCGTCTCTCTCTCTCTCACACGCACAGTTCGATCGCGTCTCTTTCTCTCTCTCTCTCACACACGCACAGTTCTATTGCGTCTCTCTCTCTCACACACGCACAGTTCGATCGCGTCTCTCTCTCTCTCTCACACGCACAGTTCGATCGCGTCTCTTTCTCTCTCTCTCACACACACGCACAGTTCTATTGCGTCTCTCTCTCTCTCACACGCACAGTTCGATCGCGTCTCTCTCTCTCTCTCTCACACACACACAGTTCGATCGCGTCTCTCTCTCTCTCTCACACACACGCACAGTTCTATTGCGTCTCTCTCTCTCACACACGCACAGTTCGATCGCGTCTCTCTCTCTCTCTCTCACACACGCACAGTTCGATCGCGTCTCTCTCTCTCTCACACACACGCACAGTTCGATCGCGTCTCTCTCTCTCTCACACACACACAGTTCGATCGCGTCTCTCTCTCTCTCTCACACACACACACAGTTCGATCGCGTCTCTCTCTCTCTCACACACGCACAGTTCGATCGCGTCTCTTTCTCTCTCTCTCTCACACACGCACAGTTCTATTGCGTCTCTCTCTCTCTCACACGCACAGTTCGATCGCGTCTCTTTCTCTCTCTCTCTCTCACACACACGCACAGTTCTATTGCGTCTCTCTCTCTCTCACACGCACAGTTCGATCGCGTCTCTTTCTCTCTCTCTCTCTCACACACACGCACAGTTCTATTGCGTCTCTCTCTCTCTCACACGCACAGTTCGATCGCGTCTCTTTCTCTCTCTCTCTCACACACACACAGTTCGATCGCGTCTCTCTCTCTCTCACACGCACAGTTCGATCGCGTCTCTTTCTCTCTCTCTCTCACACACGCACAGTTCTACTGCGTCTCTCTCTCTCCAACACACACAGTTCGATCGCGTCTCTCTCTCTCTCTCTCTCTCTCACACACGCACAGTTCGATCGCGTCTCTCTCTCTCACACACGCACAGTTCGATCGCGTCTCTCTCTCTCACACACGCACAGTTCTACTGCGTCTCTCTCTCTCCAACACACACAGTTCGATCGCGTCTCTCTCTCTCTCTCTCTCTCACACACGCACAGTTCGATCGCGTCTCTCTCTCTCTCTCTCTCTCACACACGCACAGTTCGATCGCGTCTCTCTCTCTCACACACGCACAGTTCGATCGCGTCTCTTTCTCTCTCTCTCTCACACACGCACAGTTCTACTGCGTCTCTCTCTCTCCAACACACACAGTTCGATCGCGTCTCTCTCTCTCTCTCTCTCTCACACACGCACAGTTCGATCGCGTCTCTCTCTCTCTCTCTCTCTCACACACGCACAGTTCGATCGCGTCTCTTTCTCTCTCACACGCACAGTTCGATCGCGTCTCTTTCTCTCTCTCTCTCACACACGCACAGTTCTATTGCGTCTCTCTCTCTCACTCACGCACAGTTCGATCGCGTCTCTCTCTCTCTCTCTCACACACACACAGTTCGATCGCGTCTCTCTCTCTCTCTCTCTCACACACAGTTCTATTGCGTCTCTCTCTCTCTCACACGCACAGTTCGATCGCGTCTCTTTCTCTCTCTCTCTCACACACGCACAGTTCTATTGCGTCTCTTTCTCTCTCTCTCTCACACACGCACAGTTCGATCGCGTCTCTTTCTCTCTCTCTCTCACACACGCACAGTTCTATTGCGTCTCTTTCTCTCTCTCTCTCACACACGCACAGTTCGATCGCGTCTCTCTCTCTCTCTCTCACACACACACAGTTCGATCGCGTCTCTCTCTCTCTCACACGCACAGTTCGATCGCGTCTCTTTCTCTCTCTCTCTCACACACGCACAGTTCTACTGCGTCTCTCTCTCTCCAACACACACAGTTCGATCGCGTCTCTTTCTCTCTCTCTCTCACACACGCACAGTTCTATTGCGTCTCTCTCTCTCACACACGCACAGTTCGATCGCGTCTCTCTCTCTCTCTCTCACACACACACAGTTCGATCGCGTCTCTCTCTCTCTCACACGCACAGTTCGATCGCGTCTCTTTCTCTCTCTCTCTCACACACGCACAGTTCTATTGCGTCTCTCTCTCTCCAACACACACAGTTCGATCGCGTCTCTTTCTCTCTCTCTCTCACACACGCACAGTTCTATTGCGTCTCTCTCTCTCACACACGCACAGTTCGATCGCGTCTCTCTCTCTCTCACACGCACAGTTCGATCGCGTCTCTTTCTCTCTCTCTCTCACACACGCACAGTTCTACTGCGTCTCTCTCTCTCCAACACACACAGTTCGATCGCGTCTCTTTCTCTCTCTCTCTCACACACGCACAGTTCTATTGCGTCTCTCTCTCTCACACACGCACAGTTCGATCGCGTCTCTCTCTCTCTCTCTCACACACACACAGTTCGATCGCGTCTCTTTCTCTCTCTCTCTCACACACGCACAGTTCGATCGCGTCTCTCTCTCTCTCTCTCACACACGCACAGTTCTACTGCGTCTCTCTCTCTCCAACACACACAGTTCGATCGCGTCTCTCTCTCTCTCTCACACACGCACAGTTCGATCGCGTCTCTCTCTCTCTCTCTCTCTCACACACGCACAGTTCGATCGCGTCTCTCTCTCTCTCACACGCACAGTTCGATCGCGTCTCTCTCTCTCTCTCTCACACACGCACAGTTCGATCGCGTCTCTTTCTCTCTCTCTCTCACACACGCACAGTTCGATCGCGTCTCTTTCTAGAGTTGGGGTACTCGAACTTGGACTCGGACTCGAGTCCGGACTCGAGTCCAATTTTGAATGAACTCGGACTTGTCACGCACTCGGATGAATTTGTACTCGGACTTGACACGGACTCGGACATTTTAGACTCGGAAAAATGTCCGAGTCCAGTCGAGTCCGGGCACTAGAGGACAAAACATTATTCAAAAACGAAACCAAACTACTTGTGTTGTTTCCGCGTTGAGCATTAGCCAATCACAGACATGTATATTAAGCGCATGAACACAGTGGCAAATCAGAGGCATTTTAGAGTCAACATGCGGAGAATTCGCTTAAAATGTATGTTCAGAATCAGCACAAGCTTTATCCTTTCACAAATCCCCTCATAAACAAAGTCTTGACGCGATATAAATGAGAGATTCACTGTGCAGTGTGGACACTTCAGTGTTTATGACGAGAGTTTTAGGGAGAGTGCAGAACGCGGTAAGTGATGGCTTAAAGGGAGCGCTATCGACAATATAAATAATAGTTTTGTTTTTCATGCTTCTAGAGGACCAGTGGTTACGTTCACACTGTAAATTATAAAGAGTGATAAATGCATTTAAATGTGGGAGTGAATCCGCTAAATTTTAGTCCTGTGAGTCTTGAAATTGCGATGATTGACATAGTAACCATAGCAACATGAGAAAGTGATAACCATAGCAACATTTTGGTGTCTAATAATTTAATGATTTTTGTTACATTTACACTTTAGTCATAAGTTTACATACACCTTTCAAAATCTCCAAAATTGAATTTTTATTTATTTATTAATAAGTAGGATCATAAAAACATTGTTTCTATTTAGTACTGCACTGAAAAAGCTTTTTCACATAACAGATGTTTAATAGCCTAGTCCACAAGACAAAATACAAACACAAAATACAAGACAAATTACTTGATTGTAAATATCATTACCTGACACACAATATTACAATCAAGTAATTTATCTTGTATTTTGTGTTTGTATCCACAACTGTTTTTTTTGTTTTTTTGGTTTTTTTTTGTTTGTTTTTTGTAATGGTTGTTCATGAGGAAAAATCCTCCAGCTCCTGCACATTATTTGCTTTTCCAGCATCTTCTGCATATTTGACTCCTTACTAGCAGTGTCTATGATTGTGAGATCCATCTTTTCGCACTGGTGACAACTGAGGGACTCATACACAACTATTACAAACCCTGCAAACACTTAGTGATGCTCAAGAAGTCCATTAAGGATGAAACTGGATGTAAATTGTTCTTATTTTGTTGAAAATTTATATTAATTTAGTCCTGCCCTTCAGAGGCTAAAAAAGATATTAGCATGTAAAACAAAATAAGAAAACTTTAAACATCACTATTTGCTCAAAAGTTTCCCCCTGGCTCTTAATGCATCGTGTTGCATTCTTGAGCATTACCTTGCAGATTCTGAAAGATGTACAATAGGTAAACGTATGACTTTGACTATACATTGCAATCATTTTGTAAGGTTTAAAATATTAATTTAAGAGCTCAGTGTTGAGACCTTTCGCCGGAATTTGATTGACAGGCGATCTGACCAATCATAATGCAGATACCGCCATTTTTGTCCGACAAACAAACCAAATCAGTTAGTAGATTAAAATCAGTGGACTTGAACTTGAAAAATGGTGTGTATTGATATCTTTTTGCAGTTCTGATTTTCATTCATGTTTAATTTGTGCTATAAGAGATTATCAGTTCATGTGCTGCTTGAACTGAGGCCTACACATTAAAGCAACACAAAACAGGATTATTGTTTGAATTTCATAATAATTATAAAAATGTAAAAGATGAGACTTTATTTCATACCAAAAGTAGGCTGCTCTGTCTTGTATGTTGGCGCATACTCAGTGTCCTCTTTGCTCCGCAATATATTTTTCACTGTGTGAGAACATTTGGAGTGAGAGCGGAACGGCTTGTCGGACGTAGCAACAGTAACTAAGAGGGGCGGGTCTTTGTGAAAGGTCAATTTCAAATCATTTAAATCTTTGTGGACTCGACTCGGACTCGGATGTAAAGGACTCGGACTCAAGTCCGACTCGGCCCTCTTTGGACTCGGACTCGGACTCGATTGTCAAGGACTTAGACTTGACTCGGACTCGACAAAGGTGGACTCGGACCCAACACTATCTCTTTCTCTCTCTCTCTCACACACACACAGTTCGATCGCGTCTCTCTCTCTCTCTCACACACACACACAGTTCGATCGCGTCTCTCTCTCTCTCTCACACACACACACAGTTCGATCGCGTCTCTTTCTCTCTCTCTCACACACACGCACAGTTCTACTGCGTCTCTCTCTCTCTCTCACACACACACACACAGTTCTACTGCGTCTCTCTCTCTCTCACACACACACACACACACACACAGTTCGATCGCGTCTCTTTCTCTCTCTCACACACACATACACACGCACAGTTCTATTGCGTCTCTCACACACACACACACAGTTCTACTGCGTCTCTCTCTCTCTCTCTCACACACACACACACACACACACACAGTTCGATCGCGTCTCTTTCTCTCTCTCTCTCTCTCACACACACACACACACACACACACACAGTTCGATCGCGTCTCTTTCTCTCTCTCACACACACATACACACGCACAGTTCTATTGCATCTCTCACACACACACACACACAGTTCGATCGCGTCTCTTTCTCTCTCTCTCTCACACACACGCACAGTTCTATTGCGTCTCTCTCTCTCACACACACACAGTTCGATCGCGTCTCTCTCTCTCTCTCTCACACACACGCACAGTTCGATCGCGTCTCTCTCTCTCACACACGCACAGTTCGATCGCGTCTCTCTCTCTCTCTCTCTCTCACACACGCACAGTTCGATCGCGTCTCTCTCTCTCTCTCTCTCTCACACACGCACAGTTCGATCGCGTCTCTCTCTCTCTCTCTCACACACGCACAGTTCGATCGAGTCTCTCTCTCTCTCTCTCACACACACGCACAGTTCGATCGCGTCTCTCTCTCTCACACACGCACAGTTCGATCGCGTCTCTCTCTCTCTCTCTCACACACGCACAGTTCGATCGCGTCTCTCTCTCTCTCTCTCACACACACGCACAGTTCGATCGCGTCTCTCTCTCTCACACACACGCACAGTTCGATCGCGTCTCTCTCTCTCTCTCTCTCTCACACACGCACAGTTCGATCGCGTCTCTCTCTCTCTCTCTCACACACACGCACAGTTCGATCGCGTCTCTCTCTCTCTCTCTCTCTCACACACGCACAGTTCGATCGCGTCTCTCTCTCTCTCTCTCACACACACGCACAGTTCGATCGCGTCTCTCTCTCTCACACACGCACAGTTCGATCGCGTCTCTCTCTCTCTCTCTCTCTCACACACGCACAGTTCGATCGCGTCTCTCTCTCTCTCTCTCTCTCACACACGCACAGTTCGATCGCGTCTCTCTCTCTCTCTCTCACACACGCACAGTTCGATCGCGTCTCTCTCTCTCTCTCACACACACACACAGTTCTATTGCGTCTCTCTCTCTCTCACACACACACAGTTCGATCGAGTCTCTTTCTCTCTCTCTCACACACACGCACAGTTCTACTGCGTCTCTCTCTCTCTCTCACACACACACACAGTTCTACTGCGTCTCTCTCTCTCTCTCTCACACACACGCACAGTTCGATCGCGTCTCTCTCTCTCTCTCTCTCTCTCTCTCTCACACACGCACAGTTCGATCGCGTCTCTCTCTCTCTCTCTCTCTCTCACACACGCACAGTTCGATCGCGTCTCTCTCTCTCTCTCTCTCTCTCTCTCTCACACACACACAGTTCGATCGAGTCTCTTTCTCTCTCTCTCTCTCACACACACATACACACACACAGTTCTACTGCGTCTCTCTCTCTCTCTCTCACACACACACACAGTTCTA
>JAPDVR010000005.1:508511-528511 GCA_026230005.1 Gila orcuttii | reverse complement strand
GCCAAGATGGGCGTGGCCAAGCTATATATTGGGCGCCCCGTCATGAGAGTTCTTTAGATTTAATCTCCTTCAGCGAACACCTTCTTCGCTGGATCCTCCGTATTATTGGAAGCCTTCGCCGCCGTGGAAAAGCATACCAGCGGGATTGCTACGAGGACGTCGGCACCTTCAGCCGCCTTCAAGCACCTCCTACTGAGCCATCCGGCGCGCCATATACGCAAGTATTTTACATCTGTCCGCCCCGCGACATTTGTGAAAGAGCAAATTTCCAACAAGGCGTTGTTTCAAATGCCTTCCTGCGCGTCATGCAGAGACCTTCTCCCGGACGGGGATCGTCACATCATCTGCGCTCGCTGCCTGGGCCGTGACCACGCAGAAGCTGCATTGACCAAGGGCGGATGCCCGGAATGTGATGACCTGGGTCTCTCCGCACTACGGGCTCGCCTCGCCGCTTTCGCCGTGAGCGAGCCCATCGCCACCCCTCTGTTTGAGCCGCGCACTAAGAAAAAGCGCCGCTCACAGAGGCTTCCTGAACCTGAGCTCAGTGACGTCACGCCGAGCCAGTCTCCGCGTGCTTCACCGCCGCTCTTGCCTTCCCCACCGCCGGTTCAGTTCACCCAGCCGGACCCACACCCCTCTGGCAGAGCGGTGGGCCTTGTGACTTTCGGCGCGTCCGAGGACGACGGGGGAATGGACGACAGCTTGTCCATCGACGCTGCATCGGACGACTGGCCGGGCTCCACTCTCGACCCCGCCCCGTCGACGCTAGCTAGCATGAGCGGGGGCTCCACTATGGATACTGAGATTATCCGTGTCCTCTCTAAGGCCGTGGAAGACCTCGGGCTCGATTGGTCTTCTCCCGAAGAACCAACCCGGAGCCGACTGGATGAGTGGTTTCTGCAGGGGCGCCAGCAGGCCCCTCGGCAAAGGCCTTCTCCCTTCTTCCCGGAAGTTCACGACGAACTCACCAAGTCGTGGAAAGCCCCCCACTCTGCGCGCCTAAAGCCTTCTTTTTCTTCTTCGCTCTCCTCAGTGGACGGCGCGAAGGAAAGAGGCTACGAGGGAACGCCGCCCCTCGAGGAGGCCGTGGCCAATCATCTCTGCCCGCCCTCCACCACCGGATGGAAAGCCAAAGCTTCCCACCCCTCGAAACCCTGCCGCACTACCTCTGCTCTCGCCGGTCGCGCCTACGCTGCCGCCGGCCAAGCTGCATCAGCGCTTCACTCAATGGCGGTACTTCAAGTGTTCCAAGCCAAGCTTCTCCGCTCTATGGACGAGTCTGGCCCCGAACCCGAAGCCTTCAGGGACTTACGCAGCGCGACTGATATAGCTCTGCGAGCCACGAAGGCCACCGCCCAGTCCATCGGCCGTGCTATGGCTAATTTGACTGTTCTCGAGCGCCATCTGTGGCTGACTCTGACTGAAATGAAGGACGCGGATAAGGCGCCATTTCTCGATGCGCCTATCTCCACCAGCGGGCTGTTTGGACCGGCGGTTAAAGGTTTCGCCGAACGCTTCACTGAGGCCCAGAACGCTTCACAAGCTATGCGTCATTTCCTGCCAAAGCGCTCCAGCTCATCGCAGAGCAGACAGAGACCGCCACAGCCGCAGCGGGCTAGAACAGCCCCCACCGCCTCTCAGCCCGCGCCTCAGGCTGACGCTCGACGCCGCTCGCGCTCTCACAACCGCAAGCCGCCTCCTGAGCGACGGGGTCCTCGGCCCAAGATTGTGCTGAACCCTGAGCCTCGAAAGCCGTCCTAGCCACAGAAATGAGAAGAGAGAGTGCGTGTCTCGCAAAAGCCGGACCACTCTCTCTGCAAAAGCTCAAACATTACCCAGTCCCCTTACAGGCGGCTGGATATGTCCATACAGCAGTCAATGGGCCAGTCACAGAGCTCGCTCACCTGCAAACAAACGCCGTTTTTACGGCGACGCACAGAAAACACAAAAAGAGTCTTTTTCTGCCTGCATCACTAAGGGTTCACATGTCCCCAAAGTGTGCATTCCCAGATACTGTCAAAACAGTGCCAAATTCATTCCCAGCTCAGGCTGCGCTTCCCATGAATGTAGATCACGTGCCTACGGTCATGTACGCACCACTACACACAAGCACTGTTCACACAGTTATAAATTCATCCCCAGTAAAAGCGGGAAACATTATAAAAGTGACGCGTGTGCCTACCACTGTTTATGCACCCCCACTTATAAACACTGCCCTTACAGTGTCAAACAAAACCTCAGCTCAGGCTGCGAGTTTTACAAACACAGCGCGCACTGTTGTAATCACACACGCGCCCATTCACTCAGCTGCTCAGCGCGCGCCCGCGCCTCTGAGAGCTATGAGCTCAGGCGATTCGCTAGCCGGGTCCCTACGTCACAGCGGCCCGCCCCTAGCCTGTATTCAGCCCATATCTGTACACGCAGCGGCATGGGAAAACATTCCAGATATGCCGAAATGGGTATTGAATATAGTAAAGCACGGATACTCGCTCCAGTTCGCTCGCAGACCACCACGTTTTACGACTGTGGTCGAGACGAAAGTGGGAAAAGAGTGTTCACATGTTCTACGCACCGAGGTGCGCAAACTAATAGAAAAGGGCGCTGTGGAAACTGTTTCCCCCTCTCTGAGCGGGACAGGTTTTTACAGCCGCTATTTTCTCGTCCCGAAAAAGGATGGCGGTCTCCGCCCCATCCTAGATCTCAGACACCTGAACAAAGCACTAATGATTCGCTCGTTCAGAATGTTAACAACCAAGCATATCCTCGCGCAAGTGCGTCCAGGAGATTGGTTTCTCTCAGTGGATCTGAAAGATGCTTACTTTCACATTCCAATAGCGCCTCATCACAGGCCGTTTCTGAGATTCGCTTTCGAGGGACAGTCATACCAGTACACAGTACTCCCGTTCGGCCTGTCCCTGGCTCCCCGTACATTCACGAAATGTATGGATGCAGCACTTTCCCCCCTAAGACGAAGGGGAGTGCGAATACTGAATTATCTCGACGATTGGCTGGTTCTAGCACAATCAGAGAGTCAGCTAATAACACACAGATCTTGGATTATCAGCCATTTAGAATGCCTGGGTCTAAGAATCAATTTTGCAAAAAGCATACTATCTCCCAGCCAGAGAATTTCTTTCCTGGGAATAGTTCTAGACTCGATGCAAATGACAGCGCGTCTCTCATCGGAGCGCGCGCTCACCATCCGGCGCCTTGCAACATCATTCAGAGCGGGCGCGCGCGCCCCCGTCAAACGGTTTCAGAGGATGCTCGGTCTCATGGCCTCAGCATCGGCCGTACTCCAGCTAGGATTATTGCATATGCGCCCTCTCCAACGCTGGCTCAAGAGCCGCGTCCCTACTCACGCGTGGCGTTCGGGCCACTTTTTAATCAGAGCGAACCACGGCTGTATAAAAGCCCTGACGCACTGGAAAGCCGCCGACTGGTACCAGTCAGGCGTGAGTCTGGGTGTGAACACAAGGAGAAAGATGATAACGACAGATGCCTCCAAAATAGGTTGGGGGGCCCTTTACGAGGGCAGGCCTGTCTCCGGCTTTTGGTCAAACCCGGAGAAGCGCCTACACATAAACTGTCTGGAAATGAAAGCGGTCGCTTTGGCTCTCAGAGCCCTGCTCCCACATCTAAAAAACGAACACGTCCTGGTCCGAACGGACAACATGACGGTAGTGTCGTACATAAATCGCCAGGGTGGACTCAGGTCGAGCTCCATGCATTCAATGGCCAGGAGACTCATTTTATGGTCCCAGCACAACTTGCGCTCGCTGAGAGCAGCGCATGTGCCAGGCGCCCTGAACCAGGGGGCAGACATGTTATCCAGAGACAAGATTCTCCCAGGAGAATGGGCTCTCAACCCTCTGACGATTCAGTGGTTATGGAAAACCTTTGGCAAAGCGGAGATCGACCTCTTCGCCTCCAAGGAGAACGCGCACTGCTCTCTTTTCTTCACGAAAAGCACGGACGCGCTCGCCCAGAGCTGGCCGAGCCGCCCCTTATATGCCTTTCCCCCGATCGCGATGCTGCCACAGGTCATCAGTCGGGTCAGAGAGGAGGGAAACGCAGTGCTGCTGATAGCCCCACTCTGGAAGAACCAAACATGGTTTCCAGATCTGATGCAAATGCAATCTGCACCACGGCCGATTCCACTGAGGCCAGACCTCCTCAGTCAGGCCAGCGGGATGATATTTCATCCCCGCCCCGATCTGTGGGCCCTTCATGCATGGCCCCTCAACGGGTTCCCAGGAACCTCGCGAGCGGAGCACTAAAAACCATCGCTGAGGCGCGGGCGCCCTCCACGAGACGCTTATATGCCCAGAAATGGAAAGTGTTCGGTGACTGGTGTAATACCAAGGGCCTGAACCCTGTAACATGCGAGATTACGAGTGTACTCGTTTTCCTACAAGGGCTTCTGGAGGCGGGCCGCACCCCCTCCACGCTCAAAGTATATGTGGCTGCCATCACAGCGTCACACGACCTTGTAATGGAACGTCCATTGGGAAGAAACGACCTAATTATTCGTTTCCTAAGGGGCGCCAGGAGGATGAACCCTTCACGCCCCCCCTCAGTGCCGATCTGGGACCTAGCTACGGTCCTAGACGCTCTTAAAGGGCCCCCGTTCGAACCACTCCGAACCGTGCACCTTAAACAGCTCTCGCTCAAGACGGCGCTCTTGCTGGCACTCGCCTCGGTCAAGAGAGTGGGCGACCTGCACGCGCTTTCAACAAGCGCTGCCTGCCTAGAATTCGGACCTAACGACTGCAGGGTCGTCCTTAGACCGAAACATGGGTATATTCCTAAAGTGCTCACCACTCCCTTCAGAGCACAGGTTATCTCCCTAACTGCGCTTTCGTCTCCAGCAGACGAACACGACGCTAATCTACTCTGCCCCGTTAGGGCTCTCAGAGTGTATTTGGAGCGTTCTGCCCTATTCAGACAGACAGAACAACTGTTTGTATGCTTTGGCGGCCGTACGAAAGGTTCCGCCGTTTCAAAGCAGAGAATCTCTCACTGGATAGTCGAAGCTATAGCTCTGGCTTATGAAGCTAAGGGACTTCAATGCCCCTGGGGAGTCAAAGCACACTCCACCAGGAGTGTGGCTTCTTCCTGGGCATGGTCGAGCGGGATACCGATCGACGATATTTGTGCGGCGGCAGGCTGGGCCTCACCGTCCACATTTATCAGATTCTACAACCTACAGGTCCCGACATTGCATTCCAATGTGCTATCAGCATAATGCTAGTTGAACTGCGAGTTCGTATCTAGATTATGTATGTGCTTGTGTCACACTGAGCGCCTTCTAGCCGCTCTGTATTTTTTCCCACATATAAAGCTCGCCTCTGCCGGCTAGTTGGATGATAACTTTGCTTTTTAGCTCAGGCACCTGCCTCTGGCTATCATAAGGCGAAGTTCAGCACGCACGGCGTTTTGCATGGTGTTCCCATAGCGTAAGCTACTTACGCAATAGGAGAGACCTCTCGAAAGGGAACGACTCGGTTACTAACGTAACCTCGGTTCCCTGAGAGGAGGGAACGAGTATTGCGTAAGCTGCCGTGCTTGTGCTTGGTTAGTTCGCTTCAGTCGTTTTAACCTAAAGAACTCTCATGACGGGGCGCCCAATATATAGCTTGGCCACGCCCATCTTGGCGGGCTCTGACGCGCGCGGGCGCGAAGCGCGCTCATTGGTCGCGCATTCAGAGTCGCCCCGTCATTGGTTCAAGCAAGTTGCCGCAGCACAGCCAATGACCGAGTTCCTTCGTTCATTGCTGTCAGCTGTGCAGCTGCAATGCGTTTTACATAAAGACTTCAATATTCTCGAGAAAAGGAGTTTTCCCATAGCGTAAGCTACTTACGCAATACTCGTTCCCTCCTCTCAGGGAACCGAGGTTACGTTAGTAACCGAGTCGTTTTCTGGTATGGTCCGACAATGTTTTTTTTAGCCCGCTGCATTTTGTACGATTATATTCTGTTTTTCACGCTATTTTATTTTTTTTTCATGCCAGAACACTAGCCTGCCATGCCAGCCCATGTGGATGTAAATGGGCCAAACACACCCATAATTCTTTGCGTTCTGATGACGTTGCCGCCCAGTTGGTCACATGTCTTCGCGATCTCTATACTGAAACAGGAATGATATCATTGGAATCACTTTACCCGACAAAAACATTGACAGCCAATCAGAATCCATCCTGCTATTAAGAGCTTGCATATTTTAAACTAAACATTTTAAGATTTTTTTTCAATTAATAGGCAAGAATAAACCCGGTGGTGGTTCCTGTTCTTTCGACAACACAGCACTCGAATGAGACTAGCTGGTAATCACGACTTCAGAAGTGGGAAAGAAAAGCACGTGAAGGCAGATAAGAGCTTAATTTTCGGGTTCAGGTTCAGGTGTGCTTAATTACGAAACGACTGGCTGTACAGATGGAAAACACAATAGTTTCGTATCCATAGCAACCTCTGTCCCTTAAGATCAGAGACAGTAAGTTACATAGAAAATATAAGAGCTGTCGTTATTTATCATGTCTTTATTTTAGTGCGTTGTTTAAAAAGATTTTGTGTGAACTGACGATTAAGCCAAGGCGCGCTCCATTGTGAGAGACCTCAACAGAAAGTCGTTTGTTTAACTAGTTAACCGCTTCAAACATGCCGCCTTAACATTATTATTTGCGTTTGTGAAGTGTAAGTTGCTCACCTCAGAGAAAATCCCGTCAGAATCGGTGTTCCTGCGATCGACGGATAAAACCACCCGCGATTTTACCTCAAGGAATCATCGACCATCTTCAACGGACCTCCAGTCACGTGAGTGTCAGATTCCCGCCACATGAAATATTCTCAGAAGGCCCCGAGTGGCTTCTTATGTTACATTTTTTAAATGTAGTATTTATTGTAATTAATGGGGCATTATTCAATAATTCCATGAATTAGATGTGCTTTTCAGATATTAGATTTTCACTCAAACCTATAGAGTAATTGTGTAAAATCATCTCATTTGATTTAGTAGTGTTGCAATCATGACATCTTCAGTTTAAAATAGGGCAAATTAAATATGCAAATCTGAATCTATACCTTTCAGATGAATCTTTTACTGGGATTTATGGTAAAAACTATTTTAAATGAAATGTTTAACTTAGTATTTTGACATTAATGACACTAAAAATATGTATTAATATTTCTACAGATATGATGGTGGATGTGTGGAAGTCATGTGACAAGATCAGATGAATTAACATAACTGTTTAAGAAATTTAGTATCTTGGCACATTAATAGAATGCATATCAAACTTTCATATCGGTTTGTCCAATCAGATTATCAGTTTTATAAATCCTGTTCAACACGACAGAAAACCTGTGTTAGAATTGAGGGGAGTCCGGGGCCTCCTTTCATTAAAACTAGAATACTAGAAGCATAATATACAACAATAAAACTTTTTTCTATTAAATTGTTGCACAGCCGCTCCCAATTTTATAAGAAGCTGCTCTAAATTAGATTTGCTTGGGAAAAACATGCTCAAGTGCCACACGCTGTTTTCTGAAGGAACTTAACTGTGACTGGCTGAAGAATCCTCATTTTCACTTCACGATAATCGTAAAATATAAATTTTCTCTGTTTTTATGTTTAACTTACTGATACTGAATAAGCGTTTATCTTAAATCCACAATCCCGCTGAGATAGTCATATTACAAACACACATCACACACAGTCAGTGTTAGACAGAAGACTCAAAGCACACGTGTGTTTATGTCTTTATTTATGCATGTATAATGTTTATAAGCTAATACATGGATTTAAAGAATGCACTTATTATAAGAAACCAGGTGAGAGATTGACTCGGTCCATCAGAATCTCGAGAGTCGATTCCATCATGTGACGTGTGTGTGTGCATCACTACACACTCGATCCAGAGCAATATTAGTACAGAGATGATACACATGTAGTGCGTCACTGATTGGGTTTGATGAATGAGGTTATTGCACTGATTAGCGGATCACTAGCCGAAGCGTAGGGAGATTTCCACTGTTTAGTGAGTGATTTAATGTTAAACAGAGTCGAGAGCGGTGTCTTTCGTGTCTGGCAGCACCAGTACTGCAGGATTTGGTCACCGTATAAATAAATTAAACGCGTCTCTAAGCAGCGGATGCGCGTCTAATGAGCGGTTTGGATTATAGGGCGCGTATACTGACGGCTAGTCTCACACAGGTCCGTCTAAATCACGTCACGTGACACATCAGGCCGACGCTCCGAATGCGTTGGGATTCCTGTTACAATCCTACAGGATTACTGTATCGCCGAGAGAGAGAGAGAGAGTGAGAGAGAGAGAGAGAGAGAGAGAGAGAGAGAGCCGCGATCCATCAGCAGAGGTGTCGATAAGTGTCAGCTCCGCCCACAGTGTGTCAATCACCCGGTCGCCACGGTGACGAGCTGTCGCTCTCCCATCACAGGGAGGAGTAGAAGAAGATGTATGCGGCGGCCGAGCGAACGTTGGCGGACGAGATCTCGGAAACCTCGTGATCGTCGAACTTGAACCAGCGCTGCTTGTGCGGGTTCTTGCAGTACGCCGTGTAATGGCCGCCGTCCATCCCGCCGTAGTGATTCTGCGGAGGAGAACACACGTTACAGCGCCTGGAACATGTTCACGTGTGTGTGTGTGTCGTGAGGGGGGGTACTCACAGATACGCCGTACAGGTTGTACTTCTTCAGGTTGTGTTTGGGCCCGATGACGTACTGCGACAGGTCCAGATTATCCAGCGGGAAATCCACCAGCGTCTGCAGCTTCTCCCGCCACCGGCCGTCGTACTTAAACCTAGAAACACACAACAACACGTTTCACACTTAAACCTAGAAACACACAACAACACGTTTCACACGTCTGATTTTTGACCGAAAAATGTTGTGCTTTTTTTTCTTCGTGGTACGAAACTTGGTGGTTTTGGCACTTGCTATGAACACACACACACACAAAAAAATCATGAACATGTTAAATGGTCCTGAAACAATAGTCACACTTGTGCTCCTCGCGGTCAGAAAAGAGCGAATTGTAAATGAATGAGACGAAGTTCCTCTAGTGGAAGCGTTTGGTACTGCAGCCGAACACACACTCACTGAACGCTCATTTACTGAGATATCAAACTCACATTTTGGACACAACTTGTTTAGATTTATGGCTTTGATTTTATCACAGTTTTAGAGTAAAACATATTTTTGAAAGTATATATTTCATATAAAAATTTAAAGTAGTATTTTTGCACATTTTTCATAACAATAAAGGTAAAACAGGAGACAGTGCTGAACACCCGCCGTCACGCACCGCTTCAGGTGCACGAGCAGGATGGGCGGAAGCTTCCAGATCTGCATCTTCTTGATGGCGTCTCGGTGCGTCTTACAGTGGCGGCAGTAGAAGCGGTTGCTGTCGGTCAAACGCTCCTCTTTGTGGAACAGCTTCAGACAGTCCTGGACACACACACACACACACACACACGAGACAGCGGTGTGAGCTCAGATGACAATCTTCCACTGACTGGGATTATAAAGCTTCGCTCTGTTCTCGCAGCGCGTGTGTGTGAGAGTGTGTGTGTGTGTGTGAGTGAGAGACCTGCAGAGAGCACTTGCTGCTAGCCGTCATCTCCAGCGTGAGGTACATGAAGGTCTCGAAGGTGCGGGACTTGTGCTGGCAGCTCATGCACTGGACCGTGGACTTGAACTGGCCCTGGAACAGAGCCACGATGATGGACTCGTTCAGGAGCTTGTGTTTGGACCAGGCCAGATCCGCAGCGCTCACGTCATCCAGGTGATCGATGTCCTCCTCCTTATAACCCCTGCGCTTCTCCGCCTGACGGAGAGAGAGAGTGTGTGTGAGAGAGAGAGAATGACAGGCTCTTTCTGTTCAACATGACACTCGTTTTTTATTTCCTGGCGTTCCCATTACACCTTATTAGTGTGTGCGTATGAGTGTGTGTGTGCGTGCGTGAGTGAGTGTGAATGATAGGGCTGGGAGTAATTTTTTTTTTCTTTTTTTTTTTCAGAATTTATTTTTATTTTTATTAAATTGCTTTATTTATGCTCATAGACGAGGTCGACAGAAGTTAGCGACTTTTGTTCCAACAGAAGAGAAATGTGTCGTTATCTATGAGTGTTTAGTGACGCAATATCCCAAGTGGACGCGTGAAAGTGACGTTTAATCATACAAGCGAAGTATATGATTAAACTTTCCCTCATTGTCTAGTGTTAATTTTTTTTTTTATAATAATAATAATAATAATAATAATTCGCAATACTTGTAGAATCGCAATTCTACAGAAAATCGGGAGATAGGTGTATCGTCCCAGCCCTAGTGTACGAGTGTGTGTGTGTGTTCCTGGCGCTCACACACACCTTGTTGAGGTCCTCGTGCAGTCCGTCCATGAGGAACAGCAGCAGCTCCTGCGAGTCCTGATGCTCGAAGCTCGAGAAGCGGCTGTTGATTTTACAGATGGTTCCTTTAAAGTCCTGTGGGCTGATGATCTTATACTGACCCGACCACAGCGCCTTCATGAGCACACTGAACTCCTCCGCCACCTCGCCCTTATGACCCAGGATATTAGCCCTGCAGAGACACACACACACAGTTACATTCCTCTGGATTCACACTGACTGTGATGATGTAATGCGGACCAGTCTGGTGTTGTCAAAAGTACCTACTTTGGGACTGAAATTGTAAAAACGTGAGGCTTTCAGCGCCATTGAGCGGAATCATAAACACCTCTGATTGGCTGTTGTTAATGCGCTCATCAGATATGTCTGTGATTGGCTACAATGATTGTACATGTTGTAAATATGCATCCATAAGGCTCTTGGAGCGCTTACACAGATGCACACGCGCGAGCGCTTGCACAGACCCACACGCGCGAGCGCTTGCACAGACGCACACGCGCGGGCGCTTGCAGAGACGCACACGCGCGAGCGCTTGCAGAGACGCACACGCGCGAGCGCTTGCAGAGACGCACACGCGCGGGCGCTTGCAGAGACGCACACGCGCGAGCGCTTGCAGAGACGCACACGCGCGAGCGCTTGCAGAGACGCACACGCGCGAGCGCTTGCAGAGACGCACACGCGCGAGCGCTTGCAGAGACGCACACGCGCGAGCGCTTGCACAGACGCACACACGCGAGCGCTTGCACAGACGCACACACGCGAGCGCTTGCAGACACACAAGCACAACGATGAGCACAACGGCCAATCAGAGGTGTTTATGATTCCGCTCAAAGCGTCACATTTTTTAATTTCAGTATCAACTTGGTACCGAAGTCTGTACTTTTGACAACACTAGCCCAGAGTGATGTCATACCTGTTGATGTCATCCTGATAGTAGTTCCTGTTGAAATACTCCGCCATGGCAACGGTGTTACACAGACACTGGAGGATGGAGTTCATGTAGCAGGTGTTGCCAAGGTTACGGAGGCCCGTTAGTAACGGCCCCTGACCCCCGAACACTGGGTTCAGGTTCCGGATCTTAGCAGCCGAAGGGCGGGAGATCTCCACCGTCTTATAGGAGGCCGTCAGAGGCCTGACACACACACACACACACACACTCAGCATGGGTTTACATTTTACATGCAATTTTTAAAGTAAGGTTGCTGTGTGTGTGTGTGTGCATGAGTGTGTGCGTGTACGTCCATGAGTGTGTGTGTGTGTGTGTGTGCTCGTACTTGTTCTCTCGGTTGATAGTAGGCATGGCTGCTGGTGTGTGTGTGTGTATGTGTGTGTGTGTGTGTGTGTGTGTGTGTGTGTGTATACGCGCGTGCATGAGTGTGTGTGTGTGTGTGTGTGTGTGTATACGCGCGTGCATGAGTGTGTGCGTGTACGTCCATGAGTGTGTGTGTGTGTGTGTGTGTGTGCTCGTACTTGTTCTCTCGGTTGATAGTAGGCACGGCTGCTGGTGTGTGTGTGTGTGTGTGTGTGTGTGTGTGTGTGCGCTCGTACTTGTTCTCTCGGTTGATAGTAGGCACGGCTGCTGGAGTGTGTGTGTGTGTGTGTGTTCGTACTTGTTCTCTCGGTTGATAGTAGGCACGGCTGCTGGAGTGTGTGTGTGTGTGTGTGTGTGTGTGTGTGTGTGTGTGCTCGTACTTGTTCTCTCGGTTGATAGTAGGCACGGCTGCTGGAGTGTGTGTGTGTGTGTGTGTGTGTGTGTGTGCTCGTACTTGTTCTCTCGGTTGATAGTAGGCACGGCTGCTGGAGTGTGTGTGTGTGTGTGTGTGTGTGTGTGTGTGTGTGTGTGTGTGTGCTCGTACTTGTTCTCTCGGTTGATAGTAGGCACGGCTGCTGGAGTGTGTGTGTGTGTGTGTGTGTGTGTGTGCGCTCGTACTTGTTCTCTCGGTTGATAGTAGGCACGGCTGCTGGAGTGTGTGTGTGTGTGTGTGTTCGTACTTGTTCTCTCGGTTGATAGTAGGCACGGCTGCTGGAGTGTGTGTGTGTGTGTGTGCTCGTACTTGTTCTCTCGGTTGATAGTAGGCACGGCTGCTGGTGTGTGTGTGTGTGTGTGTGTGTGTGTGTGTGCTCGTACTTGTTCTCTCGGTTGATAGTAGGCAAGGCTGCTGGAGTGTGTGTGTGTGTGTGTGTGTGTGTGTGTGCTCGTACTTGTTCTCTCGGTTGATAGTAGGCAAGGCTGCTGGAGTGTGTGTGTGTGTGTGTGTGTGTGTGTGTGCTCGTACTTGTTCTCTCGGTTGATAGTAGGCACGGCTGCTGGAGTGTGTGTGTGTGTGTGTGTGTGTGTGTGTGCTCGTACTTGTTTTCTCGGTTGATAGTAGGCAAGGCTGCTGGAGTGTGTGTGTGTGTGTGTGTGTGTGCTCGTACTTGTTCTCTCGGTTGATAGTAGGCAAGGCTGCTGGAGTGTGTGTGTGTGTGTGTGTGTGTGCTCGTACTTGTTCTCTCGGTTGATAGTAGGCACGGCTGCTGGAGTGTGTGTGTGTGTGTGTGTGTGTGTGTGTGTGTGTGCTCGTACTTGTTCTCTCGGTTGATAGTAGGCACGGCTGCTGGAGTGTGTGTGTGTGTGTGTGTGTGTGTGTGTGTGTGTGTGTGCGCTCGTACTTGTTCTCTCGGTTGATAGTAGGCAAGGCTGCTGGAGTGTGTGTGTGTGTGTGTGTGTGTGTGTGTGTGCTCGTACTTGTTCTCTCGGTTGATAGTAGGCACGGCTGCTGGAGTGTGTGTGTGTGTGTGTGTGTGTGTGTGTGTGTGTGTGTGTGTGTGTGTGTGTGTGTGTGTGTGTGTGTGTGCGCTCGTACTTGTTCTCTCGGTTGATAGTAGGCACGGCTGCTGGAGTGTGTGTGTGTGTGTGTGTGTGTGTGTGTGTGTGTGTGTGTGTGTGCGCTCGTACTTGTTCTCTCGGTTGATAGTAGGCACGGCTGCTGGAGTGTGTGTGTGTGTGTGTGTGTGTGTGTGCTCGTACTTGTTCTCTCGGTTGATAGTAGGCACGGCTGCTGGAGTGTGTGTGTGTGTGTGTGTGTGTGTGTGCTCGTACTTGTTCTCTCGGTTGATAGTAGGCACGGCTGCTGGAGTGTGTGTGTGTGTGTGTGTGTGTGTGTGTGTGTGTGTGTGTGTGTGTGTGTGTGTGTGTGTGCTCGTACTTGTTCTCTCGGTTGATAGTAGGCACGGCTGCTGGAGTGTGTGTGTGTGTGTGTGTGTGTGTGTGTGTTCGTACTTGTTCTCTCGGTTGATAGTAGGCAAGGCTGCTGGAGTGTGTGTGTGTGTGTGTGTGTGTGTGTGTGTGTGTGTGCTCGTACTTGTTCTCTCGGTTGATAGTAGGCACGGCTGCTGGAGTGTGTGTGTGTGTGTGTGTGTGTGTGTGTGTGTGTTCGTACTTGTTCTCTCGGTTGATAGTAGGCAAGGCTGCTGGAGTGTGTGTGTGTGTGTGTGTGTTCGTGCTTGTTCTCTCGGTTGATAGTAGGCACGGCTGCTGGAGTGTGTGTGTGTGTGTGTGTGTGTGTTCGTGCTTGTTCTCTCGGTTGATAGTAGGCACGGCTGCTGGAGTGTGTGTGTGTGTGTGTGTGTGTGTGTGTTCGTGCTTGTTCTCTCGGTTGATAGTAGGCAAGGCTGCTGGAGTGTGTGTGTGTGTGTGTGTGTGTGTGTGCTCGTACTTGTTCTCTCGGTTGATAGTAGGCAAGGCTGCTGGAGTGTGTGTGTGTGTGTGTGTGTGTTCGTACTTGTTCTCTCGGTTGATAGTAGGCAAGGCTGCTGGAGTGTGTGTGTGTGTGTGTGTGTGTGTGTGCTCGTACTTGTTCTCTCGGTTGATAGTAGGCACGGCTGCTGGAGTGTGTGTGTGTGTGTGTGTGTGTGTGTGTGTGTGTGTGTGCGCTCGTACTTGTTCTCTCGGTTGATAGTAGGCACGGCTGCTGGAGTGTGTGTGTGTGTGTGTGTGTGTGCGCTCGTACTTGTTCTCTCGGTTGATAGTAGGCACGGCTGCTGGAGTGTGTGTGTGTGTGTGTGTGTGTGTGTGTGTGTGTGTGTGTGTGCGCTCGTACTTGTTCTCTCGGTTGATAGTAGGCACGGCTGCTGGTGTGTGTGTGTGTGTGTGTGTGTGTGTGTGTGTGTGTGTGTGTGCTCGTACTTGTTCTCTCGGTTGATAGTAGGCACGGCTGCTGGAGTGTGTGTGTGTGTGTGTGTGTGCGCTCGTACTTGTTCTCTCGGTTGATAGTAGGCACGGCTGCTGGTGTGTGTGTGTGTGTGTGTGTGTGTGTGTGCTCGTACTTGTTCTCTCGGTTGATAGTAGGCACGGCTGCTGGAGTGTGTGTGTGTGTGTGTGTGTGTGTGCTCGTACTTGTTCTCTCGGTTGATAGTAGGCAAGGCTGCTGGAGTGTGTGTGTGTGTGTGTGTGTGTGTGTGTGTGTGTGTGTGTGTGTGTGTGTGTGTGTGTGTGTGTGTGTGTGTGTGCTCGTACTTGTTCTCTCGGTTGATAGTAGGCACGGCTGCTGGAGTGTGTGTGTGTGTGTGTGTGTGTGTGTGTGTGTGTGTGTTCGTACTTGTTCTCTCGGTTGATAGTAGGCAAGGCTGCTGGAGTGTGTGTGTGTGTGTGTGTGTGTGTGCTCGTACTTGTTCTCTCGGTTGATAGTAGGCACGGCTGCTGGAGTGTGTGTGTGTGTGTGTGTGTGTGTTCGTGCTTGTTCTCTCGGTTGATAGTAGGCACGGCTGCTGGAGTGTGTGTGTGTGTGTGTGTGTGTGTGTTCGTGCTTGTTCTCTCGGTTGATAGTAGGCAAGGCTGCTGGAGTGTGTGTGTGTGTGTGTGTGCTCGTACTTGTTCTCTCGGTTGATAGTAGGCAAGGCTGCTGGAGTGTGTGTGTGTGTGTGTGTGTGTGTGTGTTCGTACTTGTTCTCTCGGTTGATAGTAGGCAAGGCTGCTGGAGTGTGTGTGTGTGTGTGTGTGTGTGTGCTCGTACTTGTTCTCTCGGTTGATAGTAGGCAAGGCTGCTGGAGTGTGTGTGTGTGTGTGTGTGTTCGTGCTTGTTCTCTCGGTTGATAGTAGGCACGGCTGCTGGAGTGTGTGTGTGTGTGTGTGTGTGTGTTCGTGCTTGTTCTCTCGGTTGATAGTAGGCACGGCTGCTGGAGTGTGTGTGTGTGTGTGTGTGTGTGTGTGTGTTCGTGCTTGTTCTCTCGGTTGATAGTAGGCAAGGCTGCTGGAGTGTGTGTGTGTGTGTGTGTGTGTGTGTGTGCTCGTACTTGTTCTCTCGGTTGATAGTAGGCACGGCTGCTGGAGTGTGTGTGTGTGTGTGTGTGTGCTCGTACTTGTTCTCTCGGTTGATAGTAGGCACGGCTGCTGGTGTGTGTGTGTGTGTGTGTGTGTGTGCTCGTACTTGTTCTCTCGGTTGATAGTAGGCACGGCTGCTGGAGTGTGTGTGTGTGTGTGTGTGCTCGTACTTGTTCTCTCGGTTGATAGTAGGCACGGCTGCTGGAGTGTGTGTGTGTGTGTGTGTGTTCGTACTTGTTCTCTCGGTTGATAGTAGGCACGGCTGCTGGAGTGTGTGTGTGTGTGTGTGTGTTCGTACTTGTTCTCTCGGTTGATAGTAGGCAAGGCTGCTGGAGTGTGTGTGTGTGTGTGTGTGTGTGTGTGTGCGCTCGTACTTGTTCTCTCGGTTGATAGTAGGCACGGCTGCTGGAGTGTGTGTGTGTGTGTGTGTGTGTGTGTGTGTGTGTGTGTGTGTGTGCGCTCGTACTTGTTCTCTCGGTTGATAGTAGGCACGGCTGCTGGAGTGTGTGTGTGTGTGTGTGTGTGTGTGTGCGCTCGTACTTGTTCTCTCGGTTGATAGTAGGCACGGCTGCTGGAGTGTGTGTGTGTGTGTGTGTGTGTGTGTGTGTGTGTGTGTGCGCTCGTACTTGTTCTCTCGGTTGATAGTAGGCACGGCTGCTGGTGTGTGTGTGTGTGTGTGTGTGTGTGCTCGTACTTGTTCTCTCGGTTGATAGTAGGCACGGCTGCTGGAGTGTGTGTGTGTGTGTGTGTGCTCGTACTTGTTCTCTCGGTTGATAGTAGGCACGGCTGCTGGAGTGTGTGTGTGTGTGTGTGTGCTCGTACTTGTTCTCTCGGTTGATAGTAGGCACGGCTGCTGGAGTGTGTGTGTGTGTGTGTGTGTGTGTTCGTACTTGTTCTCTCGGTTGATAGTAGGCACGGCTGCTGGAGTGTGTGTGTGTGTTCGTACTTGTTCTCTCGGTTGATAGTAGGCACGGCTGCTGGTGTGTGTGTGTGTGTGTGTGTGTTTGTGCGCTCGTACTTGTTCTCTCGGTTGATAGTAGGCACGGCTGCTGGAGTGTGTGTGTGTGTGTGTGTGTTCGTACTTGTTCTCTCGGTTGATAGTAGGCACGGCTGCTGGAGTGTGTGTGTGTGTGTGTGTGCTCGTACTTGTTCTCTCGGTTGATAGTAGGCACGGCTGCTGGAGTGTGTGTGTGTGTGTGTGTGTGTGTTCGTACTTGTTCTCTCGGTTGATAGTAGGCACGGCTGCTGGAGTGTGTGTGTGTGTGTGTGTGTGTGCGCTCGTACTTGTTCTCTCGGTTGATAGTAGGCAAGGCTGCTGGTGTGTGTGTGTGTGTGTGTGTGTGTGTGCTCGTACTTGTTCTCTCGGTTGATAGTAGGCAAGGCTGCTGGTGTGTGTGTGTGTGTGTGTGTGTGCTCGTACTTGTTCTCTCGGTTGATAGTAGGCACGGCTGCTGGAGTGTGTGTGTGTGTGTGTGTGCTCGTACTTGTTCTCTCGGTTGATAGTAGGCATGGCTGCTGGAGTGTGTGTGTGTGTGTGTGTGTGTGTGTGTGTGCGCTCGTACTTGTTCTCTCGGTTGATAGTAGGCACGGCTGCTGGAGTGTGTGTGTGTGTGTGTGTGTGTGTGTGTGTGTGCTCGTACTTGTTCTCTCGGTTGATAGTAGGCATGGCTGCTGGAGTGTGTGTGTGTGTGTGTGTGTGTGTGTGTGTGTGTGCTCGTACTTGTTCTCTCGGTTGATAGTAGGCACGGCTGCTGGAGTGTGTGTGTGTGTGTGTGTGTGTGTGTGTGTGCGCTCGTACTTGTTCTCTCGGTTGATAGTAGGCACGGCTGCTGGAGTGTGTGTGTGTGTGTGTGTGTGTGTGTGTGTGTGTGTGTGTGTGTGCTCGTACTTGTTCTCTCGGTTGATAGTAGGCACGGCTGCTGGAGTGTGTGTGTGTGTGTGTGTGTGTGTGTGTGTGTGTGTGTGTGTGCGCTCGTACTTGTTCTCTCGGTTGATAGTAGGCACGGCTGCTGGAGTGTGTGTGTGTGTGTGTGTGTGTGCTCGTACTTGTTCTCTTGGTTGATAGTAGGCACGGCTGCTGGAGTGTGTGTGTGTGTGTGTGTGTGTGTGCTCGTACTTGTTCTCTCGGTTGATAGTAGGCACGGCTGCTGGAGTGTGTGTGTGTGTGTGTGTGTGTGTCCTCGTACTTGTTCTCTCGGTTGATAGTAGGCACGGCTGCTGGTCTCTTGGTCTCGTTGAGCTCTTGGCTGATGTCTGGAGACGAGTACGAGCGCTTGAGCTTAGACTGATCTCTCTCTCTCTCCCTCTCTCTCTGCTTCTCTCGCTCCGTCTCTCTCTCTCTCTCCGGCTCCGGCTGGGCTCCGGCTGAGCTGGGCTGGATCAGGACCTGAGGTGTGTTGACCTCGGGAGGGTACAGGTGCACGCGGTTGGTGGGCGAGTGGTAATACCTGTAGGTGCCCGTCACCGTGTCCAGAAACTGCAGAGCAGAGCATCAGAGTGTGTTACACACACACACACACACACACACACACACCTGCTGCTGTTTCCTCTTACCTTCATCCAGCCGTCCGGCAGCCCAGGTACGGTTCGGCCCATCTCCTCACTGTGTGCTCTCATCAGAGACTCCCTCTGAAACACACACACACACACACACACGTTACCTCCTGCTGAAGTGTTGTGATATCGTTCATTTTACTAACTCTCCATTTATCATCCCGCATTCAGGAGCACGCAGAAAAATGAACTCTGAGACGTTCATAAGATTGTCCCTAAGTGTACATTTTTTTTTTGAGGAGAATGTCAGGCTCTGTCAGAATCTGTGATTCTGTGTGCAAAAGTAAACGCGCCTGCGTACGAGCACTTATCGCAGGACACCGGTGGAGTCTCATTGTTTTATCCTTCCTTTTCTACACAACTCGTTCTCATCTTTGTGTGCTTTCAAATCCCTACTATTACTAACACGCGTAGATCAAATGTCACGTGTAGGAGGCAGTGCAATCCTAAAAACCTGCGCACTTACTCTTACATTACTCTCTTCCCCTATTGGTCTCTGGAACTGCCAGTCTGCTGTAAACAAAGCTGATTTCATAACATCATTCAGGTCTCAGCCTATTGGCCCTGACTGAGACCCGTATGACAAGAGCTCATTTGAATCGCATTCAATTACTATTACAAGTTCTATTAAAATCCATTTTGTGGTTGTCTCTCGTCCCCCAGGTCAGCGTCGTCCTCTCGTAGTTCTCGGAGACTTCAGCATCCACCTAGAGACGCCTCGGCTGCTGATTTCCTCCTCAGCGAACATCTACTCACAAATAACCAACTAGACCTTATTTACACGCGCTCCTGACCACACACTGGCCACTGCACTGCACACTATACTGATAGCGCAGCCGATACTCGTTTCTCCACTCTTGGATGGTTTTAGGAAAACTAAATCGTAACTTTTTTTTCTTAAGTAAGAATATACTTCCCCGCCTCCTCGGACTCGACGCTCACACGGGTCGCCAGTTTGAGACGCAACAGGAACGAGAGCAATGGACAATGAGAATTGGCAACGTGCAGAATCACAGACCAAGACAAAACAAACACTCCAGCCTGGAAACACACATTTCAGAGTAGAATAACTGGCTGTATGTTTTTCAGAGAGACGAGAATGTGAACTCAGCATGTTTCCTCAATATATGCAAACATATTATGGTATTTTTTTACTTTAGTAGAGTGAAAAAGTTACATACAGAACCTTTAAGCTTCTGCTGAAGTGTGTATGTAAACAAGACAGTCAAACCTGAATTTTTTTGACGTTATGGGGACAAAATTTGGTCCACATGAAGAAAACCGCTTATAAATCATACTAAGTTGTTAATTCATACTGGATGTTTTTTGAAAATTTAAAAATGCAGAAAGTTTTGTTTGATGGGTAGGTTTAGGTTTATGGGGAAGGGTTAGTTAGTGTGTGTGTACACGTGTGTGTGTGTGTGTGTGTGTGTGTGTCTGATGGGTAGGTTTATGGGGTAGGGTTAGTTAGTGTGTGTGTACACGTGTGTGTGTGTGTGTGTGTGTGTGTGTGTGTGTGTGTGTGTGTGTGTGTGTGTCTGATGGGTAGGTTTATGGGGTAGGGTTAGTTAGTGTTTGTGTACACGTGTGTGTGTGTGTGTGTCTGATGGGTAGGTTTATGGGGTAGGGTTAGTTAGTGTGTGTGTGTGTGTGTGTGTGTGTGTGTGTGTGAGTGATGGGTAGGTTTAGGGATGGGGTTAGGGGGTTAGAGTGTGTGTGTGT
>JAPDVR010000005.1:502500-508411 GCA_026230005.1 Gila orcuttii | reverse complement strand
ATTATAAACGTGCAGATTAAGGGCCGGTAATATTATAAACGTGCAGATTAAGAGCCGGTAATATTATAAACGTGCAGATTAAGGGCCGGTAATATTATAAACGTGCAGATTAAGGGCCGGTAATATTATAAACGTGCAGATTATGGGCCGGTAATATTATAAACGTGCAGATTAAGGGCCGGTAATATTATAAACTTGCAGATTAAGGGCCGGTAATATTATAAACGTGCAGATTAAGGGCCGGTAATATTATAAACGTGCAGATTAAGGGCCGGTAATATTATAAACGTGCAGATTAAGAGCCGGTAATATTATAAACATAAACGTGCAGATTAAGAGCCGGTAATATTATAAACGTGCAGATTAAGGGCCGGTAATATTATAAACGTGCAGATTAAGGGCCGGTAATATTATAAACGTGCAGATTAAGAGCCGGTAATATTATAAACGTACAGATTAAGAGCCGGTAATATTATAAACGTGCAGATTAAGGGCCGGTAATATTATAAACGTGCAGATTAAGGGCCGGTAATATTATAAACGTGCAGATTATGGGCCGGTAATATTATAAACGTGCAGATTAAGGGCCGGTAATATTGTAAATGCGCAGATTAAGGGCCGGTAATATTATAAACGTGCAGATTATGGGCCGGTAATATTATAAACGTGCAGATTATGGGCCGGTAATATTATAAACGTGCAGATTAAGGGCCGGTAATATTGTAAATGCGCAGATTAAGGGCCGGTAATATTATAAACGTGCAGATTAAGGGCCGGTAATATTGTAAATGCGCAGATTAAGGGCCGGTAATATTATAAACGTGCAGATTAAGGGCCGGTAATATTATAAACGTGCAGATTATGGGCCGGTAATATTATAAACGTGCAGATTAAGGGCCGGTAATATTGTAAATGCGCAGATTAAGGGCCGGTAATATTATAAACGTGCAGATTATGGGCCGGTAATATTATAAACGTGCAGATTAAGGGCCGGTAATATTGTAAATGCGCAGATTAAGGGCCGGTAATATTATAAACGTGCAGATTAAGGGCCGGTAATATTGTAAATGCGCAGATTAAGGGCCGGTAATATTATAAACGTGCAGATTAAGGGCCGGTAATATTGTAAATGCGCAGATTAAGGGCCGGTAATATTATAAACGTGCAGATTATGGGCCGGTAATATTATAAACGTGCAGATTAAGGGCCGGTAATATTATAAACGCGCAGATTAAGGGCCGGTAATATTATAAACGTGCAGATTGAGAGCCGGTAATATTATAAACTTGCAGATTAAGAGCCGGTAATATTATAAACGCGCAGATTAAGGGCCGGTAATATTATAAACGTGCAGATTATGGGCCGGTAATATTATAAACGTGCAGATTAAGGGCCGGTAATATTGTAAATGCGCAGATTAAGGGCCGGTAATATTATAAACGCGCAGATTAAGGGCCGGTAATATTGTAAATGCGCAGATTAAGGGCCGGTAATATTATAAACGCGCAGATTAAGGGCCGGTAATATTATAAACGTGCAGATTAAGGGCCGGTAATATTATAATAAAATCCTCTTAATCTGATCTGAAATCTGATCGTTTTTACTTAGCATTTCCTTCAGCCTGAGGCTTATTTATTTCACTTCTGGTGTGAAAGGGCCTTAACATTTGCAAAAAATATAACTTTTTGTTGTTTTTATTAAAAAAACAAACAAGCAAGCCCAGCCCAGGTGAGAAAAAGTAATGCAAAAGTAAGTGACGCATTACTTTTCATAAAAATTAACTAAGTAACGCAATTAGTTACTTTTTGCTTGCTTGGAGTAATGCAATATTGTAATGCATTACTTTTAAAGTAACTTTCCCGAAACCTGGTAATGTGTTACTGTGTGTCAGGTGGCGATGCAGAACCAGATCAACACACACCCCGAGAGTCCCGAGACTCTGACCATCCACACGTCCTCTCCGCAGTTCATCATCGGCCCGGGAGGAGTCGTGAACCTCAGCGGGATCGTCTCACCGGGACACAGCAGCAAACACACAGGTGAGCCGGATCCTGAGCTTGAGCTCCATGAAAGAGGCCTTTGTGCACACACACACACACACTTGATCTGAGCATGACATGATTGTGCGTTTGACCTCCGCACAAGAAAATTGCTGTTATTTGCACAAACAGAGGATCATCAAAGCCTGTGATTAGAGCGAGAGATGAGCTGATGTTCCTGATGCTGCTGTTCAGAATATATTGAGCATCTCTCTCCTCTCTCCTCTCTCTCTCTCTCCTCTCTCTCTCCTCTCTCCTCTCTCTCTCCTCTCTCTCTCTCTCCTCTCTCTCTCCTCTCTCTCTCCTCTCTCTCTCTCTCCTCTCTCTCTCCTCTCTCCACTCTCTCTCCTCTCTCTCTCTCTCTCTCCTCTCTCTCTCTCCTCTCTCTCTCTCTTCTCTCTCCTCTCTCTCTCTCTCTCCTCTCTCTCTCCTCTCTCCTCTCTCTCTCCTCTCTCTCTCTCTCTCTCCTCTCTCCTCTCTCCTCTCTCTCTCCTCTCTCTCTCTCTCTCTCTCTCTCGAGTGCATGCTGGGAGTTTGTGGACGGAGCGTGAGTGTGTGTTGGAGTGAGCTCTACGGTTTGAGTGAGTTTTCTATCTTTTTTCTATCTCTTGTGGTTCTTGTTGTTAGGTAAAGAGGAAAGTTTGTAGTGTTTGTGAGGAGCGTCGTCGGTCAGTGTGCACTGATCGCCATGGCGACGCCTCAGCACGCGAATTTAGAAAGTTTAACGCGGCGGCACGGTGTTAAGGTTGTACCCGCGGAGCGTTGCTCAGTTAAGGACTGCGTCCTCGCTGTTGCTGCTGTGGTTGGTCATGAGTGCATTCTTTCTGCGTCAAGAATGAATAGCGCAATAGTGATGTTTTTGATCAATCAAGTTGTAGAGACCGGGATTGTTGTGAATGATTCACTTACTCCAGTCATGCCTTTAGTACAACCAGCGAAAAGAGTAGTATTGTCAAATGTCCCGCCGTTTATTAAAAACGAAGTGATTGAAAGGGAGTTGTCCAGACACGGAAAGTTTGTGTCAAAAATGAAGAAAATCTCACTCGGTTGCAAATCACCACAGTTGAAGCACGTTGTATCATTTAGGAGGCAGGTTCACATGATCCTAAATAACCAGAATGAGGAGCTTAATTTAGCCATGAAGTTCAAGATTGAGGATTTTAATTATGTTATTTTTGCTACCTCAGATGCGATGAAGTGTTTTGGTTGTGGACAAGAGGGTCACGTGATACGCGTGTGCCCTGAGAAGAACGCAGATCAGAATCACAATACAGCCGAAACGCTTAATACAGATCATGCACAAACGAGTAATGTAGAGGAGTACTTCCCAGATCGTGAGATGTTTATAGATTCAATCAGGGCTTTAAAGAAGGAGGGTGGAGTTTTCACTGAGCAAGAAGTCTTTAGGCTGAAGAAAATTGTCCAGAAGTTAAAACTAAATTTATTGAATGATGATTTTGAATCAATCTAGTTTCTTTTCTTTTTTTGTGAAGTTTTTGTTATTGGTGTGCTCATATTACTTTTTTATGAGTAGAATAAGATTGGGCACACTTAATTTAAATGGTGCACGAGACAGCAAGAAAAGAGCAATGCTTTATGAACTGACTAGACAAAAGAAAATTGATGTAATGCTGGTCCAGGAAACTCATAGTGATAGCTTTAATGAGAATGAATGGCTAATGGAATGGGATGGGCCGATTATTTTAAGCCACAAAAGTCACTGTAGTGGTGGCTTAGCTGTACTTTTTAAGAAAAATTTTATACCAATTTCATATGAGGTAGAACATGTTGTTGATGGACATCTATTGAAAATAACAGCAAAATTGGAAATAATGTTTTTAGTTTTTATAAATGTGTATGCTCCTGTTGTTGGTCCTGAAAGGGTTATTCTTTTTGATAAATTAAGTAATATTTTGTCAAACTGTAAAGAGGAAGAGTTCATATTTGTTGGAGGGGATTTTAACTGTACAGCAAATGATAGAATGGATAGGAATCATAGAGAGCCACATCTAGCTTCTCAACATGCTATAAGAAAGCTTATAGAAGAACATGATTTGTGTGATATATGGAGAACTCTATATAAAGAACAAAGGCAGTACACATGGGCGCACACAAGAGAAAATTATATTTCTATGGCTAGATTGGATAGATTCTATTGTTTTAAGTACCAGTTTAATGTTATTAAGAAATGTGAGATTTTGCCTTGTGGGTTTTCTGATCACAGTCTAGTAATCTGTAGTGTTTTCATCACTAATATAAAACCTAAGAGTGCCTATTGGCACTTTAATACCTCTTTGTTACAAGACCATTTTTTTAAGGATGTTTTTATTTACTTTTGGAAACAGTTCAGTTCCAAGAAAAAAGATTTTTCATCCCTACAACAATGGTGGGATCATGGGAAAAAAGAAATACAGCAACTGTGTCGTCAGTACACTCTCAACGTATCCAAGGACATTTCCCAATCAATGAAAACCTTAGAGATTGAAATAGTGGAACTTCAGAATTTGGTAGAGTCCACAGGAAATCGAGGACATATTGAGCTCCTCAAAGTTAAAAGAAGGACTCTGGATAACCTGTTAGGCATCAGGACACAGGGAGCATTGATCCGCTCACGTTTTCAGAGTGCGGTAGAGATGGATGGCCCAACTAAATTCTTCTTCGGTTTGGAGAAAAAGAATGGTCAAAGCAGAATTATACATTCTTTATACTCATTGGAGGGTATAGAAGTGGTTGAGCCTAAGGAAATCAGAAAAAGAGCTGTATTATTTTATTCTGAGCTTTATAAAAGTGAACATACAGAGGAAGATGAGCTGGCCAGCTCTTTTTATATGGGTTTGCCTAAAGTTCCAGATGAGACCAATTCTTGGCTTGAGAGGCCGCTTTCAGCATCTGAACTGCATGTTGCTCTGCGGAGCATGGATTGTGGTAAGGCCCCGGGAATTGATGGTCTACCAGTTGAGTTTTATAAAACGTTTTGGTCAGTGTTGGGGGTGATTTGCTGGCTGTGCTCAACGATAGTCTGGCCCGAGGCTTGCTACCTTTGAGCTGCAGGAGGGCAGTCATTACCCTGTTACCCAAAAAAGGTGATTTAAAAGAAATAAAGAACTGGCGCCCTGTTTCACTTTTATGCTCTGATTTAAAGCTCTTTTCCAAAGCTTTGGCCATTAGATCGAGGGAGGTTGTTGGGCAGGTTATTCATCGTGATCAAACTTACTGTGTGCCTAACAGGTCTATTTTTGATAATGTTTATTTAATTCGGGATATTTTGGACGTCTCTAGGCTATTAGACATAGACACTGGTCTCATTTCTCTAGATCAGGAAAAGGCATTTGACCGGGTTGAGCACAGCTATCTCTGGCGCACGCTAGAGCCATGATTAGGGTTTTGTACCGGGATGTTGAGAGTGTATTGAAAGTGAATGGTGGTCTTAGTGCTCCTTTTAAAATTAACAGAGGTATTAGACAAGGCTGTGCACTTTCGGGAATGTTGTATGCTCTTGCCATTGAACCTTTATTGGTTAAGATCAGAGAAAGAATTGAAGGTTGGACCATACCTTGCTCTGGAGCCAATTTTAAGCTGTCTGCATATGCAGATGATATTATTGTTCTGGTTAAAGGGCAAAATGATGTTGATCTTCTTAAAGACATTCTTGACAAATTTGGTCTAATTTCCTCTGCAAAGTTAACTGGTCCAAAAGTGAAGCCATAGTAAGTGGTAACTGGTCCCATGGTCTTCCTAAACTACCAGGTGATTTGTACTGGAAAAGAGATGGGTTAAAATATTTAGGAGTATATGTTGGCAATGATTCAATGTTAGGCAAAAATTGGGAAGGAGTTTTAGAAAAATTAAAGGGGCGATTGGAAAAATGGAAA
>JAPDVR010000005.1:482500-497500 GCA_026230005.1 Gila orcuttii | reverse complement strand
AAAGTGTGGCAAAAAACGCTGCACAACGAGAAGAGGTGACCGGACCCTGAGGAAGATTGTGGAGAAGGACCGATTCCAGACCTTGGGGTCCTGTGGAAGCAGTGGACTGAGTCTGGAGTAGAAACATCCAGAGCCACCGTGCACAGGCGTGTGCAGGAAATGGACTACAGGTGCCGCATTCCCCAGGTCAAGCCACTTTTGAACCAGAAACAGCGGCAGAAGCGCCTGACCTGGGCTACAGAGAAGCAGCACTGGACTGTTGCTCAGTGGTCCAAAGTACTTTTTTCGGATGAAAACAAATTTTGCATGTCATTCGGAAATCAAGGTGCCAGAGTCTTGAGGAAGACTGGGGAGAAGGAAATGCCAAAATGCCTGAAGTCCAGTGTCAAGTACCCACAGTCAGTGATGGTCTGGGGTGCCATGTCAGCTGCTGGTGTTGGTCCACTGTGTTTTATCAAGGGCAGGGTCAATGCAGCTAGCTATCAGGAGATTTTGGAGCACTTCATGCTTCCATCTGCTGAAAAGCTTTATAGAGATGAAGATTTCATTTTTCAGCACGACCTGGCACCTGCTCACAGTGCCAAAACCACTGGTAAATGGTTTACTGACCATGGTATTACTGTGCTCAATTGGCCTGCCAACTCTCCTGACCTGAACCCCATAGAGAATCTGTGGGATATTGTGAAGAGAAAGTTGAGAGACGCAAGACCCAACACTCTGGATGAGCTTAAGGCCGCTATCGAAGCATCCTGGGCCTCCATAACACCTCAGCAGTGCCACAGGCTGATTGCCTCCATGCCACGCCGCATTGAAGCAGTCATTTCTGCAAAAGGATTCCCGACCAAGTATTGAGTGCATAACTGAACATAATTATTTGAAGGTTGACTTTTTTTGTATTAAAAACACTTCTTTTATTGGTCGGATGAAATATGCTAATTTTTTTAGATAGGAATTTTTGGTTTTCATGAGCTGTATGCCAAAATCATCAGTATTAAAACAATAAAAGACCTGAAATATTTCAGTTGGTGTGCAATGAATCTAAAATATATGAAAGTTAAATTTTTTATCATTACATTATGGAAAATAATGAACTTTATCACAATATGCTAATTTTTTGAGAAGGACCTGTATATATATAGAATTAAATAAATAAATGCATGAATACATTTATAACATTTAAAACACACTTTTTTAAGTTTGTACCAACATTCAAACAAGACAAGAACAATTCTGACTTTAGTCTTGTCCACTGGCTGACTCTCGTAGTTTGTGGCAGGCTGTTACATACTTTGCTGCTGTTGTGATTGAGCACAACCTCTCTCTGTCTCTCTCTCTCTCTCTCTCTTTCTGTCTGTCTCTCTCTCTCTCTCTTTCTGTCTGTCTCTCTCTCTCTCTCTCTGTCTCTCTCTCTCTCTCTCTCTTTCTGTCTGTCTCTCTCTCTCTCTCTCTCTCTCTTTCTGTCTGTCTCTCTCTCTGTCTCTCTCTCTCTCTTTCTGTCTCTCTCTCTCTCTCTGTCTCTCTCTCTCTCTTTCTGTCTGTCTCTCTCTCTGTCTCTCTCTCTCTCTCTCTCTTTCTGTCTGTCTCTCTCTCTGTCTCTCTCTCTGTCTCTCTCTCTCTCTCTCTCTCTCAGACGAGCTCATCACTGCAGACACAGTGGACGGGGCCATCCAGCAGGTCGTGAGCTCTGGAGGTCAGCAGGTCATCACCATAGTAACAGACGGCATTCAGCTGGGCAACCTGCAGACGGGCACGGGCATCAGCCAGCCCATAATAGTCACCATGCCTGATGGGCAGCAGGGTGAGTGACACGGAAGCGCTCGATATCTGGATTCTCATTTTGATTCTTAAATCCCAAGAATGGATCTTTTAGATACTGTTTTCAGTTGATGAACGACTAAAACTTCACTAAACAATATCTGTAGCTTATGCCATCCCATAATCGCAATAAGTTACTAAGTTACGATACTTTTGATATGAAAGAAAGTCTCAGCTTTCAATTTCTGTCAGTTTCATAATGAAGTTCAGTCAGTAAATGTGTGTTTGTGTCTTTTTAATGTTGAACTCTCTTTACTTCTAGTTACAGCAGCGAATAAACATGATGAACATCAGAAGGAATGTTGAAAGATTCAGAACAACTCACTGAAATCAATCATGTCTCATATAATCCATCAATCAGAGTTTCAACCACTGAAAAAGTGTGAGTGAGTGAGTGTGATTGTCAGTGTGTGAGTGTGATTGTGAGAGTGAGTGTGTCACGTCCTGTTACAGTTATTTATATAGCGCTTTTTTATGATACAGAGTGTTTCAAAATAGCTTTACAGAGATAACAGGAAAATAATGCAATAATGCAAGTTATTAATTTATTTAATTTGTGACGGTATTTGGTCTTAAAAGATTAAGTTCGGGCGCCAGGGGTAAAAAAAACCCCACAATTATTGAATTAATCCCTCATTAGAAACATTATCAATTATAAAGTAACAGAACAAGGAACCACAAGGAAATTGATTTAGAAGATTTCTATTCAAAGTTCAATTCCAGTCATATTACATTCAATTCAGTACATCAATAGATTCAATAAAAAAAAAAGAAATAGAGCAGGGAAAAAAAAAATAATTAAACAAATCAACTATTAATTTCAGTCCCAGAAACATTTACCTTTTAGTTACCTCACAACAATAAATGAATGACAGATAAATCAAAATAATTAAATAATTCAAATAATTAAATGCAATGCAATAAATCTTATGTAAGAACGAAAATGAATCAAAATATAATAAGGCAACCACATAAGCAGAAAACAGGCAAAAAGAAAAAAAAACGTTTGCTTACCATGTCACTCATAAACCTACTGGGACTGAAATGCAATTCATTACATCACACACAATATTTACAAAATAATTCGGCAACTCGAGCGCCAAAATAAACACCAAAAGAAAACCCTTCCCAAAATAAACACTTAAAACCTCCTCAAAACATACTACGTATAATGCCCTGAATCAACGTCTAAACCACAACATAACCGGATTGGAAATAGCTCTCTCTCAACCGCTCCATTTAAACGCCAATCACCAAATCGCTCTCGACACAACTTCCCAATGCTTTACGAAATTCAATGAGGGAAACATATTCCTCAAAATATGAATCGTAAGCATTAAAACAGAACAAGACCGCAGCATTAACACATCAATGCAACACGGGCTACAACAACAATACTCACAAGCCATCCGCTAGCGTGACCGACCGCACCTGACAACAAAGGCTAAAGAGCGAGAGAGAGAGAAAGAGAAACGCAATCACACTTCCTTAAATAACTTCCCACCTGGTTCCCCCGATATACGCTCAACAGTGCCATCCCCAGTACGGAATAGGAAAATACAGACCATTGACAACTGTCACAAATTTATATATATATATAGCCGCTCTGGAGAAAACCGCAATGTCATCGTCCAGCTCAGATCAGTTGTCATATAATGGTGTCAATGCAGGAGATCAATAATATTGCTGAATATTAAATTAAATGTCCCCAACTAAGCAGCCAAAAGCCAAAGGTGACAGTGAAGGAACCAAACCTCCATCAGTGACAGAATGGAGAGAAAACCTTGTGAGAACCCAGGCTCAGTCGCTCAGTTCTCCTCTGGCCAATGAACGAACAGTGTGTGATTATGATTAGGCAGCATTACAGGTCAGAGGTCAGATTGGATCAGAACATTATATTATGCTGTTCATCTGTTTGAAGATCGGAGTCACGCCGGGATAGACGAGTTTGTTGAGGATCAGTGGCGATGACTGTCGTGTCGATGAGGCCTTCACAGGGGAGAGTCTAGATGACACAATCTCTGCTGACACTTCAGGGATGTGTTGTGTTGTCTAGGCGCAGGTCCACCATCTGATCTGGATACGGCCCGGATCCGGCTGACTACATCATGTGTTGAGGTTGTGTCTAGGTGCAGGTCCTCCATCTGATCTGGATACTGCTCGGATCCGGCTGACTACATCATGTGTTGTGGTCGTGTCTAGGTGCAGGTCCTCCATCTGATCTGGATCCGGCTCGGATCCGGCTGACTACATCATGCGTTGTGGTCGTGTCTAGGCGCAGGTCCACCATCTGATCTGGATACGGCCCGGATCCGGCTGACTATATCATGCGTTGTGGTCGTGTCCAGGCGCAGGTCCACCATTTGATCTGGATACAGCCCGGGTCCGGCTGATTACATTATGCGTTGTGGTCGTGTCTAGGTGCAGGTCCACCATCTGATCTGGATACAGCCCGGGTCTGGCTGACTACATCATGCGTTGTGGTCGTGTCTAGGAGCAGGTCCACCATCTGATCTGGATACGGCCCGGATCCGGCTGACTACATCATGCGTTGTGGTCGTGTCTAGGCGCAGGTCCACCATCTGATCTGGATACGGCCCGGGTCCGGCTGATTACATTATGCGTTGTGGTCGTGTCTAGGTGCAGGTCCACCATCTGATCTGGATACGGCCCGGGTCCGGCTGATTACATTATGCGTTGTGGTCGTGTCTAGGTGCAGGTCCACCATCTGATCTGGATACGGCCCGGGTCCGGCTGACTACATCATGCGTTGTGGTCGTGTCCAGGCGCAGGTCCTCCATCTGATCTGGATACGGCCCGGATCCGGCTGACTACATCATGCGTTGTGGTCGTGTCTAGGCGCAGGTCCACCATCTGATCTGGATACGGCCCGGATTCCGGCTGACTACATCATGCGCTGTGGTCGTGTCTAGGTGCAGGTCCACCATTTGATCTGGATTAGGGCTGCAACAACGAATCGATTAAATCGATTAAAATCGATTATTAAAATAGTTGGCAACGAATTTCATTATCGATTCGTTGTGTCGCGTGACTATCAATAAGTCGCGGAGATGTTTGAGTATAAAAAAATGTGTTGAGCGCGGAGCAGAGCTATGAGGCGCCGGACTGGACGCTGCACGCGAGAGAGACCGGGTGTGTCAGCGCGCGAGAGATACCGAGTGTGTCTGCGCGAGAGAGACCGAGTGTGTTTGCGCGCGAGAGAGACCGAGTGTGTCAGTGCGCGAGAGATACCGAGTGTGTCTGCGCGAGAGAGACCGAGTGTGTTTGCGCGCGAGAGAGATACCGAGTGTGTCTGCGCGAGAGAGACAGAGTGTGTTTGCGCGCGCGAGAGACCGAGTGTGTCCGAGCATTAGTAAATTGGTACATAGGAATGTAATTATTAAGAGGCATGGAAGTTCGATAAATGGACAACAATAAATAAAACCAATTAAATTTTTACCACTGAATTAGCAGACTGTGATTTGAATCAGATAGACAGAAGATGAAAACACTTTCTTGTCTGTCCCAAGTACCACTACAAGAAGAATATTTTTTCCACAATTTGCAGCACTGAATTTTTCATTCTAAATGACTCCGAGAAACTTCACTATATGCTCCGAATGGATGAGCTGCAAAATAGGCCTTACACGCCATACGAGGTGGTCAATCCATTGTATTTATATTTTATATACTTTGTATTTATAATTAATATTAGGATAGACTAGAGATATTATCTTCTGTTGTAATTATTATTATTGCTATTATTATTACCTATTATCCGACTGCACGAGACTTGTCTTTTGTGTGCATATGCTTGTCAAATAATGTCAAACATTTTGTTAAAGATTACAACATATTTGACAAAAAACAAAACAACACACAAGTTTGTGAGTGTGTGCGTCTGTGAGTGTGAGAGTTGTGAGTGTGTGCGTCTGTGAGTGTGAGAGTTTGTTAGTGTGTGCGTCTGTGAGTGTGAGAGTTTGTGAGTGTGTGCGTCTGTGTGTGAGAGTTTGTGAGTGTGTGCGTCTGTGAGTGTGAGTTTGTGAGTGTGTGCGTCTGTGAGTGTGAGAGTTTGTGAGTGTGAGAGTCTGTGAGTGTGTGCGTCTGTGAGTGTGAGAGTTTGAGTGTGTGCGTCTGTGAGTGTGAGTTTGTGAGTGTTTGCTTCTGTGAGTGTGAGAGTTTGTGAGTGTGTGCGTCTGTGAGTGTGTGCGTCTGTGAGTGTGAGAGTCTGTGAGTGTGTGCGTCTGTGAGTGTGAGAGTTTGTGAATGTGTGCGTCTGTGAGTGTGAGAGTTTGTGAGTGTGTGCGTCTGTGAGTGTGAGACTTTGTGAGTGTGTGCGTCTGTGAGTGTGAGAGTTTGTGAATGTGTGCGTCTGTGAGTGTGAGACTTTGTGAGTGTGTGCGTCTGTGAGTGTGAGAGTTTGTGAATGTGTGCGTCTGTGAGTGTGAGTTTGTGAATGTGTGCGTCTGTGAGTGTGAGAGTCTGTGAGTGTGTGCGTCTGTGAGTGTGAGAGTCTGTGAGTGTGTGCGTCTGTGAGTGTGAGACTTTGTGAGTGTGTGCGTCTGTGAGTGTGAGACTTTGTGAGTGTGTGCGTCTGTGAGTGTGAGACTTTGTGAGTGTGTGCGTCTGTGAGTGTGAGAGTTTGTGAATGTGTGCGTCTGTGAGTGTGAGAGTTTGTGAGTGTGTGCGTCTGTGAGTGTAGTGTAGAGAACAAGTTCTGACGTTCAAACAAATCATTTTAAAATCAAATTATTTATTGTTCTAACAGCTCAGGTCCCTTTTAACAAAAATATACATCTTTTTGTTCACTATTTTAAAAAAGCCTATATATTTGGTAGATGTAAAGCATACATGTGTATGTTTTTTGTGTTAGTCCAGTTTTTTATTATCATTATTACTTTAACAGCTCAGGGATGTTCAAGGAGTGACCTGTTTGTGCACTTTCTGAAGATCTTTTGCACTGTGAATTTGCACTGTCAGTTCTGTTTTTGAATAAAGGGTTGGAAATTAATGCTTTTTTTCTTCTGTTTTTTTTTATCCGATTAATCGATTAATCGAAAAAATAATCGACAGATTAATCGATTATTAAAATAATCGTTAGTTGCAGCCCTAATCTGGATACAGCCCGGATCCGGCTGACTACATCATGCGTTGTGGTCGTGTCTAGGCGCAGGTCCACCATCTTATCTGGATACGGCCCGGGTCCGGCTGACTACATCATGCGTTGTGGTCGTGTCTAGGCGCAGGTCCACCATCTTATCTGGATACGGCCCGGGTCCGGCTGACTACATCATGCGTTGTGGTCGTGTCTAGGCGCAGGTCCACCATCTTATCTGGATACGGCCCGGGTCCGGCTGACTACATCATGCGTTGTGGTCGTGTCTAGGTGCAGGTCCACCATCTGATCTGGATACGGCCCGGATCCGGCTGACTACATCATGCGTTGTGGTCGTGTCTAGGCGCAGGTCCACCATCTTATCTGGATACGGCCCGGGTCCGGCTGACTACATCATGCGTTGTGGTCGTGTCTAGGTGCAGGTCCACCATCTGATCTGGATACGGCCCGGATCCGGCTGACTACATCATGCGTTGTGGTCGTGTCTAGGCGCAGGTCCACCATCTTATCTGGATACGGCCCGGGTCCGGCTGACTACATCATGCGTTGTGGTCGTGTCTAGGCGCAGGTCCACCATCTTATCTGGATACGGCCCGGGTCCGGCTGACTACATCATGCGTTGTGGTCGTGTCTAGGCGCAGGTCCACCATCTTATCTGGATACGGCCCGGGTCCGGCTGACTACATCATGCGTTGTGGTCGTGTCTAGGCGCAGGTCCACCATCTTATCTGGATACGGCCCGGGTCCGGCTGACTACATCATGCGTTGTGGTCGTGTCTAGGTGCAGGTCCACCATCTGATCTGGATACGGCCCGGATCCGGCTGACTACATCATGCGTTGTGGTCGTGTCTAGGCGCAGGTCCACCATCTTATCTGGATACGGCCCGGGTCCGGCTGACTACATCATGTGTTGTGGTCGTGTCTAGGTGCAGGTCCTCCATCTGATCTGAGGCTGTGTGTGTGTTACTCGCTGGTCTCACTCAGTATGTATGTGTTCCTGCAGTGCTGACGGTGTCGGACACAGAGGTCGCAGAGGAAACGGTGATCAGCGACGAACCGTCATTCAAACGGCAGCGAGTGAAAGAAGAAGACGAGGATCAGACGATAGAAACACAAGACATTCATATCCAGCAAACGCTCTCGCTGGAGGACTTCCAGGTGCGACACACACACACACACACGGCCCACAATCTCTCTCACACCAGCATCTGACACATAATATGTACATGTTTTATCCAGTGATGAACATGTAAACAGTCTGACTGTGTGTGTGTGTGTGTGACAGGAGAAAGTGTCTCTTCTGAAGCAGCTGGAGGAGGCGAACCGTGAGGCGCAGAAATACCGACAGCAGTTCTTGAAGAAGGAGCAGGAGGCCGAAGCGTACCGGCAGAAGCTGGAGGCCATCACACGGCAGAGCGGGAAGAAACACGCCTAACACACACACACACACGGCCATCACTCGGCAGAGCGGGAAGAAACACGCCTAACACACACACACACACGGGCATCACACGGCAGAGCGGGAAGAAACACGCCTAACACACACACACACACGGCCATCACACGGCAGAGCGGGAAGAAACACGCCTAACACACACACACACACGGCCATCACACGGCAGAGCGGGAAGAAACAAGCCAAACACACACACACACACACACACGGCAGAGCGGGAAGAAACACGCCTAACACACACACACACACGGGCATCACACGGCAGAGCGGGAAGAAACACGCCTATCACACACACACGGCCATCACACGGCAGAGCGGGAAGAAACACGCCTAACACACACACACACACGGCCATCACACGGCAGAGCGGGAAGAAACACGCCAAACACACACACACACACACACGGCCATCACACGGCAGAGCGGGAAGAAACACGCCTAACACACACACACACACGGCAGAGCGGGAAGAAACACGCCTTACACACACACACACACGGCCATCACACGGCAGAGCGGGAAGAAACACGCCTAACACACACACACGGCCATCACACGGCAGAGCGGGAAGAAACACGCCTAACACACACATACACACGGCCATCACACGGCAGAGCGGGAAGAAACACGCCTAACACACACACACACACGGGCATCACACGGCAGAGCGGGAAGAAACACGCCTAACACACACACGGCCATCACACGGCAGAGCGGGAAGAAACACGCCTAACACACACACACACACGGCCATCACACGGCAGAGCGGGAAGAAACACGCCAAACACACACACACACGGCCATCACACGGCAGAGCGGGAAGAAACACGCCTAACACACACACACACGGCAGAGCGGGAAGAAACACGCCTTACACACACACACACAAGGCCATCACACGGCAGAGCGGGAAGAAACACGCCTAACACACACACACACACGGCCATCACACGGCAGAGTGGGAAGAAACACGCCTAACACACACACACACACGGCCATCACACGGCAGAGCGGGAAGAAACACGCCTAACACACACACACACGGCCATCACACGGCAGAGCGGGAAGAAACACGCCTTACACACACACACACACGGCCATCACACGGCAGAGCGGGAAGAAACACGCCTAACACACACACACACGGCCATCACACGGCAGAGCGGGAAGAAACACGCCTTACACACACACACACACGGCCATCACACAGCAGAGCGGGAAGAAACACGCCTTACACACACACACACGGCCATCACACGGCAGAGCGGGAAGAAACACGCCTAACACACACACACACGGCCATCACACAGCAGAGCGGTAGGAAACACGCCTTACACACACACACACATGGCCATCACACGGCAGAGCGGGAAGAAACACGCACACACACACACGACCATCACACGGCAGAGCGGGAAGAAACACGCCTAACACATACATACACACGGCCATCACACGGCAGAGCGGGAAGAAACACGCCTAACAAACACACACACACGACCATCACACGGCAGAGCGGGAAGAAACACGCCTAACACACACACACACACGGCCATCACACGGCAGAGTGGGAAGAAACACGCCAAACAAACACACACACACACAGCCATCACACGGCAGAGCGGGAAGAAACACGCCTAACACACACACACACGGCAGAGCGGGAAGAAACACGCCTTACACACACACACACACGGCCATCACACGGCAGAGCGGGAAGAAACACGCCTAACACACACACACACACGGCCATCACACGGCAGAGCGGGAAGAAACACGCCTAACACACACACACACACGGCCATCACACGGCAGAGCGGGAAGAAACACGCCTAACACACACACACACACGGCCATCACACGGCAGAGCGGTAGGAAACACGCCTAACACACACACACGGCCATCACACGGCAGAGCGGGAAGAAACACGCCTAACACACACACACACACACGACCATCACACGGCAGAGCGGGAAGAAACACGCCTAACACATACACACACACGGCCATCACACGGCAGAGCGGGAAGAAACACGCCTAACAAACACACACACACACGACCATCACACGGCAGAGCGGGAAGAAACACGCCTAACACACACACACACGGCCATCACACGGCAGAGCGGGAAGAAACACGCCTGAAACACACACACACGACCATCACACAGCAGAGTGGGAAGAAACACGCCTGAAACACACACACACACGACCATCACACAGCAGAGTGGGAAGAAACACGCCTAACACACACACACACACGGCAGAGCGGGAAGAAACACGCCTAACACACACACACACGGCCAACACACGGCAGAGTGGGAAGAAACACGCCTGAAACACACACACACGACCATCACACAGCAGAGTGGGAAGAAACACGCCTGAAACACACACACACAGCCATCACACGGCAGAGTGGGAAGAAACACGCCTAACACACACACACACACGGCCATCACACGGCAGAGCGGGAAGAAACACGCCTAACACACACACACACACACGACCATCACACGGCAGAGCGGGAAGAAACACGCCTAACACATACACACACACGGCCATCACACGGCAGAGCGGGAAGAAACACGCCTAACAAACACACACACACACGACCATCACACGGCAGAGCGGGAAGAAACACGCCTAACACACACACACACGGCCATCACACGGCAGAGCGGGAAGAAACACGCCTGAAACACACACACACGACCATCACACAGCAGAGTGGGAAGAAACACGCCTGAAACACACACACACACGACCATCACACAGCAGAGTGGGAAGAAACACGCCTAACACACACACACACACGGCAGAGCGGGAAGAAACACGCCTAACACACACACACACGGCCAACACACGGCAGAGTGGGAAGAAACACGCCTGAAACACACACACACGACCATCACACAGCAGAGTGGGAAGAAACACGCCTGAAACACACACACACAGCCATCACACGGCAGAGTGGGAAGAAACACGCCTAACACACACACACACACGGCCATCACACGGTAGAGTGGGAAGAAAAACGCCTAACACACACACACACGGCCATCACACGGCAGAGCGGTAGGAAACACTCCTAACACACACACACACACACGGCAGAGCGGGAAGAAACACGCCTAACACATACACACACACACACGGCCATCACACGGCAGAGCGGGAAGAAACACTCCTAACACACACACACACACACACGGCAGAGCGGGAAGAAACACTCCTAACACACACACACACACGGCAGAGCGGGAAGAAACACGCCTAACACATACACACACACACACGGCAGAGCGGGAAGAAACACGCCTAACACATACACACACACACACGGCTATCACGCGGCAGAGCGTTGGTCAGATTATCTACAGACCATTCCAGCAAAAACGTATTAAAAGTTTTTGATAGACCAAACTGTTGCATCCAACATCAATGAAATTGATAGCATGATGCCAAAATTATTGAGTGTGTTATTGTCCTCACACTGACCCACATCAGTTTGGTCACAGCGCCACCTATTGGTCAAAAGTCATAACGATTAAATCACATTGATTGTATTTGTGAAATTTTGTGTAATAATGTGACGGTTTTATGCTCTGGATTGAGTTTCATCTACAGGTCGCGTCTGATCAACTCTTTCATCATCAGACTCACTGATCATCAACATAAATCAAACGCTCTTGTGTTTATAGCTTCCACATGCCTGTTGTTTGTGATGCAGTATTTCTGTCAGAAAGATTATTATTTTTAAAAGACAAACTGGATGGATTTTGTTTCTTTGAAGAGGATCTCGGCTTCACTCAAACTGACTTTTGCTATGTAAAAATGCTGAATAAATGCACAATAAAAGGTTTTTACAGTATTCCAGCATCTGTAAGTCTGTAAGAGTCTGTAGAGGAATATTGTTGTTGTGATTGTTCAAACACACATATTGTAGATATGGATTGACGTTTCCTCAGTGCTCATAAAGTCAGACCCATGTTTGACGGACACTCACGTACAGTCTGAATCAATGGTGTCTTTGTGGAGTGTGTGTGTGTCGGTTTGCGTCAGCGGGCAGTGGCTATAAGTGTGTATGAGAGCTGGAGCGGCTCACACACACACACACACAGTGGATCTTCCTCTGACTGACGGGATGCAGGAGCAGGAATACATGCAGAGAGGTAATGAACCTCTAATAACTATACATGGCTTTATATTAGCTTTGCAGGACACAGTTTACAGGTTTAGCTTTAATAACTTCTTCCATAGATGAAGGAATGCTGGTTATTTCCTGAACATTTGACATTGAGGACATTTTATCACTTTAAATTGTTTGCATGCTATTGTTATCTTCTGAAGTATTGTAAGGTCATTTTCTTGCATTAAATTTATTTTATATTGATGTTCTGCTGTAATATGTGTGTCGGTACTCTTCATCTATTGTTTTATTATTTTTCTCTAATGTTGTTCAGTCTTGTATTGGCCGTGACCTCAGGCTCACAGTGCCCAGCAAGCAGTTATGCTTTTAAAATACGTCTAATAGTCGTTCAATAGCTAAATCGTGACTACAGATTGACCATGACATGAAATTACACATACATCTTGTAGATATTATTGACATTGGTAACATGATGGGATATCAGCCATCTCAGGCGCTGCCTGGTCAAAAACTACAATGAATCAGTTTTGACTATAAGTGGGCGACAAATCACATTGTAATCACTGTTGACTTAGCTTACATGATGGAATATCATTTATCTCGCAAGTTATTTTGGCAAAAACGACATGTACCAAATTCAAAAATTTTTTTTGTCTAGAAGTGTGTTACTCATAGCCGGATTATATTGGGTCCATAGTTAACAGAGATGGTGACAGATATTGCTTGCTGGGTGTGTTTTTTTTATGTGTTGATGTTCCTATATTGTGTGTGTGTGTGTGTGTGTGTGTGTGTAGGGAAGGAGATGGTGGACTTCATTCAGCAGTATCTCTCACGGATCCGTGAGCGGCGGGTGGTTCCGGATGTTCAGCCGGGGTTCATGCGTCATCTTCTGCCCAGCAGCGCCCCGTACGAGCCTGAGGACTGGAGCCGCATTATGCAGGACGTGGAGAACATCATCATGCCCGGGGTCTGTCTGTGTGTGTGTGTGTGTGTGTGTGTCTGCCTGTCTGTGTGTCTATCTATCTACACTATATTGCCAAAAGTATTGGGACACCCTTTCATTCAGGTGTTCCAATCACTTCCATGGCCACAGTTGTATAAATCAAGCACTAGTGTATACTAGCTATATAAGCACTATAAGTCCAATCTGGAGTGCAGTAAAGCGTGGGATGCAGTGGTGTAAACTGTAAAGCGTGAGATGCAGTGGTGTAAAGCGTGGGATGCAGTGGAGTAAAGCGTGGGGTGCAGTGGAGTAAAGCGTGGGATGCAGTGGAGTAAAGCGTGGGATGCAGTGGTGTAAAGCGTGGGATGCAGTGGAGTAAAGCGTGAGATGCAGTGGTGTAAAGCGTGGGGTGCAGTGGTGTAAAGCGTGGGATGCAGTGGTGTAAAGAGTGGGATGCAGTGGTGTAAAGCGTGGGATGCAGTGGAGTAAAGCGTGAGATGCAGTGGTGTAAAGCGTGGGGTGCAGTGGTGTAAAGCGTGGGATGCAGTGGTGTAAAGCGTGGGATGCAGTGGTGTAAACTGTAAAGCGTGAGATGCAGTGGTGTAAAGCGTGAGATGCAGTGGTGTAAAGCGTGGGATGCAGTGGTGTAAACGGTAAAGCGTGGGATGCAGTGGTGTAAAGCGGGGGATGCAGTGGTGTAAAGCGTGGGGTGCAGTGGTGTAAAGCGTGGGATGCAGTGGTGTAAAGCGTGGGATGCAGTGGTGTAAACTGTAAAGCGTGAGATGCAGTGGTGTAAAGCGTGGGATGCAGTGGAGTAAAGCGTGGGGTGCAGTGGAGTAAAGCGTGGGGTGCAGTGGTGTAAAGCGTGGGGTGCAGTGGTGTAAAGCGTGGGATGCAGTGGTGTAAAGCGTGGGATGCAGTGGTGTAAAGAGTGGGATGCAGTGGTGTAAAGCGTGGGATGCAGTGGTGTAAAGAGTGGGATGCAGTGGTGTAAAGAGTGGGATGCAGTGGTGTAAAGCGTAGGATGCAGTGGTGTAAAGAGTGGGATGCAGTGGTGTAAAGCGTGGGATGCAGTGGAGTAAAGCGTGAGATGCAGTGGTGTAAAGCGTGGGGTGCAGTGGTGTAAAGCGTGGGATGCAGTGGTGTAAAGCGTGGGATGCAGTGGAGTAAAGCGTGAGATGCAGTGGTGTAAAGCGTGGGGTGCAGTGGTGTAAAGCGTGGGATGCAGTGGTGTAAAGCGTGGGATGCAGTGGTGTAAACTGTAAAGCGTGAGATGCAGTGGTGTAAAGCGTGGGATGCAGTGGTGTAAACTGTAAAGCGTGAGATGCAGTGGTGTAAAGCGTGAGATGCAGTGGTGTAAAGCGTGGGATGCAGTGGAGTAAAGCGTGAGATGCAGTGGTGTAAAGCGTGGGATGCAGTAGTGTAAAGCGTGGGGTGCAGTGGTGTAAAGCGTGGGATGCAGTGGTGTAAAGCGTGGGATGCAGTGGTGTAAAGCGTGGGATGCAGTGGAGTAAA
>JAPDVR010000005.1:470000-480000 GCA_026230005.1 Gila orcuttii | reverse complement strand
CATAATGATCATTAATGAACCATCCCTAACCAGATTCTGAAATGGAATCCAGGCACATTTTCTAGTTAAAGGGATAGTTCTCCCAAAAATGAAATTTAGTCCATGATTTACTCACCCTGAAATCATCCTAGGTGTATATGACATTCTTCTTTCAGACCGGCCAAACGAACACACGCAGTCTCTACTTACGCCTAAAGTGCAACTTACGCAACTTGTGACGTCAGAAGTATCGTAGTGCATCATGCCGTAGAGTAAATATCAGCAGTTCGTCGCATTATTCGCTTAAGTTGTGTTAGAGTACAGTCATCATTGAGTGTGTGTGTATAGAGTACGGTCATCAGTGTGTGTAGAGTACGGTCATCAGTGTGTGTGTGTGTGTGTGTGTGTGTGTGTGTGTAGAGCACGGTCAGTGAGTGTACGCTGGTCGCTCTGCTCGCCGCCAGGAAGGACCGGATCCTGCAGATGAAGAGCGACTTCACACACGCCGACACCGACGAATCCGTGCTGAACTCCAGACTCATCGCATACGCCTCCGATCAGGTGAGGATGAGGATGATGATGATGATGATGAGGATGATGATGATGAGGATGATGAGGATGATGAGGATGATGATTGATCTGTGTGTGTGTGTGTGTGTGAAGGCTCACTCGTCAGTGGAGAAGGCTGGTTTGATCTCTTTGCTGAAGATCAGGTTTCTCGAGACTGACGAGGCGTTTTCTCTGCGTGGAGAAACTCTTCAGCGCGCCGTCGACGAGGACCGGAGTAGAGGCTTCATTCCTGTGATGGTGACGCAACTCACACTAGCCTGGTGTTTAATTAACGCTCTGGTGCTGTTCATTTTTGACCGAAAATGATAATTTTTTTTTTTTTTTTTTTTTTACTACATTAGAATGGTACAAAACTTGGTAAAGGTTTTGGCACTTGCTGTGTAAAAAATCATGGACATGATTCGAACAGGTAAAATGGTACTGTGAAAAATTTTAACTCTTGTGCTCCTAGCGTCAGAAATGAGCTCATTGGAAATTAAACAAATTTCCTCTAGTGGAAGCGTTTGGTACTGCAGCCGAACAACATCTCACTGAAAGATCATTTATCAGGCTCACATTTAAAACACAACTTGTTTAGATTTATGGCTTTGGTTTTCTTGCAGTTTTAGATTAAAACGTGATTTTGAAAATATATATTTCATGTAAAAATGTAAAATAGTATTTTTGTGCATTTTTCATAACAATACACGTCAAATTCTGTTACTTTTTTAAGTTCACTTTTAAAAACTTTTTTCACTTCAGCAATAATCTTCCACATGTCGTCTTTGAAAGAGATCAAACTTCAGTCTTTCGCTTTAAAGCATTCAAGATTTACCACAGTTTAAGTTGGAAACTTGAGGTCTATGCTCAAAAAGTGAATAAATGGATTATAAATACAGCGTAAATATAATTTAGTATAAAAAATCCCCTAAAAATAAAAATATTAATTAAAAAAACATTATCAAACTAAAATATAGTACATTCATTTCAGTAACAAAAACCAACACGCGAAGAACACCAGCTGTTTAACACGAAGTGACTGTGTGTGTGTGTGTGTGTGTGTGTGTGTGTGTCCTGCAGCTCTGTGCGACGCTCGGCTCCACCGGTGTGTGTTCCTTTGACCGTCTGGATGAACTCGGCCCCGTGTGTAAGTCCTCCATCACCCGTGAACATAAGCGTGTGTAACTGCGTGTGTGAGTGTGTCAGTGATGGTGTGTGTGTGTGTGTGTGTGTGTGTGTGCGCGTGCGTGTGTGCAGGTGCGCGCGAGGGCCTCTGGCTGCACGTGGACGCGGCGTATGCTGGATCTGCCCTCATCTGTCCTGAACTGCGCTATTTTCTCAACGGGATCGAGTTTGCAGATTCATTCGTCTTCAACCCTTCGAAGTGGATGATGGTTCATTTCGACTGTACAGCATTTTGGTGAGAGACATTATTTCCTTTTATATTTTCCTGTTAGGAATTATAGACAGTCTGTGTGAAACATGAAAGAGTCTCTTCTGCTCACCAAGGCTGCGTTTCACATTGTTACAGTAAAAATGTAAATCAGCTGTTTTCTATATGAATATATAGTAATATATAAGTGTAATTCATTCCTGTGATCAAAGCTGAATTTTCAGCATCATTACTCCAGTCTTCAGTGTCAAATGATCCTTCAGAAATCAGTATAATATAATGATTTGATGCTCAAGAAACATTTATGATTATTATCAACGTTGAAAGCATTTTGTGGAAACTGTCTTACAGTTTTTGTTTTTCAGGATTCTTTGATGAACAGAAAGTTCAAGAGAGCAGCATTTATTTCAAATAGAACAATATAAATGTCTTTACTGTCACTTTAAATCAGTTTAATGTGTCTAATGAATAAAAGCATTAATGAATGTTTTGAAGACTGTTTGTAAAGACTGCGTTTGTGAAGACTGTGTTTGTGAAGACTGTGTTTGTAAAGACTGCGTTTGTGAAGACTGTGTTTGTGAAGACTGTGTTTGTGAGGAGTTTGTGAAGACTGTTTGTAAAGACTGTGTTTGTGAAGACTGTGTTTGTGAAGACTGTTTGTAAAGACTGTGTTTGTGAAGACTGTGTTTGTGAAGACTGTGTTTGTGAGGAGTTTGTGAAGACTGTTTGTAAAGACTGTGTTTGTGAAGACTGTGTTTGTAAAGACTGTGTTTGTGAAGACTGTTTGTGAAGACTGTGTTTGTGAAGACTGTGTTTGTAAAGACTGCGTTTGTAAAGACTGTGTTTGTGAAGACTGTGTTTGTGAAGACTGTGTTTGTAAAGACTGCGTTTGTGAAGACTGTGTTTGTGAAGACTGTGTTTGTGAGGAGTTTGTGAAGACTGTTTGCAAAGACTGTGTTTGTGAAGACTGTGTTTGTAAAGACTGTGTTTGTGAAGACTGTGTTTGTGAAGACTGTGTTTGTGAGGAGTTTGTGAAGACTGTTTGTAAAGACTGTGTTTGTGAAGACTGTGTTTGTGAAGACTGTGTTTGTAAAGACTGTGTTTGTAAAGACTGTGTTTGTGAAGACGGTGTTTGTGAAGACTGTGTTTGTGAAGACTGTGTTTGTAAAGACTGCGTTTGTAAAGACTGTGTTTGTGAAGACTGTGTTTGTAAAGACTGCGTTTGTGAAGACTGTGTTTGTAAAGACTGTGTTTGTGAAGACTGTGTTTTTGAGGAGTTTGTGAAGACTGTTTGTAAAGACTGTGTTTGTGAAGACTGTGTTTGTGAAGACTGTGTTTGTGAAGACTGTGTTTGTGAAGACTGTAAAGACTGTTCGTGAAGACTGTGTTTGTGAAGACTGTTTGTAAAGACTGTGTTTGTGAAGACTGTGTTTGTAAAGACTGTGTTTGTGAAGACTGTTTGTGAAGACTGTGTTTGTAAAGACTGTGTTTGTGAAGACTGTGTTTGTAAAGACTGTGTTTGTGAAGACTGTTTGTGAAGACTGTTTGTGAAGACTGTGTTTGTGAAGACTGTGTTTGTGAAGACTGTTTGTGAAGACTGTTTGTGAAGAGTGTGTTTGTGAAGACTGTGTTTGTGAAGACTGTGTTTGTGAAGACTGTTTGTGAAGACTGTGTTTGTGAAGACTGTGTTTGTGAAGACTGTGTTTGTGAAGACTGTGTTTGTGAAGACTGTTTGTGAAGACTGTGTTTGTGAAGACTGTTTGTGAAGACTGTGTTTGTGAAGACTGTGTTTGTGAAGACTGTGTTTGTAAAGACTGTGTTTGTGAAGACTGTGTTTGTGAAGACTGTGTTTGTGAAGACTGTGTTTGTGAAGACTGTTTGTTTTATGAAGACTGTGTTTGTGAAGACTGTTTGTGAAGACTGTGTTTGTGAAGACTGTTTGTAAAGACTGTGTTTGTGAAGACTGTAAAGACTGTTCGTGAAGACTGTGTTTGTGAAGACTGTTTGTAAAGACTGTGTTTGTGAAGACTGTGTTTGTAAAGACTGTGTTTGTGAAGACTGTTTGTGAAGACTGTGTTTGTAAAGACTGTGTTTGTGAAGACTGTGTTTGTAAAGACTGTGTTTGTGAAGACTGTTTGTGAAGACTGTGTTGGTGAAGACTGTGTTTGTGAAGACTGTTTGTGAAGACTGTGTTTGTGAAATCGATGTAGTATATCCTGAATATAAAAATCGCGATGTATTGCTGTATTGATTTTTTAGCACACCCCTAGTGAAGACTGTGTTTGTGAAGACTGTGTGAAGACTGTGTTTGTGAAGACTGTTTGTAAAGACTGTTTGTAAAGACTGTGTTTGTGAAGACTGTGTTTGTGAAGACTGTTTGTAAAGACTGTTTGTAAAGACTGCGTTTGTAAAGACTGTGTTTGTGAAGACTGTGTTTGTAAAGACTGTGTTTGTGAAGACTGTTTGTGAAGACTGTGTTTGTAAAGACTGTGTTTGTGAAGACTGTGTTTGTAAAGACTGTGTTTGTGAAGACTGTTTGTGAAGACTGTTTGTGAAGACTGTGTTTGTGAAGACTGTGTTTGTGAAGACTGTTTGTGAAGACTGTTTGTGAAGAGTGTGTTTGTGAAGACTGTGTTTGTGAAGACTGTGTTTGTGAAGACTGTTTGTGAAGACTGTGTTTGTGAAGACTGTGTTTGTGAAGACTGTGTTTGTGAAGACTGTGTTTGTGAAGACTGTTTGTGAAGACTGTGTTTGTGAAGACTGTTTGTGAAGACTGTGTTTGTGAAGACTGTGTTTGTGAAGACTGTGTTTGTAAAGACTGTGTTTGTGAAGACTGTGTTTGTGAAGACTGTGTTTGTGAAGACTGTGTTTGTGAAGACTGTGTTTGTGAAGACTGTTTGTTTTATGAAGACTGTGTTTGTGAAGACTGTTTGTGAAGACTGTGTTTGTGAAGACTGTTTGTAAAGACTGTGTTTGTGAAGACTGTAAAGACTGTTCGTGAAGACTGTGTTTGTGAAGACTGTTTGTAAAGACTGTGTTTGTGAAGACTGTGTTTGTAAAGACTGTGTTTGTGAAGACTGTTTGTGAAGACTGTGTTTGTAAAGACTGTGTTTGTGAAGACTGTGTTTGTAAAGACTGTGTTTGTGAAGACTGTTTGTGAAGACTGTGTTGGTGAAGACTGTGTTTGTGAAGACTGTTTGTGAAGACTGTGTTTGTGAAATCGATGTAGTATATCCTGAATATAAAAATCGCGATGTATTGCTGTATTGATTTTTTAGCACACCCCTAGTGAAGACTGTGTTTGTGAAGACTGTGTGAAGACTGTGTTTGTGAAGACTGTTTGTAAAGACTGTTTGTAAAGACTGTGTTTGTGAAGACTGTGTTTGTGAAGACTGTTTGTAAAGACTGTTTGTAAAGACTGTGTTTGTGAAGACTGTGTTTGTGAAGACTGTGTTTGTGAAGACTGTTTGTAAAGACTGTGTTCGTGAAGACTGTGTTTGTGAAGACTGTGTTTGTGAAGACTGTTTGTGAAGACTGTTTGTGAAGACTGTGTGAAGACTGTGAAGACTGTGTGTGAAGACTGTTTGTGAAGACTGTGTTTGTGAAGACTGTTTGTAAAGACTGTGTTTGTGAAGACTTTTTGTGAAGACTTTGTGAAGACTGTTTGTAAAGACTGTTTGTAAAGACAGTGTTTGTGAAGACTGTTTGTAAAGACAGTGTTTGTGAAGACTGTTTGTGAAGACTGTGTGAAGACTGTGAAGACTGTGTTTGTAAAGACAGTGTTTTTGAAGACTGTGTGAAGACTGCGTGTGAAGACTGTTTGTAAAGACAGTGTTTATGAAGACTGTTTGTGAAGACTGTGTGAAGACTGTGAAGACTGTTTGTGAAGACTGTGTTTGTAAAGACAGTGTTTTTGAAGACTCTGTGTGAAGACTGGGAAGACTGTTCGTGAAGACTGTGTTTGTGAAGACTGTTTGTAAAGACTGTGTTTGTGAAGACTGTAAAGACTGTTCGTGAAGACTGTGGTTGTGAAGACTGTGTTTGTGAAGACTGTTTGTGAAGACTGTGTTTGTGAAGACTGTGTTTGTGAAGACTGTGTTTGTGAAGACTGTTTGTTTTATGAAGACTGTGTTTGTGAAGACTGTTTGTGAAGACTGTGTTTGTGAAGACTGTTTGTGAAGACTGTGTTTGTGAAGACTGTTTGTTTTATGAAGACTGTGTTTGTGAAGACTGTTTGTAAAGACTGTGTTTGTGAAGACTGTAAAGACTGTTCGTGAAGACTGTGTTTGTCAAGACTGTTTGTAAAGACTGTGTTTGTGAAGACTGTGTTTGTAAAGACTGTGTTTGTGAAGACTGTAAAGACTGTTCGTGAAGACTGTGTTTGTGAAGACTGTTTGTAAAGACTGTTTGTAAAGACTGTGTTTGTGAAGACTGTGTTTGTGAAGACTGTTTGTAAAGACTGTTTGTAAAGACTGTGTTTGTGAAGACTGTGTTTGTGAAGACTGTGTTTGTGAAGACTGTTTGTAAAGACTGTGTTCGTGAAGACTGTGTTTGTGAAGACTGTGTTTGTGAAGACTGTTTGTGAAGACTGTTTGTGAAGACTGTGTGAAGACTGTGAAGACTGTGTGTGAAGACTGTTTGTGAAGACTGTGTTTGTGAAGACTGTTTGTAAAGACTGTTTGTAAAGACTGTGTTTGTGAAGACTTTTTGTGAAGACTTTGTGAAGACTGTTTGTAAAGACTGTTTGTAAAGACAGTGTTTGTGAAGACTGTTTGTAAAGACAGTGTTTGTGAAGACTGTTTGTGAAGACTGTGTGAAGACTGTGAAGACTGTGTTTGTAAAGACAGTGTTTTTGAAGACTGTGTGAAGACTGCGTGTGAAGACTGTTTGTAAAGACAGTGTTTATGAAGACTGTTTGTGAAGACTGTGTGAAGACTGTGAAGACTGTTTGTGAAGACTGTGTTTGTAAAGACAGTGTTTTTGAAGACTCTGTGTGAAGACTGGGAAGACTGTTCGTGAAGACTGTGTTTGTGAAGACTGTTTGTAAAGACTGTGTTTGTGAAGACTGTAAAGACTGTTCGTGAAGACTGTGGTTGTGAAGACTGTGTTTGTGAAGACTGTTTGTGAAGACTGTGTTTGTGAAGACTGTGTTTGTGAAGACTGTGTTTGTGAAGACTGTGTTTGTGAAGACTGTTTGTTTTATGAAGACTGTGTTTGTGAAGACTGTTTGTGAAGACTGTGTTTGTGAAGACTGTTTGTGAAGACTGTGTTTGTGAAGACTGTTTGTTTTATGAAGACTGTGTTTGTGAAGACTGTTTGTAAAGACTGTGTTTGTGAAGACTGTAAAGACTGTTCGTGAAGACTGTGTTTGTCAAGACTGTTTGTAAAGACTGTGTTTGTGAAGACTGTGTTTGTGAAGACTGTGTTTGTGAAGACTGTTCGTGAAGACTGTGTTTGTGAAGACTGTTTGTAAAGACTGTGTTTGTGAAGACTGTGTTTGTAAAGACTGTGTTTGTGAAGACTGTTTGTGAAGACTGTGTTTGTAAAGACTGTGTTTGTGAAGACTGTGTTTGTGAAGACTGTTTGTAAAGACTGTGTTTGTGAAGACTGTGTTTGTAAAGACTGTTTGTGAAGACTGTTTGTGAAGACTGTGTTTGTGAAGACTGTGTTTGTGAAGACTGTGTTTGTGAAGACTGTTTGTGAAGACTGTGTTTGTGAAGACTGTGTTTGTGAAGACTGTTTGTGAAGACTGTGTTTGTGAAGACTGTTTGTGAAGACTGTGTTTGTAAAGACTGTGTTTGTGAAGACTGTTTGTGAAGACTGTGTTTGTGAAGACTGTGTTTGTGAAGACTGTGTTTGTGAAGACTGTTTGTGAAGACTGTGTTTGTGAAGACTGTGTTTGTGAAGACTGTTTGTGAAGACTGTGTTTGTGAAGACTGTGTTTGTGAAGACTGTTTGTGAAGACTGTGTTTGTGAAGACTGTGTTTGTGAAGACTGTGTTTGTGAAGACTGTGTTTGTGAAGACTGTTTGTTTTATGAAGACTGTTTGTGAAGACTGTTTGTGAAGACTGTGTTTGTGAAGACTGTTTGTAAAGACTGTGTTTGTGAAGACTGTAAAGACTGTTCGTGAAGACTGTGTTTGTGAAGACTGTTTGTAAAGACTGTGTTTGTGAAGACTGTGTTTGTAAAGACTGTGTTTGTGAAGACTGTTTGTGAAGACTGTGTTTGTAAAGACTGTGTTTGTGAAGACTGTGTTTGTAAAGACTGTGTTTGTGAAGACTGTGTTTGTGAAGACTGTGTTTGTGAAGACTGTGTTTGTGAAGACTGTTTGTGAAGACTGTGTTTGTGAAGACTGTTTGTGAAGACTGTGTTTGTGAAGACTGTGTTTGTAAAGACTGTTTGTGAAGACTGTTTGTGAAGACTGTGTTTGTGAAGACTGTGTTTGTGAAGACTGTGTTTGTGAAGACTGTTTGTGAAGACTGTGTTTGTGAAGACTGTGTTTGTGAAGACTGTTTGTGAAGACTGTGTTTGTGAAGACTGTTTGTGAAGACTGTGTTTGTAAAGACTGTGTTTGTGAAGACTGTTTGTGAAGACTGTGTTTGTGAAGACTGTGTTTGTGAAGACTGTGTTTGTGAAGACTGTTTGTGAAGACTGTGTTTGTGAAGACTGTGTTTGTGAAGACTGTTTGTGAAGACTGTGTTTGTGAAGACTGTGTTTGTGAAGACTGTTTGTGAAGACTGTGTTTGTGAAGACTGTGTTTGTGAAGACTGTGTTTGTGAAAACTGTGTTTGTGAAGACTGTTTGTTTTATGAAGACTGTTTGTGAAGACTGTTTGTGAAGACTGTGTTTGTGAAGACTGTTTGTAAAGACTGTGTTTGTGAAGACTGTGTTTGTGAAGACTGTTTGTAAAGACTGTGTTTGTGAAGACTGTGTTTGTAAAGACTGTGTTTGTGAAGACTGTTTGTGAAGACTGTGTTTGTAAAGACTGTGTTTGTGAAGACTGTGTTTGTAAAGACTGTGTTTGTGAAGACTGTGTTTGTGAAGACTGTGTTTGTGAAGACTGTGTTTGTGAAGACTGTTTGTGAAGACTGTGTTTGTGAAGACTGTGTTTGTGAAGACTGTTTGTGAAGACTGTGTTTGTGAAGACTGTTTGTGAAGACTGTTTTTGAACCGCAGGGTGAAGAATAAGATGAAGCTTCAGCAGACGTTCACCGTCGACCCGCTTTACCTTCGACACGACAACTCAGACGCCACTGACTTCATGGTGCGCTAGCAATACACACTCATGATCAGTGTGTTTACCCGTGTGTTTACCCGTGTGTGTTTACTCGTGTTTATCCGTGTTTACCCGTGTGTTTACCCGTGTGTTTACCCGTGTGTTTACCCGTGTGTGTTTACCCGTGTGTGTTTACCCGTGTGTTTACCCGTGTGTTTACCCATGTGCGTTTACCCGTGTGCGTTTACCCGTGTGTTTACCCGTGTGTTTACCCGTGTGTGTTTACCCGTGTGTGTTTACCCGTGTGTGTTTACCCGTGTGCGTTTACCCGTGTGTTTACCCGTGTGTTTACCCGTGTGTGTTTACCCGTGTGTGTTTACCCATGTGTGTTTACCCATGTGTGTTTACCCGTGTGTTTAGCACTGGCAGATCTCTCTGAGCCGCCGCTTCCGCTCCCTGAAACTGTGGTTCGTGATGCGCTGCTTCGGTCTGAAGAACCTGCAGGAACACATACGACACGTGAGACACAGCATCATCACGCTCACACACACACTTCACAAACCATCATTCGGTCACACACTTACACACTTAATGACCGGACACTCTGGGTCCTATCATACACCCGGGCGCGACATAAGTGTGTTTTGCTAGTTTCAGCCCGACGCAGTTTTAATTTTCACGTCCTACGCCACGTTGTTTAAATAGTAAATGCATTTGCGCCATCTGTGGGCCATGGGCTGCTGGTCTGAGGACCAGGTGTGTGTTCAGGCACATTGTTGGACCGTTGCTATTTTGAGGAACTGAAATAGACTTTTTATTTGTTTTTATTTAAATTTAAAAAATATTTTATTTATTTTATTTTA
>JAPDVR010000005.1:442500-460000 GCA_026230005.1 Gila orcuttii | reverse complement strand
TGACCTTTGGCCTGTCTGAAGGGTCCCGTCACGTCCAGCTCGTCCTGAGGAATCTAACATGAGCTTCGACTTTCTCTCACACAATTCAGACTTTTTTCTCAGAATTGTAAGAATTGTCCAAAAAAATCCAGTTAATGGTTTTATTCAATGTTTCTTATTCACAGCCAAAAAATTAAAATACTGAAACCAAATGATTTCCAAGTTTCGGCTAATATTGAATTTGTTTCGTATATAATATCACTGACCGCTTCCTCATTCAATTCCTGATCTCAACTAAACTGACTCCTGAACCGACCCCATTTTGGGCGCGACCCAGGAAAAGAGGGAAGAGAGGAGGAATTCGTCTCCGTCTTCGGAACCGTGGTAATAAACCTCCTCTTCCGTCTGTGATTCTAAGCAATGTGCGGTCCTTAAAGAATCAAATCGAGGAGCTACGTGTGATCACAAGGACATGGCACGAGTATCGCGAGTCCTGCTTGATGGTGTTCACGGAGACATGGCTTCATCGGGACATCCCTTGTTCTTTGGTCGAACTGGATGGGTTTTCGCTTGTTCGTGCAGACAGGGATGAAAACTCTGGTAAATCAAGAGGCGGCGGCGTCTGTATATACATCAAGGACAAATGGTGCTGCCAGCATACGGTGAGAGATACTGTGTGCAATCCTGAGGTGGAATTATTATGTTTATCATTAAGGCCTTTTTATCTACCGCGTGAATTTGGAAACATCGTCATTTGTGCGGTGTACGTTCCACCGAGCGGGAATGCTGCTAACGCGGCCAGGTGAATAAGTGACTGTGTCAATGAACAATTAAGGAGGACTTCAGCGGCTTCAATTTTTATCCTTGGACACTTCAACCAGTGTAGATTGGAGCTTATGCTCCCGGGGTACGAACAATATATTAAGTGCTTCACTAGAGATAACAAGATTTTGGACAAATGTTACGGAAATGTTAAAGACGCATATGTTGCTAAGGTCAAACCTCCTCTATCTAACTGTGATCACAACACTGTCCTTTTGATCCCAACTTATAAAACTCTTTTAAAAAGAACTAAGCCTCACACAAAGACAATCTCGGTTTGGTCGGAGGACAGTATAGAGACCTTAAAAGGCTGTTTCGAATCCACGGACTGGGATCTTTTTCATGAGATGGACATTGAAACTGCCACAGAGTCCATAACAGACTATATAGGCTACATTTTTGTGTGGACTCAATAGTGGAGAAGAAAACTGTAATGGTATTTCCAAATAACAAAAGTTTTATAACAAAAGAAGTCAAAGAATGTTTGAATAGGAAGAAGTTGGCATTTATAAATCATGATAAAATTAAATTAAAAATAGTTCAAAAGGAACTGAATATATTACTGAAAAGGGTGAGGAGAAAATATAGAGATACAATAGAAGATAACTTACAGGGAATTCAAAAAAACTGTGGGATGCAATGAAAGTTGTAACAAATATGACACCATCTCTCAAAACTTTTATAACTAATGATGATGAACACAGGGCAAATGATTTAAATGACTTTTTTCTTAGGATTGAGTCATCAGCTGATTATACGGGTGTTCTGGATAATGTAATATGTGAACCGGGACAGAGGATAGTGGTTGACCCACAGGTGGTCAGCACTTTATTTAGAGGTGTATGCTCCAAAAAATCTATGGGCCCAGATAGAATATCAGCCTTTTTGTTAAAAACCTGTGCTATGGAGCTTTCCACGGCATTCTGCCCCATTTTTCAAAAATCTTTGGACTCACATACTATTCCATCTTTATGGAAGAAATCCATCGTAATACCAGTTCCTAAGAAACAAAACTCAGTGGAGAATAGTGATTTTAGACCAGTAGCCCTTACATCTCATGTCATGAAGTGTTTTGAACGATTTGTTTTAATGGGTTTAAGGGATCAAGTCAAACCATTACTCGACCCGTTTCAATTTGCATATACGTAGAGAGAGGCGAAGTACTGAAGATGCCATTAACTGCATCTCTCATTTGGTTATTAGTCATTTAGAAGACATTCAAGCATATGCCCGTTTACTTTTTATTGATTTTAGTTCAGCGTTTAATACCCTGAATCCCATGTTGTTGACCACAAAGTTAAAAGAGCTCAAGGTAAATCCATACTGTATTAAGTGGCTCTATTCCTTTTTGAACAACCGCACACAACAGGTGAGAGTCAACAACTCGTATTCTGAGGTTAAAATTACGAACACGGGCGCCACGCAGGGATGCGTTTGCTCTCCAATTTTATTTACATTATATACCAATGATTGCGTAGCAAGTCAAGACAGTACTTTTTTTTATCAAATTTTCTGATGACACGGCAATTTTAAACATATTAAATAGTCAAGATAATGCTTCACATTATTTCTCTGAGGTAAACAGATTTGTAAGCTGGTGTGACGATAACTCGCTAATACTTAACGGAACTAAGACGGTCGAGATGATTTTCGATCCTAGAAGTGTAGGGGATCATAGTTCAGTAATGATACATGGTAATATCATTGCACAGGTTCCTTCATATAAGTACTTGGGAGTCTATATAGATAATTCACTATGCTGGTCTTTTCATGTCGACAATCTGTGTTCCAGGTTACAGCAGAGATTATACTTTTTACGCAGGTTAAAGGCATTCGGAGTGAATCAGAGAATCATGTATTTGTTTTACCAGTCTATTTTCTAGAGCTTGATTAGATATGGCATCACTGCATGGTATGGTAACTTGCCTGTCCAATTAAAATCGAGGTTAGGACGTTTGTTGCACACCGCCTTTAGAATTATAGGAGGTGAGGAGAGATTATCACCACAAGAGATGTTTGATGCTTCTTTTTTAAATCATGCCAAGAAAATTGTTGGAGACGATACTCATATCCTGAATGCCTATTTTAAATGATTACCATCAGGAAGGAGGTACAGGGTCCCGATGTGCAGGTCAAATCGACTGAAAAATTCCTTTGTTCCAACTGCAATCAAAGTGTTAAATAGAGATAAAATACTGTGAATTGCTAGGGTGCCTTACATGGATTAACTTCACTTATTCTTATTTGGTTTAATGTAAGTGATATGTATGTATCGACTGTTGTTTCTATTTGCTTTTAATGTATGTTGTTTGTATGTATGGACTTTGCACGTTGTCCAAGACAAATTTCCCAGTAATGGGACTAATAAAGTATAAAGTAAAGTAAAGTAAAGATAGATAGATGATAGATAGATGATAGATAGATAGATTGATAGATAGATAGATAGATGATAGATAGATGATAAATAGATGGATAGATGATAGATAGATGATAGATAGATGATAAATCGATAGATAGATGATAGATAGATAGATGATAAATAGATGGATAGATGATAGATAGATAGATGATAAATAGATAGATGATAGATAGATAGATGATAGATAGATAGATGATAAATAGATAGATGATAGATAGATAGATGATAGATAGATGATAAATAGATAGATAGATGATAGATAGATGATAAATAGATAGATGATAGATAGATGATAGATAGATAGATGATAGATAGATAGATGATAGATAGATAGATAGATGATAAATGGATAGATGATAGATAGATGATAGATAGATAGATAGATGATAAATAGATAGATAGATAGATAGATAGATAGATAGATAGATGATAGATAGATAGATAATAGATAGATAGATAGATAGATAATAAATAGATAGATAGATGATAGATAGATAGATAGATAGATAGATAGATAGATAGATAGATAGATAGATAGATGATAGATAGATAGATAGATGATAAATAGATAGATAGATGATAGATAGATAGATAGATGATAAATAGATAGATAGATGATAGATAGATAGATAGATGATAAATAGATAGATAGATGATAGATAGATAGATAGATAGATAGATAGATAGATAGATAGATGATAAATAGATAGATAGATGATAGATAGATAGATAGATGATAAATAGATAGATAGATGATAGATAGATAGATAGATAGATAGATAGATAGATAGATAGATAGATAGATAGATAGATAGATGATAGATAGATAGATAGATGATAGATAGATAGATAGATGATAAATAGATAGATAGATGATAGATAGATAGATAGATGATAAATAGATAGATAGATGATAGATAGATAGATAGATGATAAATAGATAGATAGATGATAGATAGATAGATAGATAGATAGATAGATGATAAATAGATAGATAGATGATAGATAGATAGATGATAGATAGATGATAGATAGATAGATAGATAGATAATAAATAGATAGATAGATGATAGATAGATAGATGATAAATAGATAGATAGATAGATTGATAGATAGATAGATGATAAATAGATAGATAGATAGATGATAGATAGATAGATGATAAATAGATAGATAGATAGATGATAGATAGATAGATAGATGATAGATAGATAGATGATAAATAGATAGATAGATGATAGATAGATAGATGATAAATAGATAGATAGATGATAGATAGATAGATAGATGATAAATAGATAGATAGATGATAGATAGATAGATAGATAGATAGATAGATAGATAGATGATAAATAGATAGATAGATGATAGATAGATAGATAGATGATAAATAGATAGATAGATGATAGATAGATAGATAGATGATAAATAGATAGATAGATGATAGATAGATAGATAGATAGATAGATAGATAGATAGATGATAAATAGATAGATAGATGATAGATAGATAGATAGATGATAAATAAATAGATAGATGATAGATAGATAGATAGATAGATGATAAATAGATAGATAGATGATTGATAGATAGATAGATGATAAATAGATAGATAGATGATAGATAGATAGATAGATAGATGATAGATAGATAGATGATAGATAGATAGATGATAGATAGATAGATAGATAGATAGATGATAAATAAATAGATAGATAGATGATAGATAGATAGATAGATAGATAGATGATAAATAAATAGATAGATGATAGATAGATAGATAGATGATAGATAGATGATAGATAGATAGATGATAAATAGATAGATAGATGATAGATAGATAGATAGATAGATAGATAGATAGATAGATGATAGATAGATAGATGATAAATAGATAGATAGATGATAGATAGATAGATAGATAGATAGATAGATAGATAGATAGATAGATAGATAGATGATAGATAGATAGATGATAAATAGATAGATAGATAGATAGATGACAGATAGATGATAGATACATGTTAGATAGATGATAGATGATATATAGATGATAAATATAGATAGATAGATAGATAAGAGGAGAACCGAATAAAACATGTTGATCATGTGACCTTTGGAGTGAGCTTCAGTTTATGGGTCTAAAGCAGATGTTTGATTGACAGCTGTCAATCACTTTCCAGCAATCACTCCTTCGATCATGTCATAACTGTTTAGGAAACATGTCATGTGGTTTTTATTGATCATAGACGCCGCAAACACAGAATGTGCTTAAAGTCCCCATGAAATTGAGAGCTCTCAACTTTGATTTATGAAATACAGGATATTATGCATATGTGAATATTTTGTGAATACGCATGTGCTGTATAACTTTACATACTCATGGTGTGTGTTCATAACGTTACACAGACATTCAGTTCATTCGTGACCCTGCCTGATATAATGTTCGGTTTATCACAGATTTGCCTTCCGTCATCAGGATGTTATTCTTTATTTAATACTGGCTCAATAACGTTACATCAAGTATATTATTTATTACATGGATTTCATAGACTGCATGTGATCATGTTTTTTGACAAGCTTCGTAACATCTGTAACAGCTCAGTAACACAAACACACACGAGAACAAAATACTGATCAAGTTTGAAAAAACAGACATTAATAAACAGGAACACAGAGAACTCTGACAGTGATTTAAATCATCATCTCTGTTCATCATTAATAAGTTTGTAATCTTATAAATATTCATGTTTCTCATCGGATCTTCAGTTCTTCCATATAATCCCAGCGAGCAATCTTGCGTTTAAAAGACGTCTAATAGTCGTCCAAACACAGCTAAAGTCACACACACTCACTCACACACACACACACACACACACACACACACACACACACACACACTCACTCACACACACACACACACACACACACTCAGTGAACGCGTGATACACGTCTAACCAGAGAAACCCAACACCTGTAATCACTGTTGGCTTCGCGTACATGATGGAATATCAAACGTGTCGCAAGTTATTTTTGGAAAAACGACATGTAACCATTAACAGTGTTGGAGAAAGTTACTTTGAAATGTAATGCATTACAATATTGTGTTACTCTCTTAAAAAGGAACTACTTGTGTTACTTAGTTACTTTTTCAGAAAAGTAATGCGTTACGTTTGAACTGATGCGCTACAACGATCTGTCACATTTAAAATTCCATTCCAAAATGTTCCATTTTAAAAATGGAAATATTGACAGAATCTGACAGCTGAGAATTTGTTCCATATCAAAAGTAACCTTCTCTGTCTAGTCTGTCGGTGTCAGTGTCCTCTTTGTTTACGATTTTTCTCTGCGTGAGAAAATGCAGTGGTCCAATCAGTAGTTAAGAGCCTGAACTTGCTTATAGTAATTCGGAAATTAGTGCACATGAGTGAAAAAAAAATACAGCACAGAAGAATGTCTAAGTTAGCGTGAGATTTCTTTGTTGAGCGTGAGACCGTGAGATTGAGGCTGAATGCGTGAGTGTCACGCCAGATGCGTGAGAGTTGCCAACCCTGCTATAGTCATTTTTGCTTATGGTTTAACTGAATAATCGAAGGTCAGAAGCAAGTACAACGGTCAATAAAGTGAGATTAAATGCATAAAAAAAAAATGTTTTATTTAACATATTTAATTATTGGAGGTTTGCATAGTCTGATTTTGCATTTGAATGATTTTTTCATTTTGAGGAATACTGAATCTTGTTTGTGCAAGTAAGTAAATGCAGTAAATGCTCACATCTAGTCTAGAATTAGTCTAGACAGCACACACACACACACACACTCACACACACTCACACACACTCAATCACAATCACACACACACACTCACACACACACAATCACACACACACTCACACACACACAATCACAATCACACACACACACTCACACACACACTCACACACACACACACACTCACACAATCACACACACACACACACACTCACATGCACGCACACACACACACACACACACACACACTCACTCACACACTCACACACACACACACTCACACGCACTCACTCACACACACACACACACGCACTCACTCACACACACACACACACTCACACACACACACACACTCACTCACACACACACACAACGCCTCTGCATGAGGACAGTAGAGCTGTCAGTCAATAAATGTGAAAACAATGTAACTTGCGTTACTTATTTGAAAAAGTAACTCGGGTATTTTTTTGTAAAAGTAATGCATTACTTTACTAGTTACTTGAAAAAGTAATCTGATTATGTAACTCAAGTTACTTGTCAAGAGTTTCCCCAACACTGGTAACCAAAGTCAGTGTTATCGGGCCTGCAGTGATTGACAAGACGGGGAAATGTGGCTTTCGCTTGCTGGGATGTTCGAATATTACACAAACAATCTCAGCTATAGATCTAGAGTTTGATGCGGTGAGATATGATCTAGAGTTTGATGCGGTGAGATATGATCTAGAGTTTGATGCGGCGGTGATATATGATCTAGAGTTTGATGCGGTGATATATGATCTAGAGTTTGATGCGTTGAGATATGATCTAGAGTTTGATGCGTTGAGATATGATCTAGAGTTTGATGCGTTGAGATATGATCTAGAGTTTGATGCGGTGATATATGATCTAGAGTTTGATGCGGTGAGATATGATCTAGAGTTTGATGCGGTGAGATATGATCTAGAGTTTGATGCGGTGAGATATGATCTAGAGTTTGATGCGGTGAGATATGATCTAGAGTTTGATGCGGTGAGATATGATCTAGAGTTTGATGCGGTGAGATATGATCTAGAGTTTGATGCGGCGGTGATATATGATCTAGAGTTTGATGCGGCGGTGATATATGATCTAGAGTTTGATGCGGCGGTGATATATGATCTAGAGTTTGATGTGGTGAGATATGATCTAGAGTTTGATGCGGTGAGATATGATCTAGAGTTTGATGCGGTGAGATATGATCTAGAGTTTGATGCGGTGAGATATGATCTAGAGTTTGATGCGGTGAGATATGATCTAGAGTTTGATGCGGTGAGATATGATCTAGAGTTTGATGCGGTGAGATATGATCTAGAGTTTGATGCGGTGAGATATGATCTAGAGTTTGATGCGGTGAGATATGATCTAGAGTTTGATGCGGCGGTGATATATGATCTAGAGTTTGATGCGGCGGTGATATATGATCTAGAGTTTGATGCGTTGAGATATGATCTAGAGTTTGATGCGTTGAGATATGATCTAGAGTTTGATGCGTTGAGATATGATCTAGAGTTTGATGCGTTGAGATATGATCTAGAGTTTGATGCGGTGATATATGATCTAGAGTTTGATGCGGTGAGATATGATCTAGAGTTTGATGCGGTGAGATATGATCTAGAGTTTGATGCGGTGAGATATGATCTAGAGTTTGATGCGGTGAGATATGATCTAGAGTTTGATGCGGTGAGATATGATCTAGAGTTTGATGCGGTGAGATATGATCTAGAGTTTGATGCGGTGAGATATGATCTAGAGTTTGATGCGGCGGTGATATATGATCTAGAGTTTGATGCGGTGATATATGATCTAGAGTTTGATGCGTTGAGATATGATCTAGAGTTTGATGCGTTGAGATATGATCTAGAGTTTGATGCGTTGAGATATGATCTAGAGTTTGATGCGGTGATATATGATCTAGAGTTTGATGCGGTGAGATATGATCTAGAGTTTGATGCGGTGAGATATGATCTAGAGTTTGATGCGGTGATATATGATCTAGAGTTTGATGCGTTGAGATATGATCTAGAGTTTGATGCGTTGAGATATGATCTAGAGTTTGATGCGGTGAGATATGATCTAGAGTTTGATGCGGTGAGATATGATCTAGAGTTTGATGCGGTGAGATATGATCTAGAGTTTGATGCGGTGAGATATGATCTAGAGTTTGATGCGGTGAGATATGATCTAGAGTTTGATGCGGTGAGATATGATCTAGAGTTTGATGCGGTGAGATATGATCTAGAGTTTGATGCGGTGAGATATGATCTAGAGTTTGATGCGGTGAGATATGATCTAGAGTTTGATGCGGTGAGATATGATCTAGAGTTTGATGCGGTGAGATATGATCTAGAGTTTGATGCGGTGAGATATGATCTAGAGTTTGATGCGGTGAGATATGATCTAGAGTTTGATGCGGCGGTGATATATGATCTAGAGTTTGATGCGGTGAGATATGATCTAGAGTTTGATGCGTTGAGATATGATCTAGAGTTTGATGCGGCGGTGATATATGATCTAGAGTTTGATGCGGTGAGATATGATCTAGAGTTTGATGCGGTGAGATATGATCTAGAGTTTGATGCGGTGAGATATGATCAGAGTTTGATGCGGTGAGATATGATCTAGAGTTTGATGTGGTGAGATATGATCAGAGTTTGATGCGGTGAGATATGATCTAGAGTTTGATGCGGTGAGATATGATCTAGAGTTTGATGCGGTGAGATATGATCTAGAGTTTGATGCGGTGAGATATGATCTAGAGTTTGATGCGGTGAGATATGATCAGAGTTTGATGCGGTGAGATATGATCTAGAGTTTGATGCGGTGAGATATGATCTAGAGTTTGATGCGGTGAGATATGATCTAGAGTTTGATGCGGCGGTGATATATGATCTAGAGTTTGATGCGGTGATATATGATCTAGAGTTTGATGCGGTGAGATATGATCTAGAGTTTGATGCGGTGAGATATGATCTAGAGTTTGATGCGTTCAGATATGATCTAGAGTTTGATGCGGCGGTGATATATGATCTAGAGTTTGATGCGGTGAGATATGATCTAGAGTTTGATGCGGTGAGATATGATCTAGAGTTTGATGCGGTGAGATATGATCTAGAGTTTGATGCGGTGAGATATGATCTAGAGTTTGATGCGGTGATATATGATCTAGAGTTTGATGCGTTGAGATATGATCAGAGTTTGATGCGGTGAGATATGATCTAGAGTTTGATGCGGTGAGATATGATCTAGAGTTTGATGCGGTGAGATATGATCTAGAGTTTGATGCGGTGATATATGATCTAGAGTTTGATGCAGTGAGATATGATCTAGAGTTTGATGCGGTGAGATATGATCAGAGTTTGATGCGGTGAGATATGATCTAGAGTTTGATGCGGTGAGATATGATCTAGAGTTTGATGTGGTGAGATATGATCTAGAGTTTGATGCGTTGAGATATGATCTAGAGTTGGATGCGGTGATATATGATCTAGAGTTTGATGTGGTGAGATTGATCATATCTCACAGCATCAAACTCTAGATCATATCTCACCACATCAAACTCTAGATCATATATCACCGCATCAAACTCTGATCATATCTCACAGCATCAAACTCTAGATCATATCTCACCACATCCAACTCTAGATCATATCTCACCACATCAAACTCTAGATCATATCTCACCACATCAAACTCTAGATCATATATCACCGCATCCAACTCTAGATCATATCTCAACGCATCAAACTCTAGATCATATCTCACCGCATCAAACTCTGATCATATCTCACCGCTTCAAACTCTAGATCATATCTCACCGCATCAAACTCTATATCTCACCACATCAAACTCTATATCTCACCACATCAAACTCTATATCTCACCACATCAAACTCTAGATCATATCTCACCGCATCCAACTCTAGATCATATCTCAACGCATCAAACTCTAGATCATATCTCACCACATCAAACTCTAGATCATATCTCACCACATCAAACTCTAGATCATATCTCACCGCATCAAACTCTAGATCATATCTCACCGCATCAAACTCTATATCTCACCACATCAAACTCTAGATCATATCTCACCGCATCCAACTCTAGATCATATCTCAACGCATCAAACTCTAGATCATATCTCACCACATCCAACTCTAGATCATATCTCACCACATCAAACTCTAGATCATATCTCACCGCATCAAACTCTGATCATATCTCACAGCATCAAACTCTAGATCATGAGTTTGATGCGGTGAGATATGATCTAGAGTTTGATGCGGTGAGATATGATCTAGAGTTTGATGCGGTGAGATATTATCTAGAGTTTGAAGCGGTGAGATATGATCTAGAGTTTGATGTAGTGAGATATAGAGTTTGATGCGGTGAGATATGATGTAGAGTTTGATGTGGTGAGATATAGAGTTTGAAGCGGTGAGATATGATCTAGAGTTTGATGTAGTGAGATATAGAGTTTGATGCTGTGAGATATGATCTAGAGTTTGATGCTGTGAGATATGATCAGAGTTTGATGCGGTGAGATATGATCTAGAGTTTGTTGTGGTGAGATATGATCTAGAGTTTGATGTGGTGAGATATGATCTAGAGTTTGATGTGGTGAGATATAGAGTTTGATGCGGTGAGATATGATATAGAGTTTGATGCTGTGAGATATGATCAGAGTTTGATGCTGTGAGATATGATCAGAGTTTGATGCTGTGAGATATGATATAGAGTTTGATGCTGTGAGATATGATCAGAGTTTGATGCTGTGAGATATGATATAGAGTTTGATGCTGTGAGATATGATCTAGAGTTTGATGCTGTGAGATATGATCAGAGTTTGATGCTGTGAGATATGATCTAGAGTTTGATGCTGTGAGATATGATCAGAGTTTGATGCGGTGAGATATGATCTAGAGTTTGTTGTGGTGAGATATGATCTAGAGTTTGATGTGGTGAGATATGATCTAGAGTTTGATGTGGTGAGATATAGAGTTTGATGTGGTGAGATATGATCTAGAGTTTGATGCTGTGAGATATGATCAGAGTTTGATGTGGTGAGATATGATCTAGAGTTTGTTGTGGTGAGATATGATCTAGAGTTTGATGTGGTGAGATATGATCTAGAGTTTGATGTGGTGAGATATAGAGTTTGATGTGGTGAGATATGATCTAGAGTTTGATGCTGTGAGATATGATCAGGGCCGGTTCTAGACATTTGGAGGCCCTAGGCAATATTCATGTTGGAGGCCCCCCACCCCCAATAAAAAAAAACTCTTGAAACAAATATGATTCCTAACCTTTTAATTTATACAACATTTAATTTTAAATGTTGTATATTTTTACTTACACAGTACATAAGTTTGGACACATTACTATTTTTTATGTTTTTGAAAGAAGTCTCTTATGCTCATCAAGCCTGGATTTATTTAATCAAAAATACAGAAAAATATATAGTGAAATATTATTAAAATTTAAAATAATGGTTTTCCCATTTTACTATACTTTAAAATATATTTCTGTGATACAAAGCTGAATTTAGTGTCATGTGATCCTTCAGAAAACTTTATAATATTCTGATGTATTATCAAATGTTAGAAATGGTGCTTAATATTTATTGTCTTCACTATCACTTTTTATATATTTAACACATCCTTGCTGAATATTCCTGTTTTTTTCTGTATTTGATCAAATAAATGCAGGCTTGTAGAGCATAATAAAAAACTTTTCAAAAACATTAAAAATAGTAATTGGTGGTCCAGACTTTTTACCAGTAGGCTACTGTGTGTACATATTAATCAAACTTCATCTAAGGTAATCTCTTTTTTGTTTAATGAAGATGTTATTGTTATTTTGCTGTTTTATTCAATTTATTCACAGTTCCAGAACACCACTTCAGGAGATGATCATAAGTGCTTTTATAATTTTTTTCATAGCTGCGGTATGGGCAGGATTTTCCCCTCCCATTTAATCAATATTGACTGCAGATATTGTCATATTATTAATATAAGTAATATGATATTATGCATTGCAAGCTTAAATATGCTATACACAAATCAAGTGGAAGAGAAAGACACGATCGCTACTGATTAGAAAAAAAAAATCTAAACTGATATTATTGGCGTAAGTAGGCTGATGTCAGACAGGGTATAATAATCATCAGCAGAATTTAGAAGATAGACCCATGAGATCCTTTATTTGAAACATTTAAAAATGTTGTAGTGTGTTGGCTTTTAACTTTGAATACAAACGTCTTTTACTTTTGTAGCGTTTTTAGTCAGCTCCCGACGCGATGTTATTCATTGTACGCGCAAATTCAAAGCGTTGCGTCTGGGCACGTTAATGACGCTCGCGCTCTTTTAAACTCGTAATAAAGCGGTGAATGATTTTTCCAGAAATGACGCTGTTCTACAGTACAAGTTTATATTTAGAATACATTGCAATCACTCCAAAATAGATGACGACAACGCACACACCTGCATTACGAGCTGTGCTTCTTTGCGTGCCTATTTAGGCTTTTGCTTCGCAGCACCTGATGGGCTGGCGTTAATGTGACGTAATGTAACAGTCTATGGTTAAGATAAACATCGTCACTATTTTTAGTTAATAAATATTGAAATAAATTGTAGATAGGACATTTGTAAAAAAATTTTATTTTTTTTATTTTTGTCCCTCTGTCTGGGCCCCATCCCAATCGGGCCCTAGGCACGTGCCTAGTTTGCCTTTGCGTTAATCCGGCTCTGGATATGATCTAGAGTTTGATGCTGTGAGATATGATCTAGAGTTTGATGCGGTGAGATATGATCTAGAGTTTGATGCGGTGAGATATGATCTAGAGTTTGATGCGGTGAGATATGATCAGAGTTTGATGCGGTGAGATATGATCTAGAGTTTGATGCGGTGAGATATGATCTAGAGTTTGATGCGGTGAGATATGATCTAGAGTTTGATGCGGTGAGATATGATCTAGAGTTTGATGCGGTGAGATATGATCAGAGTTTGATGCGGTGAGATATGATCTAGAGTTTGATGCGGTGAGATATGATCTAGAGTTTGATGCGGTGAGATATGATCTAGAGTTTGATGCGGTGAGATATGATCTAGAGTTTGATGCGGTGAGATATGATCTAGAGTTTGATGCGGTGATATATGATCTAGAGTTTGATGCGGTGAGATATGATCTAGAGTTTGATGCGGTGAGATATGATCTAGAGTTTGATGCGGTGAGATATGATCTAGAGTTTGATGCGGTGAGATATGATCTAGAGTTTGATGCGGTGAGATATGATCTAGAGTTTGATGCGGTGAGATATGATCTAGAGTTTGATGCGGTGAGATATGATCTAGAGTTTGATGCGGTGAGATATGATCTAGAGTTTGATGCGGTGAGATATGATCTAGAGTTTGATGCGGTGAGATATGATCAGAGTTTGATGCGGTGAGATATGATCTAGAGTTTGATGCGGTGAGATATGATCTAGAGTTTGATGCGGCGGTGATATATGATCTAGAGTTTGATGCGGTGAGATATGATCTAGAGTTTGATGCGGTGAGATATGATCTAGAGTTTGATGTGGTGAGATATGATCTAGAGTTTGATGTGGTGAGATATGATCTAGAGTTTGATGTGGTGAGATATGATCTAGAGTTTGATGTGGTGAGATATGATCTAGAGTTTGATGTGGTGAGATGTGATCTAGAGTTTGATGCGGTGAGATATGATCTAGAGTTTGATGCGGTGAGATATGATCAGAGTTTGATGCGGCGGTGATATATGATCTAGAGTTTGATGCGGTGAGATATGATCTAGAGTTTGATGCGGCGGTGATATATGATCTAGAGTTTGATGCGGCGGTGATATATGATCTAGAGTTTGATGTGGTGAGATATAGAGTTTGATGCGGTGAGATATGATCTAGAGTTTGATGCGGTGAGATATGATCTAGAGTTTGATGCGGCGGTGATATATGATCTAGAGTTTGATGCGGTGAGATATGATCTAGAGTTTGATGCGGTGAGATATGATCTAGAGTTTGATGCGGTGAGATATGATCTAGAGTTTGATGCGGTGAGATATGATCTAGAGTTTGATGCGGTGAGATATGATCTAGAGTTTGATGCGGCGGTGATATATGATCTAGAGTTTGATGCGGTGAGATATGATCAGAGTTTGATGCGGTGAGATATGATCTAGAGTTTGATGCGGTGAGATATGATCTAGAGTTTGATGCGGCGGTGATATATGATCTAGAGTTTGATGCGGTGAGATATGATCTAGAGTTTGATGCGGTGAGATATGATCTAGAGTTTGATGTGGTGAGATATGATCTAGAGTTTGATGTGGTGAGATATGATCTAGAGTTTGATGTGGTGAGATATGATCTAGAGTTTGATGTGGTGAGATATGATCTAGAGTTTGATGTGGTGAGATATAGAGTTTGATGCGGTGAGATATGATCTAGAGTTTGATGCGGTGAGATATGATCTAGAGTTTGATGCTGTGAGATATGATCAGAGTTTGATGCGGTGACATATGATCTAGAGTTTGATGCGGTGAGATATGATCTAGAGTTTGATGTGGTGAGATATGATCTAGAGTTTGATGCGGTGAGATATGATCTAGAGTTTGATGCGGTGAGATATGATCTAGAGTTTGATGTGGTGAGATATGATCTAGAGTTTGATGCGGTGAGATATGATCTAGAGTTTGATGTGGTGAGATATGATCTAGAGTTTGATGCGGTGAGATATGATCAGAGTTTGATGTGGTGAGATATGATCTAGAGTTTGATGCGGTGAGATATGATCTAGAGTTTGATGCGGTGAGATATGATCTAGAGTTTGATGTGGTGAGATATGATCTAGAGTTTGATGCGGTGAGATATGATCAGAGTTTGATGTGGTGAGATATGATCTAGAGTTTGATGCGGTGAGATATGATCTAGAGTTTGATGCGGTGAGATATGATCTAGAGTTTGATGTGGTGAGATATGATCTAGAGTTTGATGCGGTGAGATATGATCTAGAGTTTGATGTGGTGAGATATGATCTAGAGTTTGATGTGGTGAGATATGATCTAGAGTTTGATGTGGTGAGATATGATCTAGAGTTTGATGTGGTGAGATATGATCTAGAGTTTGATGTGGTGAGATATGATCTAGAGTTTGATGTGGTGAGATGTGATCTAGAGTTTGATGTGGTGAGATATGATCTAGAGTTTGATGCGGTGAGATATGATCTAGAGTTTGATGTGGTGAGATGTGATCTAGAGTTTGATGTGGTGAGATATGATCTAGAGTTTGATGCGGTGAGATATGATCTAGAGTTTGATGTGGTCAGATATGATCTAGAGTTTGATGTGGTGAGATATGATCTAGAGTTTGATGCGGTGAGATATGATCTAGAGTTTGATGTGGTCAGATATGATCTAGAGTTTGATGTGGTGAGATATGATCTAGAGTTTGATGCGGTGAGATATGATCTAGAGTTTGATGCGGTGAGATATGATCTGCTGGTAGATGTACGGGCTCAGTGTGAGGTACGATCTCTCTCGCTCGCTCATGAAGAACAGTGAGTCTGAGATGGTGCTGGGATCGAACCCGGCCTCCACCAGCCCGAGCTTACGCTGCTTGAAGGTGCCGGTCACGTCCATCGAGCTCTGCAAACATCAAACACGTTTATTCAGGAATATCCAATGATGTAAAGGGGTGGTTTATTATTTATTTATTTATTTATTTTTTACTTTAGCTAGTGTGTAATGTTGCTGTTTGAGCATAAACAACATCTGCAAAGTTACAACATTCAAAGATCAAAGCAAAGGGAGATATTTTCTTTTACAGAAATCGACTACAACAAACGGCTGGTAGGAACTAGCTTCTTTAGTGACATCACTAACCCTAAAATTTAGATAAACTTCACTCACGGGAATGCGATTTGTAGATTATCATGACAGAATATCCTAATCAATGACTGTAAGATAGTTAACTCCACATCAGATACACAAATTCATCAACTAAGCATTCAGAAACGTCCTGTTGCTTCTACATGTGGTCACTTCTTCTTGAGTCTCTCCATCTTTGTCCGACTCCGGTTTGAACATAAAAGGCTAGAAGTTTTTGAAATTTTCAGTGTGTGTGTGTAAGGTAAAAGGACACATGCTCTTGAAGCTCCACCCCCTGTGCCGGGAGCAGCAGCTCATTTGCATTTAAAGGGACACACAAAAACGGCCTCAAAAAGTGACAATTTTAACATGCTATATAAAAATATATGTGGGGTATTTTGAGCTAAAACTTCACACACACTCTGGGGACATCAGAGACTTATTTGACATCTTGTGAAAGGGCATTATAGGAGTCCTTTAAATGAACTGCAGTGCTATAGTTGTACCTGTATGCGTATGAAACGAGGCCGAGCGTAAGCGGGCAGGAACCGGCAGACGTGAGTGAACATCGCATCGCCATCAAACTCCATTCCCTCCATCAGTTTG
>JAPDVR010000005.1:412500-430000 GCA_026230005.1 Gila orcuttii | reverse complement strand
GTGACGGACTCACCTGTGGTTCCAGATGTGTATATGTAAGTGTTCGTACGAGTGACGGACTCACCTGTGGTTCCAGATGTGTATATGTACGTGTTCGTTCGAGTGACGGACTCACCTGTGGTTCCAGATGTGTATATGTACGTGTTCGTTCGAGTGACGGACTCACCTGTGGTTCCAGATGTGTATATGTACGTGTTCGTACGAGTGACGGACTCACCTGTGGTTCCAGATGTGTATATGTACGTGTTCGTTCGAGTGACAGATTCACCTGTGGTTCCAGATGTGTATATGTACGTGTTCGTTCGAGTGACGGACTCACCTGTGGTTCCAGATGTGTATATGTACGTGTTCGTTCGAGTGACGGACTCACCTGTGGTTCCAGATATGTACGTGTTCTTTCGAGTGACGGACTCACCTGTGGTTCCAGATGTGTATATGTACGTGTTCGTTCGAGTGACGGATTCACCTGTGGTTCCAGATGTGTATATGTACGTGTTCGTTCGAGTGACGGATTCACCTGTGGTTCCAGATGTGTATATGTACGTGTTCGTTCGAGTGACGGATTCACCTGTGGTTCCAGATGTGTATATGTACGTGTTCGTTCGAGTGACGGACTCACCTGTGGTTCCAGATGTGTATATGTACGTGTTCGTTCGAGTGACGGACTCACCTGTGGTTCCAGATATGTACGTGTTCTTTCGAGTGACGGACTCACCTGTGGTTCCAGATGTGTATATGTACGTGTTCGTCCGAGTGACGGATTCACCTGTGGTTCCAGATGTGTATATGTACGTGTTCGTTCGAGTGACGGATTCACCTGTGGTTCCAGATGTGTATATGTACGTGTTCGTTCGAGTGACGGACTCACCTGTGGTTCCAGATGTGTATATGTACGTGTTCGTACGAGTGACGGACTCACCTGTGGTTCCAGATGTGTATATGTACGTGTTCGTTCGAGTGACGGATTCACCTGTGGTTCCAGATGTGTATATGTACGTGTTCGTTCGAGTGACGGACTCACCTGTGGTTCCAGATGTGTATATGTACGTGTTCGTTCGAGTGACGGACTCACCTGTGGTTCCAGATATGTACGTGTTCTTTCGAGTGACGGACTCACCTGTGGTTCCAGATGTGTATATGTACGTGTTCGTTCGAGTGACGGATTCACCTGTGGTTCCAGATGTGTATATGTACGTGTTCGTTCGAGTGACGGATTCACCTGTGGTTCCAGATGTGTATATGTACGTGTTCGTTCGAGTGACGGATTCACCTGTGGTTCCAGATGTGTATATGTACGTGTTCGTTCGAGTGACGGACTCACCTGTGGTTCCAGATGTGTATATGTACGTGTTCGTTCGAGTGACGGATTCACCAGTGGTTCCAGAAGTGTATATGTACGAGTTCGTTCGAGTGACGGACTCACCTGTGGTTCCAGATGTGTATATGTACGTGTTCGTTCGAGTGACGGATTCACCTGTGGTTTCAGATGTGTATATGTACGTGTTCGTTCGAGTGACGGATTCACCTCTGGTTCCAGATGTGTATATGTACGTGTTCGTTCGAGTGACGGATTCACCTGTGGTTCCAGATGTGTATATGTACGTGTTCGTTCGAGTGACGGATTCACCTGTGGTTCCAGATGTGTATATGTACGTGTTCGTTCGAGTGACGGATTCACCTGTGGTTCCAGATGTGTATATGTACGTGTTCGTTCGAGTGACGGACTCACCTGTGGTTCCAGATGTGTATATGTACGTGTTCGTTCGAGTGACGGACTCACCTGTGGTTCCAGATATGTACGTGTTCTTTCGAGTGACGGATTCACCTGTGGTTCCAGATGTGTATATGTACGTGTTCGTTCGAGTGACGGATTCACCTGTGGTTCCAGATGTGTATATGTACGTGTTCGTTCGAGTGACGGACTCACCTGTGGTTCCAGATGTGTATATGTACGTGTTCGTTCGAGTGACGGATTCACCTGTGGTTCCAGATGTGTATATGTACGTGTTCGTTCGAGTGACGGATTCACCTGTGGTTCCAGATGTGTATATGTACGTGTTCGTTCGAGTGACGGATTCACCTGTGGTTCCAGATGTGTATATGTACGTGTTCGTTCGAGTGACGGACTCACCTGTGGTTCCAGATGTGTATATGTACGTGTTCGTTCGAGTGACGGACTCACCTGTGGTTCCAGATGTGTATATGTACGTGTTCGTTCGAGTGACGGATTCACCTGTGGTTTCAGATGTGTATATGTACGTGTTCGTTCGAGTGACGGATTCACCTGTGGTTCCAGAAGTGTATATGTACGTGTTCGTTCGAGTGACGGACTCACCTGTGGTTTCAGATGTGTATATGTACGTGTTCGTTCGAGTGACGGACTCACCTGTGGTTCCAGATGTGTATATGTTCGTTCAAGTGACGGATTCACCTTTTTCCAGATGTGTATATGTACGTGTTCGTTCGAGTGACGGACTCACCTGTGGTTCCAGATGTGTATATGTACGTGTTCGTTCGAGTGACGGACTCACCTGTGGTTCCAGAAGTGTATATGTACGTGTTCGTTCGAGTGACGGACTCACCTGTGGTTTCAGATGTGTATATGTACGTGTTCGTTCGAGTGACGGATTCACCTGTGGTTCCAGATGTGTATATGTACGTGTTCATTCGAGTGACGGATTCATCTGTGGTTCCAGATGTGTATATGTACGTGTTCGTTCGAGTGACGGATTCACCTGTGGTTCCAGATGTGTATATGTACGTGTTCGTTCGAGTGACGGACTCGCCTGTGGTTCCAGACGTGTATATGTACGTGTTCGTTCGAGTGACGGATTCACCTGTGGTTCCAGATGTGTATATGTACGTGTTCGTTCGAGTGACGGACTCACCTGTGGTTCCAGATGTGTATATGTACGTGTTCGTTCGAGTGACGGATTCACCTGTGGTTCCAGATGTGTATATGTACGTGTTCGTTCGAGTGACGGATTCACCTGTGGTTCCAGATGTGTATATGTACGTGTTCGTTCGAGTGACGGATTCACCTGTGGTTCCAGATGTGTATATGTACGTGTTCGTTCGAGTGACGGACTCACCTGTGGTTCCAGATGTGTATATGTACGTGTTCGTTCGAGTGACGGACTCACCTGTGGTTCCAGATATGTACGTGTTCTTTCGAGTGACGGACTCACCTGTGGTTCCAGATGTGTATATGTACGTGTTCGTTCGAGTGACGGATTCACCTGTGGTTTCAGATGTGTATATGTACGTGTTCGTTCGAGTGACGGATTCACCTGTGGTTCCAGATGTGTATATGTACGTGTTCGTTCGAGTGACGGATTCACCTGTGGTTCCAGATGTGTATATGTACGTGTTCGTTCGAGTGACGGACTCACCTGTGGTTCCAGATGTGTATATGTACGTGTTCGTTCGAGTGACGGATTCACCTGTGGTTCCAGAAGTGTATATGTACGAGTTCGTTCGAGTGACGGACTCACCTGTGGTTCCAGATGTGTATATGTACGTGTTCGTTCGAGTGACGGATTCACCTGTGGTTTCAGATGTGTATATGTACGTGTTCGTTCGAGTGACGGATTCACCTCTGGTTCCAGATGTGTATATGTACGTGTTCGTTCGAGTGACGGACTCACCTGTGGTTCCAGATGTGTATATGTACGTGTTCGTTCGAGTGACGGATTCACCTGTGGTTTCAGATGTGTATATGTACGTGTTCGTTCGAGTGACGGATTCACCTCTGGTTCCAGATGTGTATATGTACGTGTTCGTTCGAGTGACGGATTCACCTGTGGTTCCAGATGTGTATATGTACGTGTTCGTTCGAGTGACGGACTCACCTGTGGTTCCAGATGTGTATATGTACGTGTTCGTTCGAGTGACGGATTCACCTGTGGTTCCAGATGTGTATATGTACGTGTTCGTTCGAGTGACGGATTCACCTGTGGTTCCAGATGTGTATATGTACGTGTTCGTTCGAGTGACGGATTCACCTGTGGTTCCAGATGTGTATATGTACGTGTTCGTTCGAGTGACGGACTCACCTGTGGTTCCAGATGTGTATATGTTCGTTCAAGTGACGGATTCACCTTTTTCCAGATGTGTATATGTACGTGTTCGTTCGAGTGACGGACTCACCTGTGGTTCCAGATGTGTATATGTATGTGTTCGTTCGAGTGACGGACTCACCTGTGGTTCCAGAAGTGTATATGTACGTGTTCGTTCGAGTGACGGACTCACCTGTGGTTCCAGATGTGTATATGTACGTGTTCGTTCGAGTGACGGATTCACCTGTGGTTCCAGATGTGTATATGTACGTGTTCATTCGAGTGACGGATTCATCTGTGGTTCCAGATGTGTATATGTACGTGTTCGTTCGAGTGACGGATTCACCTGTGGTTCCAGATGTGTATATGTACGTGTTCGTTCGAGTGACGGACTCGCCTGTGGTTCCAGACGTGTATATGTACGTGTTCGTTCGAGTGACGGATTCACCTGTGGTTCCAGACGTGTATATGTACGTGTTCGTTCGAGTGGCGGATTCACCTGTGGTTCCAGACGTGTATATGTACGTGTTCGTTCGAGTGACGGATTCACCTCTGGATCCAGAAGTGTATATGTACGTGTTCGTTCGAGTGACGGATTCACCTGTGGTTCCAGATGTGTATATGTACGTGTTCGTTCGAGTGACGGACTCACCTGTGGTTCCAGATGTGTATATGTACGTGTTCGTTCAAGTGACGGGCTCACCTGTGGTTCCAGATGTGTATATGTACGTGTTCGTTCGAGTGACGGATTCACCTGTGGTTCCAGATGTGTATATGTACATGTTCGTTTGAGTGACGGACTCACCTGTGGTTCCAGATGTGTATATGTACGTGTTCGTTCGAGTGACGGATTCACCTGTGGTTCCAGATGTGTATATGTACGTGTTCGTTCGAGTGACGGACTCACCTGTGGTTCCAGATGTGTATATGTACGTGTTCGTTCGAGTGACGGATTCACCTGTGGTTCCAGATGTGTATATGTACGTGTTCGTTCGAGTGACGGACTCACCTGTGGTTCCAGATGTGTATATGTACGTGTTCGTTCGAGTGACGGACTCACCTGTGGTTCCAGATGTGTATATGTACGTGTTCGTTCGAGTGACGGATTCACCTGTGGTTCCAGATGTGTATATGTACGTGTTCGTTCGAGTGACGGATTCACCTGTGGTTCCAGATGTGTATATGTACATGTTCGTTTGAGTGACGGACTCACCTGTGGTTCCAGATGTGTATATGTACGTGTTCGTTCGAGTGACGGATTCACCTCTGGATCCAGAAGTGTATATGTACGTGTTTGTTCGAGTGACGGACTCACCTGTGGTTCCAGATGTGTATATGTACATGTTCGTTCGAGTGACGGATTCACCTGTGGTTCCAGATGTGTATATGTACGTGTTCGTTCGAGTGACGGACTCACCTGTGGTTCCAGATGTGTATATGTACGTGTTCGTTCGAGTGACGGACTCACCTGTGGTTCCAGATGTGTATATGTACACGGCCGGGGAACTGAAGCACACGTTTGCTCTGAGCGCTGGAGGAACGGCTGAGTCGGAGGATTCCTGAGCTGCTCTTTTCAAACTCTTCATGCCTGATGATCTGAGCTCTGATGAAGACATGATGAAGACGGTCACGTCCTCCAGATCATCCCTCACCTCCTCCACGGCTCGCTGCAGCGCTGACAACACAAACACAACACAACATCACAACACAACACAACATCACAACACAAACACATCACAACATACAAACACAACACAAACTCATCACAACACATCACAACACAACATCACAACACATCACAACAATCACAACACAAACACAACACATCATCACAACACAACATCACAACAATCACAACACAAACACAACACCACAACACAACATCACAACACATCACAACAATCACAACACAAACACAACATCACAACACAACACATCACAATCACATCACAACAATCACAACACAAACACAACATCACAACACAACACATCACAACATCACAACACAAACACAACATCACAACACATCACAACACAACATCACAACACATCACAACACAAACACAACAGCACAACACAAACACAACATCACAACACATCACAACAATCACAACACAAACACAACACAAAATCACAACACAACATCACAACACAAACACAACACAACATCACAACACATCACAACATCACAACACAAACACAACACATCACAACATACAAACACAACACAAACACATCGCAACATCACAACACATCACAACATCACAACACATCACAACTATCACAACACAAACACAACACAACATCACAACACAACATCACAACATAACACAACACAACATCACAACACATCACAACAATCACAACAAACACAACACATCACAACACAAACACAACACAACACAACATCACAACACATCACAACACAAACACAACACAACATCACAACACAACACATCACATCACAACTCAAACACAACACAACATCACAACACAAACACAACACATCACAACAATCACAACACAAACACAACATCACAACACAACATCACAACACAACATAACAACACAACACAACATCACAACACATCACAACAATCACAACACAAACACATCACAACACAACATCACAACACATCACAACACAAACACAACACAACAACACAACACATCACATCACAACTCAAACACAACACAACACAACATCACAACACAAACACAACACATCACAACACATCACAACATCACAACACATCACAACACATCACAACATCACAACACATCACAACTCAAACACAACACAACATCACAACACAAACACAACACATCACAACACATCACAACAATCACAACACAAACACAACACAACATCACAACACAACACAACACAAACACAACACATCACAACACAAACACAACATCACAACACAAACACAACGCAACACAAACACAACATCACAACACAACATCACAACAAACCCAATGATCACATCACAACAAACACAAAATTTTTTATATATATCCTCAAAAAGTGAATAAATGGATTATAACTACTGCATAAATATAATTTAGTACCATAAAATCGCCTAAAAATACAAAATATTACATAAAACATAATCATACTAAAATATAGTACATTCATGTCACTGAAATAAAAAATAAAAAGTGTTCATTTTTGACCAACATGTGAAGAGCACCAGAGGGTTAAACATACTATATGTCCCTTTTTTCACCAGTAAATACGGTAAACTATTTCATACAAACTTATCTACGTATTTTCCAGCTAACAAAAAATATGTTCTAAAAAACATTTTGCTAATGTTCCCATTAAATTATGAAATCTTTATTTCTAAATGTTCAGAACGTCTAGATGGAAAAAAAATTTAAAGCGTTTTTTCTTGGTTTTATGAACGATAAGGTAACATTCCATTGTATCGTTCTTCACACATTATGCGATACATTACTTTTGAATGTTCTCTATACGTTCTCTGACAAGTAGTAACTTTTAAAAACGTTAGACGAACTTCGTCCAACAAAAACATTTTTTTAAATGTTTTTAAAATGTTTTTGTGGTTTATTTTATTTATTTATTTATAATTTTTTTGTTTTGTTTTTTTGCTAACGTTTTGAGAACATTATTAAAGATCAAATAACTTTGAACGAACTTGAATAACGATTGTTCAATAACTTTGAAAGAACGCTGTCGGGTTCTACTTCTATTGCTCTTAATCGAATAACTTCACCCTCAATTTTAATTCAGAATGTTCGTTTAGGCTGACCTATCATTTTTAAATAATACTGATTACAGCTTTATTCTAATATTCTGGTAATAGTGTGTGTGTTTCTCACCCTCTGACGCGATCAGGACAGTGGCCCCGCGACAGCACCTGAAGCTCGCGATCAGACTCCGCGCGCGGATGCTGGTGTTGAGGAGTGCGCATGCGCAGCCGAGCTTGGCCAGCGCGAGCCAGCAGAAGATGAAGGCGGGCTCGTTCATCATGAACAGAACCGCGGTGTCTCCGGGCGTCAGAACCGACGCGGCGCGCAACGCGTTCGCTATTCGGTTGCTCTCTCTGTCTGTGTCTTTAAACGAGTACATTTCGTTCTCGAAAACAATAAACGGCTTGTTCGGCCGCTTTTCGACCTGTTCTAAAAATCTGTCCAAAGCGAAAAACAAAGGTCGCCTTCTTCTGCGAGACACGAATTTGAGTAAAATCCGCACCAGTTCTGTGTGATAAACAAAGTCTAACCAGAAATACGGGAAAAGCAGCCTGAGAAACAGAGGACAGAGGATCAATCCGCACAAGAGCACAGAAACTAGGAACATCTTTGATGTTAAAATGCGAGAGTTTCTCAAACACAATCCGATCTGAAGAATGAAGTAGATTCTGCTAAAGGCGGAGCGACATGAGATTATCCACACGGTTTAAAGTTTCCTTCAGCTCAGAGCCTTTCAGAAATGTTCTGTAGGCTATTACAGAAACATTAAATCCTAGGAAACATCGAAATTTCACTTAGGAAAAATAACTTTTTTTCAAAGATCAATAATTAAGTTTTTGGAGTACAGCTCTGTTTCCAATTTTGATTCCTTTTGTGATCCTTAAGTCATTTTGCGAAATTATGTAATAATTTCTGAATACACCTACTCAAACCACAGCAAAATGTCTGGATCCGTTAAAGTAAAACATCTGAACTGAAGTCAGTGCTTTAGGCAACCTTTACACATGCCCGGCTATTTTCATAAATGGACATTTCACCCTCTCCGTTTTCAAAAATAACATCGTGCACACCTGTCAGTTTTCAGAAAAGTGTTCGTTTACATGAATCCATGTATATATGCCTTAAGAGCATGCCAAACCTGTAGGTGGCAGTGTAACGAGAAGCTCAAGCCCATGTTAGCCAATCAGAATCCCGAAAATAGCAACAACAGCAACGAATCACTTCCTTTTTCTCTTTTGAACTAAGAGGTTGCCGTTTTGGTGCTGTCGCATACTGTTTTTTGAACACACCCTTATTAACCCTCTGGTGCTCTTCTCATGTAGGTAAAAAGTGACCAAATATTTTTTTAATTTCAATGAAATGAATGTACTATATTTTAGTTTGATAATGTTTTTTATTTCATGTTTTGTATTTTTAGGGGATTCTATGGTACTAAATTATATTTACGCTGTTATAATTACTTTATTCACTTTTTGAGCATAGACCTGAAAATAAAATTTCCGACTTAGTGAAGTTCACAACATAATTTCGAGAGGAGTGAACCCATCTAATCTTTCGATGAACTGGCGGAGCATATAATCAGCCGCTCGATGCCCTCGCTCCGGCATCAGCGGTTCCTGCGGCCCTCCACCTCCCCAGCTCCACCTGCATCATGTAGGCGTTTTGCTACCATACTCATTAGAGATGCGCGGATGAGCTCCAACGTCACCCGAATCGACAGCCAAAAACTAATCATCACCCGCCACACACCCGCACTAATACTTTTCTCTGATTTAGATATCCGTACCCGACCCGCACCCGACGGTCAAATTGCGAACATTCTTATGTGTTAAGCGTTATGATAAATGGATGACTACCTTCAACAGCGGACTCGGCGACGCTGATGCGCGCATCTCTAATGGTAATAAAATACACTGAGGAACGCTGCTTGATTGGCCTTTTGGTTTAACACACACATGATGAACACATGGTAAGTTACCAGTTTTGTGGCTGTCATAAACATACAGCGCTTCACAGCCGTTGCATATCACATACCCAGCACTACATTTACATTTATTCATTTAGCAGACGCTTTTATCCAAAGCGACTTACAAATGAGAACAATAGAAGCAGTTAAAACTAACAGTAGGACAACAATACGTAAGTGCTATAACCCCTCTCAGTTTAACTTAAGTGCAGTGTTTTTTTTTTTTTTTTTTTTTTTTTTTTTTAAAGAATAGAAGAGAAGAGAAAGTGTTAATACTACTGAATCAAGTGCTGCCGAAAAAGATACGTCTTCAGCAGTTTCTTGAAAGTGGCTAGTGACTCAGAAGCTCTGGTTGAGTTAGGCAGATCATTCCACCAACAGGGACAGTCATGGTAAAGGTCCGAGAAAGAGATTTTGTGCCTCTTTGAGATGGTACCACAAGACGACATTCGCTAGCAGAGCGCAGGTTTCTGGATGGCACGTAAGTCTGAAGTAATGAGTTTAGGTAAGAGGGAGCAGTGCCAGTGGTTGTTCTGTAGGCAAACGTCAGTGCCTTGAATTTAATGCGAGCGGCAACTGGCAACCAGTGCAATTTTGTGAGGAGAGGAGTGACGTGTGCTCTCTTTGGCTCATTAAAGACTACTCTGGCTGCAGCATTCTGGATCAATTGTAGAGGTTTGACAGAGCAAGCTGGAAGACCAGCCAGGAGAGCATTACAATAGTCCAGTCTGGATAAAACAAGTGCTTGGACAAGGAGTTGTGTAGCATGCTCTGTAAGGAAGGGCCTGATCCTCCTAATGTTGTGCACTAGATTCATCCTCGTTAACCACTTTGCTAAAACGCTCCCACACGGTACTTTTCTTTCTTTCCTTTTGTTTTGTTTTTAATTCTCCTTTTTTAATTCTCTCTCTGATCTGTTTTGCCTCCATTTCTGATTTAAAAAGCAGACCCCGCGCAGCTCGCGTAGGCTAGGCTATCTTATGGCGCTTTTCCACTACACAGTGCCAGCTCGACTCGACTCGCCTTTGTTTGGTTTCCCACTGTGTAAAAGTTGTACCTGTACCTGCTTTCGGGTACTTTTTTTTGTATCACCTCCGGCGAGGTTCTGAGGCGATACTAAAATGTGACGTGAAAACACTGCAGACTGCTGATTGGTCAGAGAGAATCATCACTATTCACTGCGTCATCATTGCACGCGCCAGAGCTGTTTTTTTCAGCAGTGTTTCGTTTTGCTGCCCTCAGCCTCTCCTGAAACAACGTTTGTCTTCTTGCTGTGAGAAACAGCCACATCCTGAGGATCAAAAACAGCATACACTCGATTTCCTGTGTGTGGGGGGGTAGCGTGTGTGTGTCGCGTAGAAGATTACGTCACGGCAGTTTCCTGTGGCGTCGCTATGACGACCAGGTACTATTGTGGAGGTGCTATCTGTAATGGAAAACGGAGACCGAGTTGAGTCGAGTCGAGTTGAGTTGAGCTGGTGCTGGTAATGGAAAAGCACCATTAACGAGAGTGCAAATTAGTGCCTGTCTGCCTGGCGGAAAAAATAATTTTTAAACATGCTCATATTTTAGAGAATGTATTTAATATTTTACATTACTAATTATTTATCATATCCACCCGCGACCCACACACATATAATCAGAAAGTTATTTTTATTACTTGACCCGCCCGATCCGCGGATATAACCTCCTCATCCAAGCATTAGTGGTCCCACTGGGGGGTTTACACCTCGAGCCCCTCCACTGCGTCAGCACGCCAAATACACTTAACCTTATTAGCTTAAAGATTAAAGGAACTCGTGAAAACTCTCGTAAATATTGAATGCTTTAGAGACGTAAGTTTGATCTCTTTTAAAAGACGACATTTGGTAGATTATTGTGAAAAAAAGTTAAACTTAAAAAAGTTAAAGAATTTTGTGTTTATTGTTATAAAAAAAGCTATTTTATTTATATAGTTTATTGCTATTTTCAATTTTTATATGAAATATATATATTGTCAAAAACATGTTTTACACTAAAACTGTGAGAAAATCGAAGCCATAAATCTAAACAAGTTGTGTTCAAAACAACTTTGTTGTTCGGTTGCAGTACCAAACGCTTCCATTAGAGGAAATTTATTTACTTCCAATGAGCTCATTTCTGACCGCGAGGAGCACAAGTGTGACTAATTTTTTCTGGACCATTAAACCTGTTCGAATCATGTCCATGATTTGTGTGTGTGTGTGTTCACACAGCAAGTGCCAAAACTTTTACCAAGTTTCGTACCATTCTGATGAAGATTTTTTTTTTTTTAAACCAAATGTATAATTTTTCGGTCAAAAATGACTGAGGAGCACCAGAGGGCACTGTTTTCTTCATGAAGCGGATCCGGAGTCCTGGTTCAGTGCCAGATCTTGCATCATTTCCAGATCTTTCTGAACCCGCGTCGCTATCAGTTCCTCGAGCCGCTCCTGATAGCAGCGGATTTACTCCAGCTGACAAATCAAACTCAACGACCTCTCGCTGGCAAAATACTGGCTGACAAATAATTGACATCTCGCTCCCAAGCGCTCTCAGACGTATTCACAGAGTCCTGATTCCCAGCATGCACTGCAGTAATGAGAATCGTGCGTTTGGAACGGGCGGATTGTGAACTTCTCAAGGTTACAGTGATAGCAGAGAGAAGGAGCCAGGCTGATAACGTTCTGCACAGTTTTGTTTATATAAATATCTTTTGGAAAATGTCTGACCTTGATCTCTTGAGTTATCAAACACATTTAACAGTAAAGCGAGTGACAGGCACACGCCAGGAACGGATCTGGGTGACACACTTCTTGATTGTTTGTGGAACAATGACTTTAGTCGTGTAAATAAATACTGTATCTGCTGTGATTATTGCTGAAACATGCAACAATTAATGAAGGTGATCTGAACTGTTTGCTCAGGATAGTTTTCAGAAATGTCAGTTCAGGCCGAGGTGTTTTGTGTGTTCGTCTTATGTTAAGATATCGATGTAAAACAATGGTCTGATATGTTTGGAAGTCGGCAATGGTAGTGTAGGATTTGCAGCTCTTTATGCGATTCCTCGACATGAGTTAAAGGTATTTCTACACTCAATAGTTGATCCTTCGGAGAACGCTTACGTCACAGCGGCGAGACGAAGGCTTTCCCAATCGATCCGATAAACGGTGTATCTCTAGCCTATACCTGTAGACTGGTCGTGAACCCTGTTTTGTTTTCATTTTCTGACATTGTTTCCGACAGATCGTCCCGTTTAACAGCGCTCGCTCCAGCCTTCCATTAGCTCATTGTTTCTGCCTTCAATTATTACATTGTTTAAATGAACACATTTTTATCTTACTGTGATTTGTATATGTGGATTTCTGAAATATATAACTTAGACAGTCACCTCTGATAACAGAACACTCTAAATTGTAATGTGGACTCGTGCACTTTCCGAAACGATGTTTATTTTGAGCAGCGCGTGTGAGGCCCACAGAAGGGTTTCCGGTCAGCGGGTCTCTGCGCGCTCCCGTCTTTCCGCGTGGCAAAGTAATTCAATGAAATACATTTTGGGTGAATTTCAGGTGATCTCAGCATGATAGGAAGGGGGAACGGGGGAGTGGGGGGTGAAGGATTGAAAATAATCCAAGAAATTTGAAATGAACAAAGACATTTGCTTTGCTGTTTTCACCTCCTCTTTCCACAATGAGCATCAGGAGTTGAGGAGCTGATAGTGATCAAGGCCTGCAGGGTGAGGTGTGTGTGTGTGTGCGTGTGCGCTCCGCGGTCTATGAACTTTCACACCTTTATTACAATGGGGGAAGTTTTAACTGTCTGATTGGTCAGTTTGAATGTCTCACATTTGGGTTTTAGTCACATGGTCAGGGAAAGGATAAAAGAGGATTGAAACGGTTGCTCTGCTTTTTATGCTCTCGGCCTCTTTCTTGGGGCTCTCTCTCTCTCTCTTTACCTCCTCTTTAATCTCTCCCTCTCTCTCTCTCTCTCTCTCTCTCTTTACCTCCTCTTTTCTCTCTCTCTCTCTCTCTCTCTCTCTCTCTCTCTCTACCTCCTCTTTTCTCTCTCTCTGTCTCTCTCTCTCTCTTTACCTCCTCTTTTCTCTCTCTCTGTCTCTCTCTCTCTTTACCTCCTCTTTTCTCTCTCTCTCTCTCTCTTTACCTCCTATTTTCTCTCTCTCTCTCTGTCTCTCTCTCTCTCTTTACCTCCTCTTTTCTCTCTCTCTCTCTCTTTACCTCTTTTCTCTCTCTCTCTCTGTCTCTCTCTCTCTCTCTCTCTGTCTCTCTCTCTCTCTCTTTACCTCCTCTTTTCTCTCTCTCTCTCTCTCTCTCTCTCTTTACCTCCTCTTTTCTCTCTCTCTCTCTCAGTCTCTCTCTCTCTCTCTTTACCTTCTCTTTTCTCTCTCTCTCTCTTTACCTCCTCTTTTCTCTCTTTCTCTCTCTCTCTCTTTACCTTCTCTCTCTCTCTCTCTCTCTTTACCTCCTCTTTTCTCTCTGTCTCTCTCTCTCTCTCTTTACCTCCTCTTTTCTCTCTCTCTCTCTCTTTCTCTTTACCTCCTATTTTCTCTCTCTCTCTCTTTACCTCCTCTTTTCTCTCTCTCTCTCTTTACCTCCTCTTTTCTCTCTCTGTCTCTCTCTCTCTCTCTCTTTACCTCCTCTTTTCTCTCTCTCTCTCTCTGTCATGTAACAGTTTACATATATGCTGGGTACAATTAATGAAAGTTATTTTGTAACTATTTTAAGTGTAACCATACCATATTTTGTCATTAAACCTTTTCAATTACAAATAATGTGCTAACTATAGTTAGGATTTGATATTGACTTTGAAGTGTTACCTATTGCAATACAATATTGTCGCTCTCTATAGCAATGCTCTCCCACATATTAAGCTATTGTAACTGCGCTTATTTCCGTCGTTGGTATAAGTGGCAGTGGGTGGTAATCGACAAGAAATGTACAGTTTTCTACCATCATGCTAATAACGTTTCTTTAGTCTTGCGGCCTGAACCCGTGCAGGACATCACCCGTACAGGTCGAGGGAGGAGATGGAGATCAGCATTGCTGAGGGGAGACTATCTTCCAGTTCTTCCAGTCTTACACATGTACAACAGCGGTGAAAGCCAACGAGGAACTCCGTTGATAGATAGATAGATAGATAGATAGATAGATAGATAGATAGATAGACAGACAGACAGACAGATAGATAGATAGATAGATAGATAGATAGATAGATAGATAGATAGATAGATAGATAGATAGATAGATAGATAGATAGATAGATAGATAGATAGATAGACAGACAGACAGACAGATAGATAGATAGATACTCTAATGATCCCGAGGTAACTATCTATCTAACTTGGATAATGCGTCGTGTAGGTCTTAAATTTCAATCTTAATGGTCTTAAAAAGGTCTTAAATTTGACTTACTGAAACCTGCAGAAACCCTGGAAAAGGTATTTTGACTCAGGGCTTTCCAGTTCATACAAGATACATGGCATCTACAACCTTTAAGTGTTTCATACAACCCTTACAGTAAAGCAATCGTGTTTTAAAGAATAAACTTAATTAGCCTATGTGCATGTATAGCACAAACAACTATAAAGTGTGTTCTGCGCACAATTACAAATTTGAAAATACAAACAGGATCATTGCAATTTGGAAATTTTGTTCAAAGTTCAGAGTTACTGGATCCTGTGAGGCTAAAACAGCTCCCATGGGATGCTTTATTATTCTGCACTATCTTCCAGTTCTTCCAGTCTTACAGCGCTATACAAATAAATGTGAATTGAATTGAATTCAGGCTCTGAATTGGTCAAAGATACTTATAAATTCTGCCCATGTCCTGAAGACAGAATCAGCATCTCGACCCAAACACCCAAAGACTCCTGATTTCTGCTGAATGCATTTATTAATTTCTGTGTCCTGCATAACTTGTAGATGCTGTTATTACTGTCGTGCTTTTCAATGTGGAACCATGCTCTAGTTTTTCCTACTTTTGTGCCATAAATGTGATGGAAAATCCATTGATTCCATTGATCTGATGCCTTCTCTCTATCTTGTTTTTCTCCCATACCTCGATATCAACATGTGTTCACGTCAGCTTTCTGCTTGTCCAGCTTTCCTGAAGTCCACTTATATTAGTCTTTATTAGTAAAACAGTGTCCATGTGAAAGCCAATAGCATTATCCATCATGTCCCAACTTTAAGCTAAAGTATATGTAACTTTTTCTGTGTTAAAATGGTTATAGTCACAGAGCGTTCATTTACTCGTAAAGTAAAAAGGCTGTTAGTTTTGGGTTAGACCCGTGGACCAATGGCGTGAGCTGTGGGCGGGGACTATATGTGATTGACAGGTAGCAGATTCGGAAAGCTGTGGAAGAGAATTTAGAATGTTTTTGAAATTACATTTGATACGAGCTTAACATCATGTGACATGTTCAGAATACTATGAAAACATATTTGTTTTCCAATTTTGCAAGATTACTCCCTGCTAACCTCTTCTCTCGGTCTGGAAAGCGTACAGTTTTTGTTTAGTCGCATTGACTCTCAAACAAATACAATACGTGCAAAATCCCGCTTCCAGAATCCCGAGCACGTGATCACTTCGATCTGGGATCAGAGTATCTGTCAGGGCTTTTGATCCTTTATTACTCAAATCTTTTTTTCAAAGTCGGGTTTGTTCTGCATCCTTTAAGTGTGTTTAAATCTAATCTTGACGCTTTTATTTGTGCATTCTGTTTAATGTTATTTCATTATATATAGGCTAAATTCGGTTATTTAGGCTATATGCGTGTTTCAATTATGTATTCCCATTCGTGTCTTTTGATATTTTTTGTTTGTTATCTTGAGTAGGCGCTATATAAAATAATTATTATTATGATTATTATGATGATACAGCAGCGTGATGATTACAGTAATTACAGTAGCGAACAAACACACACACACACACACACATCTGTGGAGGATCGAGCGTGTCGTTGCGTCACTTTAATCCACTGGAGCCCCGATAAGAATGTGCTGGTGTCAGGCTCTCTATCTCTCTCTCTCTCTATCTATCTCTCTCTCTCTCTCTCTCTCTCTCTCTCTCTCTCTCTCTCTCTCTCTCTCTCTCTCTCTCTCTCTCTCACACACACACACACACACACACACTCACTCACTCACTCACTCACTCACTCTCTCTCTCACATCACATGTCACGAATCTCTTTCGCGACCCTTGCCACCTGCCGCGCGCACTATAAAAGCGCGTCCCCGCGGCGCCTCTCTTATTCCCCGGATCAGAAGTGCTGCATGTGTGAGAGCTTCAGTCCAGAACCAGAACCAGAACCAGGAGAACCAGAAGCAGAACCAGAACCAGGAGAACCAGAAGCAGAACCAGAAGCAAGAGAACATGCTGCGGGTCCGGTGCCTGAGAGGAGGGAGCCGAGGAGCAGAAGCTGCACATCTTATCGGGGATATGGTGAATTTTTATGTATTGCGTTTACGAAGACAAACACACAGATTCCACTAGAATTATAACGGCTGAGAACATTAAAAATCCTCTGAAATTGATTGGCAGTGTTAAATCATTAACTCTTGAGTGCAACTGTATTCATTGCAATTAATGTCTCAATAATGTTGCATCGACTCAGAGTGACAGATAATGTGTTGTGGATGATTGACAGCACAGCTGGATTGATCACGTGTTGTGGATGATTGACAGCTGTAGGAGTCACGGACTCGAGGGACTTTACCAGAGTAAAGTCTGTTTTATTAGTT